>JAOANR010000004.1:13524848-13544328 GCA_030278955.1 Hygrophila difformis
GCAATATAATCAATGATACTATCTTACCGATGGAATCTATCCAGAGTGGTCTAATTTTTGCCGTGAACGGATCATAGGTTGGGCACAATATCGTTTGAAATTACCAAGAGACAAATGTTGCAAAATGGTGGAAGAACAACAAAAACAAAAGATGGGGAAGCCCACAAACAAGGTGTTAGGAGAAGCAATCAAAACATGGATTGTCTTGACCTCAACTCAAGCTAGCAACCATATCCTTAGTTTGATCATCATTTCGGATGCTTCAAATCGAAGATGATGAATGTTTCCTAACAAACACACAATGGGTATTGTTCAAACCTAGGTTTGAGACAATGTGATCTTTTGCAAATAATAATAATAGAAGTGTTCTCAATTTAATTTCAACAAAAGATGGATAACAATGTTTGGGAGGCCATATATATAGACCTCACATTACAAGGGTATAACTGGAATGTAAAAATACAAGAAAAAAAAAACAAAAATACACAAAATGGTGTCCAGGTGTCTGTGACGTTGCAATCCTGAGGTGAGTCGCAACATATTGCGACGTACTTACGTCGCAAAGGTAGGGTTGCGACATAAGGGTCGCGAGGTAGCTAGGGTATTGCGACGTAGGGCTTCCTTCTTGGGTACGTCGCAATCCTATATTACGATGTCAATGGAGGATCGCGACGTAGCTGGCTCTTCTCCTCTTCTGCTTGTACGTTGCAATCGGGGGTTCACGACGTAGCTGGGAATTGCGACGTAAACCTCGGCTCCTTCAGTATGTTGCTCTTACGTTGCAAAGGGAGGGTTATGTTGCTAAAGGAGGATTGCGACGTAAACCTGAGGATCGCATCATAACTCTGGAAATTCAAGTTTATGCGGGTCCCACAAGTGTTGTTTAAATTATTACATGCCTTATTTAATCAAAATTCAACAAAATGACAGTTCAACACCTCCGGCCATTGACTAGTCTCCGTCCGGCGACAGCGACGGCGCCGACCAATCTCCGGCCAAGTTTCGACCAAATTCCGGCAAGCCCGATCAACTTCCGGTGAACTTCCGGCGGTTGTTCCGGTCAGTTTTCCGGCGGCTGCTGTGCTCCTTCTTCAGTGTAGAATTAGAGAGCCCATGCACGACATGTATGGGCGATCCCCAATTTCCTCGAGTTGGATTAGAATTAATGCCTTTGGGTTGCTTCCTTCTTCTCTATTAATATCGGCTTGGAATTCCGCAGTTCTGAGAAGATTGGCAATCCTATCTATGAATCTTTTGGATCGGTCCTGGAGCATGATCCATCGGGGATTATGGCGGTTGATTTGGCTGCCATGCCATTTTTGTAGAAAGCTTTCAATGTCTTCAGGATCCAAAGAGGAAGCATTTCAAGGAAATGCAAGAGGCTGCTAGAAAAGATGTCGAACGAGCATTTGCAGTGCTTTATGCTCGTTAGGCAATGATTAAAGGTCCAAGTCGTTTTTGGTACAAGAATAATATGAAAGATATAATGTTAACTTGCATTATATTGCATACATGATCATTGAAGATGAAGGAAATGAAGCCGGAGATTGGTCAGACGATCCCAATTATTCAACTCCGCCTCCACAAAGAGTACCTCCAATTGGAACGTTTAGTGACTACGTCAGGAGAGGTGTTCAACTACGAGATAAGCATAAACATCTCCAACTTCACCATGATTTAATTGAACATCTCTGGGCCCCGATCCAGAAATAATTAATTATGTATTAATTAGCCTTTGCAAACTATTTCTCGTTGCATTCATGTTTTTTTTCTCTATTATGTTTGGCTTGAATTTGTATTTTTCATGTTTTATGTAGTATAAATATTTTAAAATATTATTTGGAGTTATTTATTCAAAATAATTTAAAATGTTAAATAATTAAAATAATTAAAAAATATTAATAGTTTATTATTTATTTAAAATTAAATTATTTTTTATAATTGATAAATTAAAATATGAATGGCATAATAAATACTAAGTGGGTCCCCTAAATACCTACTTTTTGGGTATTATTGTTGGGGGAAGAGTTGGGTGTTATAGGTAGAGGTATTTAACTTTTGAGGTGGCGCTGATGTGGCACCTAAATACCTGGAGTGAAGGTATTTCCACCGGAGAAGGCCTTATTATTACTTTATATAATATAAATATATATTAATAACACGTTATTGAACAGAACCATATAGCACGTAGTTAAATGTATAATTTATCATTAATAACTCAAATTCGATACAAGTAAAAATTCTAAAAGTTTGATATTTAAAAACTACTCGATAAGACGAATCTAACAAGATCCCACTTTGCTATATTTTAACTCGTATAACTATGATAAAACTTTAAGTGAAATTGAATAGTACTAAATTTCCAAATGTTAAATTTATAAAAAAAAAAACGGAGTATATATTAGTTCCACAACAAATTGAATGTGAAGCAAGGTTGTTAAGGTCGAGATCCTACATGGGAACGTTTTTCTCTTTGCAAAATCGGTATCGTATGATCGAATCGGGATCCTAAGATCTTATGAAATTGCAAAAATAGGTGAACTCAATTATGAATACTAATAAGTATAAGCATTAATTCGTGTGTTTATGAATATTGCAAGTTAATTAGTACAATACAATACAAAAACATCACATTTAAACATAAAATATTTCCACATACATGCATATTATATTTTTTTATACGTCATACATAAGGAGTATAAGTTATTAAGTTTAAAATTTAACAAAAAAAAAGTTACTTTGATCCCACATCCTAAAATCCTATAAAAATTTTATGCATTTAAGGATGTATGATCTAAGATCGTAGAAGCGTTTAAAGGAGCATGATATAAGATTATAATATTCTACTATTAGGATGGGATCCACATCTTTAGTAATTTTAAAATCGAGAAAGATTGAGATGTTTAATACTCCCTCCGCCCCATTTCAAATGTCCTACTTACTATTTTTGGATGTCGCATTACAAATGTCTACTTTTTATAAATAGAAATATTTTCCCCTCCAACAACTATATGGACCCCACCATATACTCACAAATCAACTCTACCTTAATTTTTGTACCCAACAGTAACAAGACACTTGGGGTAGGACGGAGGGAGTACTATGATTTAAAATCTTACTAAGACTTATGATGATGTGAAGTACAAAGTACAAAACCCTTAAAAACGGCAAAAGGGAGTAAAGTATACAAGGTTCTTCCACAGCTCCCTTCCTCCTCGTACAAAGCGTTGCATACCGATAGGGAAGAAGTGATTCAAAGAAACGCCCAAGAGGCCAAGATTCGTTGATGATGAGAAAATTGGGTAGATTGATGCATCGGGCACTTCTCTTGGGCTCCAATAGCGGCGGATTACTTCGCAAGTCATTTGATTCACCCGCCTCCGCTCGGAAACTTTATGTTTCTACCCGTTTCCTTTTCTCTTCTTCCAATGCCCTCAACAATTCAATACCCTTCAAATCTGCTTTCCGCGTGCCCCTGTTGAATCATAATAGAGGTATTCGTAATAGCCTCCAATTTTTCTCATTGGTTGATTTATTTCGATCTTTTCGTATTTTAACGTTAGGGAATTGTGATTCCTTGGGCTTTTGTTGCTATGTACTACATGTTTATTTGCTCTCTCGTCTTAGAAAAAATTTGTTTATGTTAATATTTCCGGGAAGTAGCTTTGAATTAAATATTGTCCTACTGACTTAATAATTTGGGTTCGATACAGTGTAAAGATTTCATTTTTCGTGGATATGGATTATATTTTTAGATTAAACATGTTTTACGCGTCATTAAATGAACTGGTTTTGTGAGCAGCAACTTGTTGTAATAAGGCAATAACAGAAGCTACGGACTGTAAAAGTTTAGTTCGTTGTGATTGTATCTGCTTCTATGTATATATGTTGGAGTGAAAATCATTCTATAATATAAATATTTATAATGAATTAGTGCGGTCAAACCTCATTTTTGAGTGATCCCAAAGGGAAAATCTGTTTTATTTATTGCATAGCCACATAATTATTTGCATTGTGTGGTTTTGGTGTATAGTAGATGTAATTGGTCGTATTGCTATATTACTAAGGATTTAATTTTGTTTCAGCTTGCTAACTTTTTGTTATGGACAGGGCAGAGGAGAAGCTTATTTATCCAAACACAGGCAACTCCCAATCCTGCTTCTCTCATGTTCCATCCTGGGAAGCCAGTCATGGAGGCAGGAAGTGCTGACTTTCCTAATGCACGCTCTGCTATGAGTTCACCGTTGGCGAAGGCTCTATTTGGAATTGATGGTGGGCACTCCTTTTGCCGATGTTACAATGATTTGTTTTGGTGCTGTGATTTCTCACATTATTTTATACTATATATATATAATATATATAATATCTGTGTTTGTGTTTGTGTGTTATTTATGACTGCCTTTAATCCGTTAACAAATAACCAAATGCTATATTGTAAAAGATAACATCGTAGATCTTTCTGTTGTCTTTAGTTTAGAAGGTAGCTAAAAATAAGCACTCCCTGTGAAGTTCATATCTAATGGTGGGTGTAGTTTCTTCTTCCTAGTGAATAAAGTCAATTCTTTTATTGAGCAAGTATGACAACTGGTAATCAGGCCATTCTATTCATTTAAATTTTTTTACCCTATTTACAAGACAAGAATCATCACCATCTGAACTCCTTTGGCGTTAAAGACCACAACATGCATTTTTATTTTTTATTTTTTATTTAAAAGAAAAAAAAGAGAGAGAAAATCTGGGATGGGGTTGCGGGCAGGAGGATGCAGTTTGTCTGTGTTGCTGGTGGAAGAACTTGTGCCAGTTCTTTCCCCATTTGTTATACAATTGCTGGTTAATTGGAACATTGGGAAGTATAAATTTGGTGTTTGAGTTACTGTAAATATTGCCTGAGTTGATATTTGTAGCTTAATGGTGAGTGGTGACAATCTAGAACTTTGTGAAGTATTATGGTGTTTCTGAAACTGTAAACATTTCCAAAATTGATTGTTGTAGCTCAATGGATAACATTTTAAGTTCGCAAATAACGACAATAAATTTGAGACTTTGCTGATAAACCCATTGAGCAAGTAGCTGTAGAATTTCATATTGGTTACCTCGTGAATTAGTTTAACTCAGTGATTGCATCTAATATCCTGTTCGATGATCCTAGGAAAACATTTTGTTGAATCGGTTTGCACCTTAATTTATATCCCTTGATTAGATAAATAATACAAACTTGAAATGGGAGTATGTGGCAAAATGGTTTGAGAGAAGATTAAGCAAAACTTAGTGATGTGCTTTTGAAGGTAAAAAGTTTTTTCATGGAAGTAGTAATGATGTTACAACATCTGATAGTATTGTTTAAATAAGTGCTTCATGCTTATTTGTAATATGGTTTATTAAATATCCTACGGAGTATATGATAATCAAAGGGCGGCATGCCTCTCAAGTCGTAACATGAGAGAAGAATAAGGTTCCATGAGGAACTTCAAAATGAAACAAGTGACCTTAGCATGGCTTTTATGCAGAATGTCTTGTAATTATGCCTTCTTTAGTCATATTTTGATAATGACCTGGTTGTGTACATTTTCAAAAGCGCATCTGATGTTAAAGCCGTTTCGTCTGCATATGATATCCACATTTCATTTTATTTGTTTTCCAGTTGATGATTCCTTTGTACACCTCTCTGATCTAATCATCTTGTTGGGGGCACAGGCATTACCAGGGTCTTCTTTGGATCTGATTTTGTAACTGTTACAAAGTCCGACGACATCACATGGGATTTACTGAAACCTCAAATTTTCGCAGCAATCATGGATTTCTATTCCTCTGGGCAGCCATTGATCCTGGACTCAACTACCGTTGCTTCCATGGACACTGCTATACATGAAGATGATTCAGAAACAGTTGCCATGATCAAAGAGCTCTTGGAGACTCGTATACGTCCAGCAGTTCAGGATGATGGCGGAGATATTGAGTATGTCGGGTTCGACCTAGATACTGGAATAGTCAAACTAAGAATGCAAGGGGCCTGCAGTGGATGCCCAAGCTCATCTGTCACTTTAAAATCTGGCATAGAGAACATGCTAATGCATTACGTACCAGAGGTCAAAGGCGTCGAGCAAGAACTCGATACTGACGACGAAAACACAGCACTAACTGGGGCACCTCATGAGTAATTGAGCCTCTCTAAGAAGGGACATTTCTTTGAGGCTCAGAAAGTTATTAGAGTGGGTTCTTTGCTTTTAATGTTACAAGTTTTCCAGTTCATTGCCATTATATTACTGGTGTTCATGAGTTTCTTACTACCGTGTAATGAATAAATGATAATTTAGCTTTAGCAAGCGAAACACCATTGTTAAAAAGCGCTCACATATTTTGCCTAACTTGTATCGTGTTTGATCTCATGAGAATAGTTGTCGGTGAAAGTGATTTGTTTTTCTTATATTATTAGGATGTTTTGTTTGAATGTAACTATTCTTATAATTCTTGCACTGAGCTATAGGAATTTCACTCTAGAACTCCCTTTAGTCTTCCCCTAAATTCCATCATTGATCATACACAGTATTTTACCAGAAAATCTGACATGCTTAATTCTTGGCCTTCGCATATGTTTAGTTTGGTCTCCCTTTCAAGTTTTGGAGGCGATGATATTGGTCCAAACAAGTATTCAGTATTCCCAATCTTCTTTGAACCATATATGTTTGGGTATTGCTGCATTCATTTTCCCTGCTTGGCTATCTTTTTCTTTTAAATACATGTCAATACCACACACAGGTAAATTTGCATTCTTCAAGCTTGCTTTTGTTTTCCTTTTAAGTATTCTCCCTGTGCTCACTTAGGCTTCATCTCTTTATCTGTGATCTACTGTCATCCCTATTAATACATCATTGATTCTTATCCTCTTTGATTTGTTTTCCTACCTCCTGTCATTATTCCCGGACCTTGAAACTGTCTGATTCCACATTACATGTTTCATCTTGATCATTTCTTCTTTCTGTTTTCATGTTGAACCTTTGATTTGCCACCAGATTCATGGTGCCCTAATTTGGGTGGGGTTAATTCATCTTTCTTCACTCCACACATGCAGCTAACTCTCAGTTGATTTTGTAGAGAGGTTCTATGAGTTCCACATATTCAAACTAATTTTGGTGTGTGCAAGATCCACATAGAAGCTTTTACAAGAAAATTCCTACTTCGTTTAAGTATTTAGTAACAGAATTTTTCTGCTAAGCCCCAAAATTTAGTCTCCAATACCTTAGCCAACAAAAAAAAATTCAGTCTCAAAGTCATTGGACGCTAAACGGTATCGACCGAAAAAGGCTTCGGTTCAAATTTTCGTTGATCAAATTTTTTTCGGGAAATATATATATCATCAAAAGCTGCATATCGATTAGAAGAACACAACTACAATGGCTAGGGTTTCGACTTCTCAAGGCACCCCAGCGGCGGCACCCCATGATCCTGGTGGAAAAATCCCATCTTTTGCTCAAGTCCTCGCGCAGGAGACGGTGAATAGGCCAGAGGCGATGGAAACAGATGGTGGCGCTTCGGCACCACGGCAAGATCTCATTGCTGAGAAGTTAATCCGCAAGGGTTTTGACGGGGGCAATCATTCCTTGCCCGAGTTTATTATTGATGAAGAACTTGATATCCAGGCTGGTGCGGCGTGGGCGGACACGCTCGTAGTGAAGCTTTTGGGTACCTACGTGGGATATCACACCCTGAAGGAGCGACTTGAGAGGTTGTGGAAGCCGACAGGGGATATGGTTGTTATAGACGTAGGGCATGGCTGCTTTATTGTGAAGTTTGCTCAACTGGATGATCGGGAGAAAGTTATCAATGGAGGACCTTGGCTTATTTTCGATCATTACCTGGCACTAATGTCGTGGACGCGTGAATTCAACCCTCGCACTACCAAGGTAAATAAAACCCTCATATGGTGTCGTTTGCATGACCTTCCCATGCATCGCTTCAGATATGATATTCTGTGGGCTATCGCATCCGGTATTGGTGAAGTAATCAAATTTGACACGTGTACGCATACCACCTCACATGGCCGATTTGCCCGGGTATGTGTTGCTCTTGATTTAGAGAGCCCTGTGACAAGTAAGATACTGGTTAATGGAACGTGGCATCCTGTGGCTTACGAAGGATTGCACTTAATCTGTACTAAATGTGGACATTACAGCCATTTAGAAAGAGAGTGCAAAAAGGTTGCTGGATCAGATGAGGTTAGGGCAGAGACAGGACCTGTCGAGGACATGATAAGGGCCAAGGGACAAGTGTCCTGTGCAAATTCTGGTACTCCGGGTGGCGAAGGGAACAAAGATACTTTTATGAAGGAAGTGGAGAGGGGAAAGATGAAGATAGTGTCTAGTGATGCGGAACCGGTTTTTGGGGACTGGATGGTGGTAACACGAAGGAAACCCCGACCTCCTCGTAAACAAAGATGGGAAGCGGGCTCGACCAGTGGCACCAAGGGAGAGTCGGTAAAGGAGGTTGTAGCAGGGACCGCCCCTAATAAACCACACAAGCCTCCTTTGGATAATAATGCTACAGATAGGGTGGCTCATGTTGAAGCACAGGAGAAGATGGCTCATAATTTAGACCGGCCTGATCGAAATACTCCGGATACTACAACTCACGATGATAAAGGAGGGACGACATCAGCCCTTGCACTTGTCCCGGTTGCTAAAGGCGCCCCGAGACGGCGCTGGATTCAGCCACTAAAGAGGGCTCGCAAGGACGATGACCATAGTGTTGGATCACACTCTGATGATGAAATGGCGTGCCAATTTGATCCTGGGGAAGTGGGAAGGTTTGCACCGTTACTCACTGAAGATGATGATTGGGCCGATGCGGATGATGGAAGTGTCCAGTAGGGGTCGGGTGAGTATGATCTTAATTAATATTTTTTATGGAATTTAAAGATTTTACAGTTATTACTTGGAATGTTTGTGGAATGATGAGTCGCACGGCACAACGTTGGATGACTGATCTCCTCAGAGATCATCAACCTGACATTTTATGTGTACTTGAGCCAAGAGGCCAGTTCTCTCGTGTTTTGCCTTTTTTCACCCGATCGGGATACTCGCCTGTTTGTATTCAAGAGGCGATTGGTATGGGAGGTGGCCTTTGGATCCTTTCAAGAAGGGGCCTCCAGTGTGGTATTTCATTATTGGATTCCAATGCTCGGATGATCACCCTGGAATTTGCTAGGGGCGCTTGTAGATGGGCGATGATTGCGCTCTATGCAGACCCTAATTATCAACGTCATAAAGGCAATTGGGAATCTTTGATAGCTCTGGCGGAATTGGTTGATGTCCCTTGGGTGGTTTTCGAGGATTGGAACGAAATTGCATGTGATGATGAAGTGGAAGGGGGGGGGGGGGTTTCTTGCAGATAGGGCAGCCGAGCTTCGGACAATTTTTGACCTATATTGCCTGCTTGGAATGTCAACAATTGGCCCTTCATTTACCTGGACACGAATGGCAGGTGGTGGGCGAAGAATTAGCAAAAGACTTGATCGAGGGATGGCCACTTATGCATGGGAAAACTTATTTGAAGAAGGCCGCATCCAGCATCTCCCTCGCCTTGGCTCCGACCACTGCCCCTTGCAGCTTGTTTGTGGTGAGCATCGGACAGGGAGAGGGGTAGAGAGGCCTTTCCGTTGGGAGAATATGTGGAAGGAACACGCCCAATATATTGAGGTTGTTAAGCAAGGGAAGGATAAGGGAGGTGACAGCATCTCTAATATTTTGAAGGAAATCAAAGAGCTCTCCTTGGACTTTAACAAGAATGTGTTCGGTCACTTAAGGGAGCGTAAAAGGAAACTTAAAAATCGGATGGCTGGTGTGGAGAAAAGGCTTCTCGGGGTTGATTCTGCATGGCTTTGGAGGCTTCATGAGGAAATTCGTAATGAATTGGCGGAGGTGCTTCTTCAAGAGGAACTTTTATGGCACCAAAAATCAAGAGAATGTTGGGTGAAGACAGGTGACCGAAATACAAAATTCTTCCATGATCGTACAAGAATTCAAAGGAAACGTAATAAAATCTTTGGTCTTCAGATTGATTCGGATGAGTGGGTTAAGGATCAAACATTACTCCAAGAGCATGCCATTGATTATTTCTCTAGAATGTTCACTGCACAGGTTCCGTTGCTGATAGGGGATGATCTCATTAAATTAAATCCCATATCTGATGTTCACAAAACTAGGTTGTCTGCTGCTGTTACTCCCAAGGATGTCGAGCATGCTATCAACTCAATGCGCGCGGATGCCGCCACAGGCTCGGATGGCTACCCGGCTGCCTTCTATAAAGGCTTCTGGGATTTTCTTAGGGAGTCTCTAACTAGCCTTGTCTTAGATGCTGTTCGAATATGTCGCCTTCCGGAGGGGCTAGCTCATGCATTCCTCTGCCTCCTCCCTAAGGTAGACATCCCATGCACAATTAAGCAATACAGGCCTTTGATGTTATGTAATGTAACATTTAAAGTTATTACGAAGGTATTAGTGAATCGACTTCGCCCTATTCTCTGCGAGATCATAGGGCCTTTTCAGTCAGCGTTTCTCCCGGGAAGGGGAACTTCTGACAATGGCATCCTTCTGCAAGAAATCGTGTCCTCATTGGAAAGCTCACGGATGGTAACTAAGGGAGTGGTGCTTAAAATTGATTTGACTAAGGCCTTTGATATGGTTAGCTGGAGTTTTCTTGAAGAATGCTTAAATGAATTGGATCTTCCGGTTAGATGTCGGGAGCTTATTATGGCTTGCGTCACCTCTTCCAGTTTTTCTATTCTTTGGAATGGCTCCCCTATAGGCAACATCAAAGCTGAACGCGGCCTCCGACAAGGTGACCCCCTTTCACCTTATTTATTCGTGATCGTTATGGAAAAATTGTCTAAATCCATTCTGGGCGCCGTAGAGACTGGTGATTGGAAACCCCTGAGATTATGTGCAGGGGGCATTGGTATCTCTCACTTAATGTTTGCTGATGATCTTATTTTTTGTTCGGAATTGGAGGAACAAAGTTTAATCGTTATGGCTTCAGTGTTGGAACGGTTCGGTTCCAGATCGGGGTTGATCATGAATGCCGCCAAATCCGCGGCCTATTGCTCTCCAGGAGCATCGATTGAGCAGCGTGCATGGTTGGGCCAACATTTAGGCATTGCCGAGACACATAACCTGGGATGCTACCTTGGCTTCCCTATTTTGCATGGGCGCATGAAGATTTCCCACTTCGATTTTCTCATTAACAAGATCCATGACCGCCTAGCCTCCTGGTCTTCAGTGTTGTTGAATAAAGCCGGACGGATCACCCTGGCGAGGGCTATCCTCAATGCTCTTCTGGCGTATGTAATGCAAGTTCACATGCTTCCTGTTGGGGTTTGCGATAATATTGATAAGTTGGTGCGTCGCTGGATATGGAAAGGTTCGGAAGGTAAGGGTCTTCACTTGATTAACTGGGAGAAGATAACTCAACCTCGCTCTCTTGGCAGGTTGGGAATCCGAAGGAGTCGCCAGATGAACTTGGCATTATTGGGGAAGAAATTGTGGGAATTTACGAACAATACTAAAAAAACTTTGGGTTACTGTCTTCCGAGAAAAATATCGTATTAGTGAGGGATTGATGCCTAGAGAACACTACCGGGGATCAAAGGTTTGGAAATCGCTTGTTAAGTTGGCTGCCACCTTTGAGAGTGCATATGGGGTTCGGCTTGGGAATGGTACCAGCTCCCTGTGGTACACTCCTTGGTTCGAAGGCCAATGCTTGGCGCAAAAGGTCCCATTTGTTGACATACATGATTTAAATTTATGTGTTAAGGATGTTATTACAGAGGGTCGATGGCAACTTCAAACCCTTTATACCTTGCTCCCTGTTGACATTAAGCAGCGTATAGAAGAGCTGCCGGTCCCCTTCTTACATGCTGAGACGTCGGATATTCTCAATTGGCGTGGATCTCCTGAAGGTGTTTGTTGTGTTAAATCAGGGTATAACTTCTTGCTTTCTGTTAATGCTCCTGGAAGAGGATGGGCATGGATGTGGAAATCTTCTATCCCCGAAAAAATTGGTGTCTTGTTATGGATACTTGGACATGGGGCTCTCCCTTGCAACGAGCTTAGGTTCCGGCGACGCCTTGCTACATCCACACTTTGCTCAATATGTGGGAATCAAGAAGATGATTGGAGATATGCCCTATTTTTTTGCTAATGGGCCAATCAAGTCTGGAGAAAAGGAGGGTTTGATTTATCTAATATGCTTCAAGAGCTGGATATAAGGGACTGTCGTCATTGGCTTGAGTGGGCGTGGCGAACCTGGGGATCTTGTTTCATAGCTGTGTTGTGGGTTGTGTGGTGCCATCGTAATGAGAAGATTTTCCGGGGAGTCACTCTTCCACGGGACAACATTTTATTCAGGGCCAACTACCTTCAGCGCTGCCTGGATGGGGATGAGGCCAGGCGCAGCAAGGTGAGGCAGCCTTGTCCCGTTCGATGGATTGAAGAGGGAGTGATTGGCAGTGTCCTACACACGGATGGTTGTGTCTTGGTGGATCAGCGTAGTTCCGGATTTGGGGCCATTATTCGATCCTCGGAGGGCCAGTGGGTGGGTGCTTGTGGTGGGAAGCTCGGCAGCCGTACCATACTTGAAGTTGAGCTCCTTGCTTTGAGGTTTGGTCTGCTATTGGCCGGACAGTTAGGAGTAGCTATCGTAGCTTGTTATGTCGACTCCATGGAAGTTATCAATATGGTTTTGAAGGGTGCTGATTCCAGGCAAGCATTTTGGCCTATGATTTGTGAGGTTCGAACTTTGCTTCAAAGCATGGAGGGTTGTGTGCTTCGTCATGTCTACCGGGAAGGAAATAAGGTGACAGATTGCCTTGCCCGTCAAGCAGTGAATTCTGAAGACTTTTACACCACGTGGGCTTTTCCGCCGGATGAAGTTCGTGATCTTTTGGTTCACGATGCGAGTGGAGCTCCTAGCATTCGAATGCTGTAATCATTTTCGTTTCTTGTTGTAGTTGTTTCCTTTGTTTTTCCTTTCTTTTATTTACCCCCTTTGCTAGCCTTTTCAGGCTGTTTCAACAAAAAAAAAAAAAAATCGGTGTTAAACAACTGATTTAACGACAAAAAATATACACTTCATATATTTGATTACAAAAAATTTTCGTTTTTTATTAAGAAAATATTTTTCAATTTTAATAGTAGCGGACAAATTTCTGAAAAGATCCCAAATGTAAAAAATTTGGCCACATGCATGAGGTTTGAACCCAGCCCATGACCACTCTTATATTTTCATCCGGAATAATTGTTTGCCCCTATTAATCCCCTTTGTTTGCTAATTAAAACCAAATCCATCATAAACTCACTAATCCAAGTTAATTAGAGATTTTTAATCGGAAACATTGCAAAAAAACATCCATTTTTTTTGTCATTTTGTCCTAATTCATCATCTACAATCTTTGCATATAATTGGCTCCAACTTTTGCGACAATTGCATTAAATATATTCTACTTTTGTGCATTATATATTTTTTTTTATTTCTACAGTCAACATTATACTACCATAACTACAAGTAAGATATTTTCAATACATCATATTCACATGTCAAACATCAAGAAACCTAATTATATGCATTCATATTCTCATTATAATACTAACAAACATTAAGTTCGAAATTACATATTTCAATTGCGTCTTCCTTCAAAATAAAAATAAACATATAATCATTGACACAATCAATGAGTGCTCGAGCGTCTGTGCATGCAGAATTCTGCTTTGGGGGATGTGACCCTTCAATGCCCACCCGATCCTCGAGGGATTAGTCTTGTCTCTTGTGTCCGATGAGGCCTGGAGATACCCTGGTATTCACAAAAAATTATTGAAATGAAGTATTCTTTCCAACGTCTTGATCTGCCATTCGGATTCCAACATGGCTGACTTTTTTTTTAAAGAAGTAACGAGGTTGTAATTAGTAAGAGTAGTAGTGAGTAAGATATAGTGTTTTTGGTTTTCCATGCATTTTTATTTTGAAGGAAGATGTCGATGCAATATTTAATTTCGAACCTAATGTTTGATGGTATTGTAATGAGAATATGCAATACATCTAATTAGGTTTCTTCATGTTTGACATTAGAATATGATATGGATTGAAACATCTTACTTGTAGTTGTGACAGTATAATATAGACTGTAAAAAAACAAAAAAAATATATAGTGCACAAACGTAGAACATATTTCATGCAATGGTCACAACAATTGGAACCAATTATTTGCCAGGGTTGTAGAGGACTGATTCGGACAAAACGACAAGAAAATGGACTTTTTTTGAAACTTTTCCGATTAAATTTCTAATTGACTTGGATAAGTGAGTTAGGACGGATTTAGTTTTAGTTAGCAAACGAAGCGGACTAATAAGGGCAAAATATTCGGGTGACGAGGAACCCTATGCGCACATGTACCACTCAATCAATGAACATTTAATGTCATCCCTAATAACTAAATTAATAATGAAATTGTTGTAGAATAACTAAAGCTCAATATATAACTATATATGGATGTAACTTGTATTGTATGGTTTCATATAATTATGTATGTCGTATATATACTTATGAATAATATAAATGTAAAGCTTGTGAGTAAATGGAGAAGGACATAGATTGAAGAGAGGAAAAGGCCAGGAGCATCTATATCTTATTCATTTCGTAGACACACACATATATAGGCAAATGAAATGCCTAGTAGAAAAGTACAATTTTCCTTCCTCATATGACTTATTTTATGACGAAGATATCCAAACACATGTATGTACAAGTAACACTCCCCCTTGGATATCTTCGATACGAACTATATGCCTCGTTAAAACCTTACTAGGAAAAAACCCTGTGGGAAAAAAAATCTTATTGAAGGAAAAAGAGTACAATATTGCTCCCCCTATTTTGAACATCATTGGAGATTCTTTAGCTGCCGCATTCCAATTCTGTTCACGAGCTTCTCGAATGTAGCGGTGGGCAATGCCTTGGTCAATAGATCCGCTAAATTATTGTATGATCAAATTTGTTGCATATCAGTTTCACCAATATTTTGAAGATATGGCACTTCTGGGCCATGTCCTTCTTTATTTTCCCCCTTTGGTTTAAATGGATCCTTTTCTGGATCAAGTGCTCTGACGACCATTGGGGTACTTAGTGGATGAGCTTTTTCCATTAGGAATTGTTTTAACACTCTTTTGGTGTAAGCTGTTTGGTGGACAAAAACATCACTTTTAATATGCTCAATTTGTAAACCAAGGCAATATTTGGTTTTACCAAAATCTTTAATCTCAAATTCATTTTTCGGGAATTCAACGGCTTTTTGGACCTTCTCTGGGATTCAAATTATGTTGAGATCATCAACATATACTGCAATTATTGCAAACTGACCCATTTTTCTTTATGAAAACACATGGATAAATAGGGTCATTTACATAACCTTCCATTGCTAGGCTTTCGCTGAGACAATTATACCACATATGTGCAGATTGCTTGAGCCCATACAAAGATTTTTGTATGGTCCATGCATTATACCCGTAGTTTTTAAACGGAAAGGCGAATCTCGCATGTCGTGACTTTCTTCTTCAATACTTCTAGTATAGTGTAAGGTACCCACCTATTGTATTGGTTTTGTACTTCATTATTATTAGCTCTAATAAGGGCATCTAATAGAGTAAGCATTTCTTAGTTTTGATTTACATGCTTGAGGCATGTTGAACCCTTCAGGGATTTTCATATAGACATCATTTTCAAGGAAGCCATAAAGATAAGTAATAACGACGTCCATTAGATGCATATCAAGCCTTTCATGTACTGCAAGGCTCACAAGATATCTGAGGGTTATCCTATCCATGACTGGGGAATATGTTTCCTCAAAATCAACACCCCCAGTCTTTAGGAAAAACCTTGGGCTACAAGTCTTACTTTATATCTGACAATTTCGTGGATTTCATTTCGTTCTCATGAATACCCATCGATATTCAACTAGCTTCACATATTCTGGTGTTTGGATTATTGGTCCAAAAACTTCCCTTTTAGCCAGTGAGTCTAATTCAGACTGGATTGCATTTTTTTTATTTTGGCCAATCATTTCTTTGCCGACATTCATCAACTGATTCAGGCTCAGGATCCTAGCCATTTTCCATTATATCAAGTGCAACATTGTATGAAAAAGCATTATCAACATTTGTATCCTTTCGGTTCCAACACTTTCCAGTATTGATATAATTGAATAAAGTTTCAATAACTTCGTTTTCATCTGAGTTACTATTCCAGCATCAACCTAACTTCTATCAATAATTGTCCAGTGTTTGATCATTTATCAAGTTTTCACCTGTTTGTATAATTATTTTCTTTTTGGATTTTTATTCTTGGAACCCTAAGGCCTACCATGCTTTAGGCGTGCAGTAGGTTCATTTGCACTTGGTATTTGTCCTTCTGGGACATTTGTTCTAGCTGGTGCATTTGCTGCATGAATATATGATTTAGTAACTTTTGCAACATCATTGAACGCATCAGACAATTCATTTGCAACTTTTTTGTAAATGCACAATTCTTTGAACTTCAAGTCACATTGCTTTGTACGAGGATCAAGGAAATAGAATAGATTTTTCCAAGATATTTCCTTTTTAGTTGATCTTTTTCTCCCCCTAATGTCGGGAATTGAGTTTTGTCAAAATGACAGTCTGCAAATCTTGCAATAAATAGATCACCCGTTGTTGGCTCAAGATATTTAATAATTGAAGGTAATTCATATCCGACATAGATGCCCAAACTTCTTTGAGGTCCCATTTTAGTACCTTGGGGTGGCACAATTGGCACATAAACTGCGCACCCAAAGATTCGCAAGTGGATATATTGGTCTCTTTCCCAGATACAATTTGTACAGGGGAGTAACAATTATAACTTGTCGGCCTTATTTTCACAAGTGTTGCTGCATGTAGTACGGCGTATCCCCAAGTAGATACGGGGAGCTTAGATCTCATCAATCATGGTCTAGCAATTAATTGCAACCATTTAATTAGCGATTCAGCAAGGCCATTTTGTGTATGCACATAAGGAACAAGATGTTCCACAGTAATTCCGATTGACATACAGTAATTATCAAATGCATGTGATGCATATTCTCCAGCATTATCGAGGAGAATTTTCTTTATCGGATGATCCGGAAATTGAGCTCGCAATTTAATAATTTGTGCAAGTAATCTTGCAAATGCCATATTGCGAGTTGATAATAAGCAAACGTGTGACCATCGTGATGATGCATCAATTAGCACTCTAAAATATTTGAACGGTCCACATGGTGGATCACAGGCCCACATATATCGCATTGAATTCTGTCAAGAAATGCAGGGGATTCAATTCCCACTTTGGCTGGAGATGGCCTTGTTATCAATTTGCCTTGAGAGCAAGCAACACAAGAAAATTAATTTGAATTCAATATCCTTTGATTATTCAAGAAATGACCATTTGAATTTTCAATTATTCGCCTCAGCATTACGCTGCCAGGATGCCCAAGCCGATCATGGCAAGTAATAAAATTACTAGTAGACATCAGGTCTATCAGAAGATATGTTTCAGTGACACTTAGCTTTGCATAGTATAAGCCAGAGGATAATGATGGCAATTTTCCTTTGATGGATTTCTTTCCATTAACAACTTGAGTAATCAAAAGATACTCGGTATTTTCCACATTTATTGTCTCAATGTGATGCCGATTCTTCCGAATATCATGAAAGCTTAACAAGCTTCTTCGAACCTTTGTCGAAAATAGGGCATTTTCAATCACTATTTTTGTCCTTTTTTGAAGAAATATGATTGCTCTTCCATAGCCTTGAATCACATTTGAAATACCACCAATAGTGCTAACAGTAGTTTTTCTCATCTTCAGGTGAGAAAATTGGCTTTTGCCTTTTAAAATATTGTGCGTAGTAGCACTGTTAATAAGGCAGATATTATCCTCTGCATTATTTTACTTGGCATTCATTTCTTTTTCCAAGAAGGTAAGAATAATACTCCCTCCGTCCCATGTAAGATGTCTTGTTTGACTTTTTCACACTGTTCATTGTTCAACTTTGACTCAATATTATTGTAAGTATATATTTAAAAAAAATAGTCGAGTTCGGTCTTATTAGATTCGTCTAATCGTATAGTTTTAGAATATATATTTTACATAATTTTTACGTGTATATATTTTGAGTAATTGACGATATATATTTTGAGTAATTGACGATTAAAAAAGTGCATTGGATTGTGTGCAGAAGTCAAACAAGACATCTTAGTTGGGACAGAGGGAGTAATATTCATCCAAAAGAAATAAACTGTATAGTATTTATGGGGGAATTTAAATTCGGGGAGAACACAAAACACTGTTGCCTTTAGGTGTGTGATGCATCATCAAATGGATCATCATGATCAACACAAGATGTATCTTTCTGGTACTAAACCTCTCCTGGGTTTATAAGGCCCTTTTTCGTCATATCGACCATTCATTCTTTTCAGTGTACTTCGATTTTTTTTCCAATATGACTAACCTGATTTCACTATTCCGATCACGATTTGATCACCATTTTATTTTCGGCATAGCGATAATCACACCTCGTATATTTTGATTCAGTCACATTTTCTTCAGGGAATGGAAGAACACTTATTTTCCTGGATCCATAACTTTTCAACAATATATAGCCAAAAGAGGTAATACTATCATCTTCAGGTGACCATATAATTTTTCCCACAATTCAATTGGATTTTCCAATTGTGGTATATTATCACTTTAAAAGCTCATCAAAGTGATGGCACAAAGATATCATAGCATTTGCTCTGTCGTTACACATGACCAGATTAAAGATTCATTTGATCTGTTGGTTTAACAAAACTGAGACCTATGGACCCTGTTGGCATTCATGACCAGGATTAAGAGCAAGCTAGATTGGTGCAATTTACTCGATCTTGGCTTGTTGGATTTTCATTACAATAACAATATTTTCCAGGCTCATCAAGTGGTTTTCTATATCCATGGCTCAAAGTATAGCCAGTGGGACAAATTTCTATTTGACAAGATTAATCATATTGAAATTGAAAATAATTAAAATAGTTTACCACAAATTTCTTCTTTGTAGACTTGGAAGTATTGCCTTTGTCTGTTCCTGGCTAGTTGCATCTTTTCCTTTAACAATACTATCACCAAAGCCCATGGATGCTAAATGCATTTTGACATCCCTGGCCCAGGATATATAGTTTTTCCCGGAAATGGCGAACGGTACGAACTCCTGTTTGGAAAGATTAGCCATATTTGTATGTAAAATGTAGGAATTTATCACCTTTAGTGGTTTTCTTGTGGATTGAAAAAATTCGGCAGAACCCCGGTATGAAATGAATTCCAACAAAACCCGAACAGAACCTCGACAGGAACGGAAAACTCCAATAGCACTCGGACGGAACTTCAATAGTAATGGCAAACTCCAACAACAGA
>JAOANR010000004.1:14144828-14538991 GCA_030278955.1 Hygrophila difformis
AAGAAAGGAAAGAACTTTGTTGATGTCCTAATCTTTTTGGATAACTTTTAAGATAGATATAAATGAAGAATCTTTCACTGCTTTTTTTGTGGCCATGGAATTATTGACAACTGGAATCAGGCGAATCAGTCATAACTCCGATTTTGTCGTTTACCTCTGCTTGAAAAGTTCCAGCATTTGGATTTAACACTTAAATAATTTAGTTGGTTAACTATTAAAAGGACTATTTAATAGAAAATTGAGTTATTACTGATTCACTCTTCAGCATTATTGTTTCATGGTGCATATGTGATATTAATTAGTGTTATTAGGAACTAACTGCACATGAGTTTTCAGATTAGATCAATGGCCGATAAAAATTAATGGCTTGCCTTTTGAGTACTAAGTAAGCCTTTTTTCCCTCTGAGGGTGAGTTTCCTCTTCATGGATCTTGGGAGCTCGGGGTGTAGTATTGGGAATATATGTACTATTGTGCCTGTTTACATTGGTTTATTCATTGTTCACCGGTTTTCTTTAACCACACTCTCCAAATTGTATTCGAATGAAACACTTCTTCAGAATTTTGGTTAGCAAGGAATTTTAGTGTCTACCTAACCAGTCTCTTTTCCACTAAGGTGCTTTGTGCCACATTAGTCTTGTGTCTGTAATCCCTAACTTTGATTTTATTGTGAATGTGATTTGTAAGGCTCTTTAGCGAGACTGAACTAATTTACTATTTGATTGTACTTTACTCTCTGTCATTGTGATATGTGTGATTGCCCTCATTAGTTTTGATAGTTGTTACTCTGACTGTTGCTTGCTATTAACTCAGTTCGTTGCTTGTCCATCAATGGCAGGTTCTGCCTGGAACTCACTGGCAGCTTTCTGTTGATATTTGTCTGGTGCAGAAGATAACCATGAATCAGCGCAATATTATTGATTTAGATCAAGGATGGGACTTTATGCAGAAAGGGATTACTAAACTGAAAAATATTCTAGAAGGATTACCGGAGCCACAGTTCAGCTCGGAGGATTACATGATGCTCTACACGTACTATCTGCACTACATTAACACATGATTTTGTGTTGTTAAGTTCCCATTTAAATATGACTTTCTTTGATTATGTTTTTAGGACAATATACAACATGTGTACTCAAAAGCCTCCGCATGATTATTCTCAGCAGTTATATGACAAGTACCGTGAGTCGTTTGAAGAGTACATCACATCAACGGTAAGGATGAATTATAATGTTCTGGCACTGCATTACAATGTCTTGTGTGTATATGTGCAATCCTCATATGATTTTGGTGCCTAATATATGATATTGTCATTGTCAAATGCCAAATTCAGTTACTGGTTGCCTTTTTTAAAGAAAATTTTGTGGGGCTAACTGATATTTGGATCCTAGCACCCTGCATTGCAGACAGTGGGCATGGCTATATTTTATAATTGATCTATTATGATATTTGTACTTCACTTTTTTGTTCTTCATCTAGGTGCTTCCTGCTTTACGGGAGAAACATGATGAATTCATGTTGAGAGAACTTGTAAAAAGATGGTCAAATCATTAAATCATGGTGCGGTGGCTTTCAAGGTTTTTCCATTATCTTGACCGTTACTTCATTGCAAGAAGGTCACTTCCACCACTAAAAGAAGTTGGGCTGACATGCTTCCGAGACCTGGTAAATTACTGTATTCCACCTTGGATTCTGATTTCCTTAGGTGTCCTGTTTTGTTGAATAATTTTTTTTTTCCTGGAAAATGGATTAACTCAAATTTTTTTAGAAGGTTTGAGCATTGCTTGTTCCTGAAGTTCCCGAAATTTTGTTCAATTTCTCAGGTATATCAGGAGTTAAATGGAAAAGTAAGAGATGCAGTCATAACTCTGGTATGTTCATGTTATTGATTGTCTTTCATTGATGTATATCGCCCTGTTTTGAGGTTCTGATGTGTTCTCTTCTCATCAGATTGATCAAGAGCGGTAAGGAGAGCAGATAGATCGAGCTTTATTGAAAAATGTATTGGATATTTTCGTTGAAATTGGAATGGGACAGATGGATTATTATGAGAATGACTTTGAAGCAGCAATGTTGAAGGACTCAGCAGCCTACTATTCACGGAAGGCTTCTAACTGGATCTTGGATGATTCATGTCCAGACTATATGTTGAAAGTAATAGATCTGTTTCAGTTCATATCCCTCATTATGCCCACATGCACATAGAATGTAACACATTAAGGAGATGGTTGAATCATGTACCACGTCACTTTCGTAACTGGTTTTACTTTAATGAAAATATAGGCAGAGGAGTGCTTGAAACGAGAAAAGGATAGGGTTGCACATTATCTTCATTCAAGCAGTGAGACCAAGCTTCTTGAGGTTTGTTATATCCTTTTGATGTTGCTCACAGTTAATTGCCCAAAGTGTGTCTGATTCATTTACTTATTCTCTAATGTGGTTGTGTTTAATATGTGCTTTTGAGTCCAATAGAAAGTACAGAATGAGTTGTTGTCTGTTTATGCCACCCAACTACTAGAGAAGGAGCATTCAGGGTGCCATGCGTTACTTAGGGATGACAAGGTACCTGAACTATGGAACTGTCTTGTATGAATTTGGATGCTCTATCTGAGCTGAAACTGTTTTAATAAATACTGGTGTGCTTTTCTCACCAGGTTGGGGATTTGTCAAGGATGTATAGGCTCTTTTCCAAAATTCCTCGTGGTTTGGAGCCAGTTGCAAATATTTTTAAGCAGGTTTTTTAGGGTTCTGATAAAAAAAATTCATGCAACTCATTTTTTGCTAATTAGATATAAACATATTTAATCATTTCCCAACTGCAGCATGTTACAACCGAAGGTACTGCTCAGGTAAAACAAGCAGAAGATGCTGCAAGCAACAAAAAGGTTAGTCTTTCCTAAAATATCCTTTAGTTGTTAAGTTGATTTCTTTGTGTGGGACCTGTATTTGGTAACAGGTGATACTATCATACTATTAAAGCTTCATGTTTCTTGTTCTCAATTTAGGTTTAAATGGTAATTTATTCAATAGGCAAGAGAGTTTACTCAATGTCATTGGGTCTTGGTCTTCATATATCGGAAGTTTCCGATTTACTTATCTGATTAAAGAAAAAATAGAACTGTACCCTAAATGGTTTATGCCTTAATTAGATATTGAATATTTACTTTAATTTTCTAAGTACATATTTCTACAAATGAGAGTTTTTGTTTCAATAAAAGTCTTAAGAAAGAGAGGCCACAATGCCTATCTAACAAGGCTCCATATACAATTACAGAAGATCAAATGTTTAGTTGGTCATTTTAACCTTGCTGGGTTAGTATATTTTTCTTCCAAAAATTTTGCATTATTTTCTGAAGTAAGTTCATTCAATTTGCAATTGTTGAACAGAAGAACAATGCGTTCCGATTAGCAAGCATTACCATGTCATGTTGGGGTATTCCCCCTGTGATGCAAACAACCAAATTTCTAAATTATTTTACTGTAATAATTTATATGGCCTCCATAATGGCTTTAGCAGCAAAAGGTGGGGAACATAAATTACAGAAGCATTAGCCCTTGTTTCAGCTTTTGCTTCTGCAACAAAAATGAAAACAGGAATCCCAGAACCAAGAAATACCCAAATCATATAAAAACAAATGAAATATAAACAATATTCCAGAAGAAGAAATACATCCAGTCAAGAAAAGCAAAAGCTCCAATTTTCTATTTTTACTATAGTTCATTTCCTATTACAACTCCAAATTTCTGCCCTGCCCTTTCTTCCAGATAGAACTTCTACACGGCTATCCTATTGATAAAAGGAAAATGATCAAAACTGATAAAAAAAACACTCACTTTTAAAGATAGCACAAAATAATACAACATTATACACAAACAGATTAGCAATGAACTAATTTTATAAGAATTTCAATGGATCAATATGAGCACTGTGTAGAAAGAGACAACATACTGTTCATATTAGCATATTTGAACGTGAAAACTGACTTCAAATATATTGTCCACTGCTAACAGATTGAGGAGGTTGGAAGCGGTGAGTGCAGATCCACCTTCTGATCCTAAAACCAACTTAAACTTCCCATCAACAAATTAAAGAAAGAAAGAAAAAAAAAGGTATGTTTCAGGTGACTGACATCAAAAAATCAAATAAATGTATGTTTAACATCAGAAAAGCAAATAAATGTATGTTTTAGGCGACGAATGTAATTACTAATCTAATTACAAATAGTAGAAATAAAAACAACTGAAATTAATAGTTTCTTTAAAGTAATTGGCACCAAAGAGCTACTAACTTTTAAATAGTTGCAAGATAGTTCATTATCAGTGCTTTCGTTTGAGAGGAAACGGAGAAAAGCCAAACTCTTTTATTTCCACAAAAATGCACATGAGACCATCAGACATGTCAAGTGCTAGATATCTATGCCATGGGCTAAAAATTTTAAAAAAACACTGATAACCTATATCTGCATGAACATTACATCTGCAAATACACATATAGAATGTAAGATTTCAATCATAAAAATAATTCACCTGCTGAAACCATTCTGATTCGTCTTCTCTCATAACCTATTATATTCTAAGTGAGGGCTTTGAGACTGTTTTGAATGATCCATGTTCCCATCGTCTTCCCCGTTGACAGGACTTTCAGCCACAGTAAAGGTCAAGCATCCAGTCAAGGAAATGCTAAGTCAAGGTTGAAAATAAGAGATAAGGTTTAGCATAGTGGAGAAATTCAATCCAAGTCTTGCATAACTGATGTTCCATATGCCATTTATTCTTAGTTGTCAAAAACATGGGAGGTAGATCTTTTTGAAATTATTTTAAACAAATAAATCTAGATTTAAGAACAAATACATGCTTGACTTCCAAAAAAGAAGATAATGGTTTTTATCCAACTCATTGATATATTACAACCGATATAAATTATTAGAACATACCAATCCTATTCTCGAGAATTCCCTTGACCATTTCAATAGTATTCCAGATCTAATATGTTAACATATCTTGATGTTAGTAAGACGTAATCGGTGATAATTTGAAGTAAATTTGATAAATATAGAAAGAAAGGCTCTATCCAGGCAATATGATAAATAACACAAATTTCAGTATGCAGGATGCCTACAAAACTGGAGCTTGAATCTAAACCATAAAGTTTTGCCACTGTAGAAATAAAATACACTGGGTTGACCGCACTACAGCAAAATATATTCGTATAATCATACTATTGACATTGTTCCCACAGACATACATGCAATCAATGTAAAAAAAAAAAAAAAAAAAAAAAAAAAACAAAGAAAACAAAAACAAAACAAAACAAAATAAAACAAGCACAGCTTGGAACCTATGTAAACAATCGATGTCAAATCCAGAAGAGCAATATAATAATGAATTTAGTAATAATAAACTCCACACCCAATGTAAGTTGTTTTTATAACATGTGGAATAAAACTGAAAATTCCACTGACAGTGCATGGCGTACCTCTGAAATTGTTGTTAGCACAGCGGATATATGTTCAAAAGCAGGATACCGAGGCTTCATAGACTTTACATCTGCTAGAATGGAAGTAACCAACTCCATACCATGAATGAGAGCTGACCATATGGGACCGCCCATATTATACTTCTTGCCACAGTCACTACAATCTTGGCCAACCACAGGACCAAATCCAGGTAGGTATCTCACATTTTTATTCTGCAAATTAACATTATTTTAAAGAAAATGAAAATAAAAGATAAAGAGCACATGGTTTATATACTGTAAAAAGACATTGACTTTTGCTGTCCTAATGATTAGAATCATAGCTTATTACAACACAATGATCGGTGTTAGTAGAAAAAGACGTCCTATGCTGCCCCAACTACAATAATCAAGTTCATAAGTAAGGAAACTGTCCCCATTCAAAATTTGAATGTAGAAGAATAACAAGCCGTCCTCACATTATTTTTAAGCTGGTTTCCTGTGAATTGACTGAATACATATGTGATGGAGAATGTTTTCTAAACACAACTGTTGATCAAGGAAACTCAGTAACCATTCAATAAGTTTCAAAAGAGAAAGCTAGATGCGAACTAAAGATTTTAAATTGCAGCAGAGCAAAGGCATATAAGAGAGACGACAATAATTAGCAAAATCAAAGATTATGTTACAAATATAAAAGCCTCATATTGAATATTGATAATATGGTATATATTTTATAATATTGGTAGAACAATTCCCATATTTATATTAATATGAAAAACATAGGCCACAGAGACGAAATTGATACAGACCTTAGTAACAGTCCTTCTCAGTTTCATACTGAGCCAACGATCTCCCGTTGTAACGCTCCTTATTTATATTTATGCTATCTTAATAAGGGGATTTGAGGAGGTAGTCTGATGATAAATTTAGAATATTCATATATGGCAAAAATGCAAACTAATCACTCATGGCACAATTGGTGTTTGTGATCACCGTTAATTGTATTGACATGTTTGATTCCGAAGGCAGCAATGAAATATCTAACCAAAAAGATAACGACGCCACATAATACCATTTGGGGAAGCATTTTTCTTCCATTGGAGATTGTACTACCTTCATACAATTCCAGCTTCGCTTCTTAACCAAAACATTTTTTCTTTGTTTGATTATCCTCTTGTTTTCGTATTCCTAACCAATAACCCTCAAATCCATTGACCTACAGGAGTTTAATATAGTAATTGGAAACGCATGATTGAAAACAAATCATTTATTTGATATTAGATCATTATTGCTCTATCCGTGCAATAATTTTATCTTGTTAATTAGGAAACAAATTCTCTGGAAACAAATTGTTGTAGATAGGAACTCACATACACTTACCTATAATTATTTTTTCTTTCTCCATGAGCAGTTGTATATCCCTTTACGCTGTGCATCGCACGGATTTCTTACTAGTACTATTATAAGAGGGAGAGCCTCAATCTGTCCAACCTTGAATTTTGATTTCCACCGTTAGATTAGAAATTGTATGCCAATCTTCACCGTCGGATTAGACTGTATAGGGTCGGGTTTTACCCGAAATGGCAATATCTCAAAACCCGCTTTCTCCGTCCATCTCTCTGTCTCGGCTCTCACGCACCACCACCATTCGCGCCGCCCCTTCTGCTCTGCCCTGAGCACCGCCGCCGACCTCCGCCTCTCTTCCGGCTTCGCAGCGCCCCGCCGGCCTCTTTCCTCCACTATTGGGTTGTAATTTCACAATGTGTTTTGCTATTCGATTTGCATCTGTATTAGGGCTTTCGTATTCGCCATTTCTATTTTCTATCTAATTCGAGCTTTCGGATTTGCCTGCGAATTCACCCGCTCACCAGGCCTCTCGATTTTGGATTTGTAGAGGAAATCACTGGCCGCCCGCGTCGCCTCCCTGAGTGGGTTGTTCGTTCTTCGTGAAATTGGTCGGATTAGTTTTAGCTATTTTCGAACGGAACAATCGAGATGCCTGTGGAAGTAGAAAACGGGGTTGCGATTGGGGAGAATAGCATATAAGGCCGAATTTCCTTTATCTGGTAATCAGTTTTCAATTGTGTGATTGTGTCTCCAATGAAATCTGCTATTTATTTAAATATCATGAACGACGTGATTGATACAGTTTTGAATAATTTATTCACATGATAATTGTTACTTGATTCAAAGTTAGCAATAACATTTTCATTTCAAAAGCATCTGCAAGATGCATGTTCTGATTTCTCCATTATTTGCGGAGTTCTTTTGGATGCGTATTGCAGAAACACCCTCCTTTCCATGTAGGAGGGTAGGTCACTCTTTCTCATCTCGAAATGACCGTGAAATCGTTCTTATAGGTGGTGAAGGCTCATCCAATACCTTTCTGTCGGAAGTCCATGTACTTGGTGCTGGTATGATCAAATGCTTAAATTTCTTTCACACATGAGTTGTTAATGGAACTTTGCCTCTCATATAGGTGTTGGGTTGGCATGACATGATCCAATTTATCTTCTCTTGTGCGAGTTAACAGAATCTCTTGAGTGGCACAAGTTGAATACTACCGGTGAGCTATTTCCAGCACGAGCTGGTCACATAACATTTCGTTTCGGAAGCTACTTGATTGTTTGGGGGGGCTTCTCAAAAAAGGGTATGCATGATGATGTTCATGCGCTCAACCTTGGTAAGTATGTAATGACTACCACATTATTAATATGCAGCCAAATCAATCTATGAGTATTTGCATTTTTTCTTCTCATGAAAACACTTTTCACAACACTTCAAACAAATGAAAGTTGCCTGAGATTGTGAAATGAGTACTAGAATTTTCATTATATTTTTTAAATATTATTACTTTCTAACCTCATATATGTTAATGTCCATCAAGAAATAAGAACTTGTGTAAATAGTTGCACATTATGTTGCCAAAGTATGTATTAATTACTCAGTTACAACCACTTAAGTAGCTTTTAAATGAACTCTGAATCTGAAACTACTACTATTTTGTCATCATGATCATGGTTTTATGCAGTACATGGCGAGTGGTCTAAACTTGCATCGATTGGGATGTGCGCCTCACCCAGATGTTTCATGTCTGGTGATAGTTATTCAGGGATCGAAGGTATGGAAGGTGTTTTTGCTTTTTTTGGTGGTTGCAATAGAAGACTTGAACCAATTGGTGACATGTACTGCATGGACACAGGTTTTATATTTTTTGTATTGCTTGGAACCTGTAAATTACATGTTGAGTTGATAAATGTTGTGACTACTTTAATGTGGGCTGTACCAGTACACCACGAAAGAGGAGTACCACAAAAGTCTCTTAGGGAACAGCTAGAGTCAAAATCCCTAGCGTATCCTGCTTTTGTTTCTAGATATGAGTTGGCTCAAGCTGCGCGCGCACAAGGTATTACCACTCCCCAACCCGTGCCAAGACCTCTACCCAAACCACCGGGTAAGTCAATGAGAGGTTCTGATTTGGATTCCCTTTTGGTTTTCTCATGTAATGATTTACTGAATTGAGAAATTTGCTGAATTGTTGACTGTTTGCTTTCCTTTCTGTCGTCATAGAATCATTTTGTGATGTTCTTTAATACTATAAAGAGGAAAAAACATAATATGATTCGTTTTTGCATTTATATAAAAAATACATACTTTATTGTATACCTCAAACTACAATCCAAATCAAGTGCAAGCATTTTGCTCACTTGTAGATTTATTTGGTCAAGTATTGATACTGTGGCATGAAATTTTCTAATGCTATGTCGGTTTTTCTCTCTTTTATTTTTTCTGTTCAAGGAAAGAATGACCCGGTTAAATTTGTGAGCAAATTTTCATTTGAAATGCAGGCAACCAATATCAAGGTCCAATTCATGTCTTGTCTTCAGGCAAGAAGATCTTCCAAGTTACTGTCGTCCATAGCTTTTCAACCGGATACAATGTAGAAACTGTAATTGACGGCATGCCATATAAGGGAATGTTGCATAAAAAGAAGCCAACTGTGCTGAGAACGGATGACAATAGGTGAATCTTGTAAAGTGTTGGTGATTTTCAGTTTCCTAAATTGGCAGTAGCCTTCAGTTAGAGAAATCTTTAACGACTCATGTATTTGCTTCGTCACAGGAAGTTACCAAAATTGAAGTCAAGCATTGAAGTCAACTATTAGTTTCAAACTTTCAGTCGTCATATATTGCTTTTTACAAGTATCCTCTTATATCATCTTTTGGTTCGTTTTTGTATTACATTGTAGTTTTCAGTATGAACGTGATTATGTGAAAAGAATGCATTTCATCCTTCTCATGATTGCTTATTTGGCTATTGAAATCTAACAAGGTGTAATCCGAATGGAAGGTTCATTGCTTCTGATACATTTTCATGAATTTTATTTTGTAGTTGTGAATATGTGCGGGATTTTTGGAAAGCATGATGAACCTGGTATGTGAAGTTCTTCCCAGTTCTCATTTTCTATGTTGTCCGGATACATCTATTCCTTGATTATAATGTGACATCTTAATTTAGGTATGGTGGTTGTTGATTTACATACTCAAAAGGCACTCTGGTTATAGTTACTTAAAAAGTTAACTGCCAATATTCAATCATCTCTGAAAAATCCCTCTTGGTGATTCTATTTTCCATCTCTACATTACGACTAATATGCAATAGATTCATTTGCTTTGCCATCTTCAGATATTTCTGTTCCTATGTATCGGTAGGGAAAATATCCCTGTTGGTCTTCTTTCCTTCATTCTGTTGGCAAGGATGTGATGGCGTGTAGAATTGGTATGAGTTGGAGCTTTTACATATATCCCTTTTTCTAGGAACGATTGATTAGATTTGAAAACACACTCGTGCTTTCGGTTTTAGATTATCTCAAAACACAGGTAGAATTATAAACATTCAATAAGAATCAATTGTTTAATTTGACTCTACTTGAATGCATTGATTGCGGACATATTACTCTTCTACAATACTAGCTGTTTAGTTTTGTACTAATACAAGACTACAAGTTTTGAACAGCCTGAGAACATATTGTTATGTACGTGACTTTTTGTTGTTTGTATGTCGGTGTAATCCAATGCCTTTCTATTAATGAGATTATAACTAGCTAAAAATTGATATTGGCAAGTAGTGAAGTAACTTGCTGCTTAGAAGTTTTCAGGTAATCTATATGTTGGTATTTAAATAATGTTGAACATTATGTTGGTTAATCTATGATTAGCCAAGTTTAGAATAGTGGAAAGTGACGAATTCAAGAATTGGCATTGAAAAATTTTATGTTGCCATGGAAGCTCACTTTTAATATTGATGGTTTCCAACCTTCAAGTATAATTTAATTTTATTAGCTTTCTTGGTGCAGCCGAACCTAGAAAAGAAGGGAAACTTAATTTAATAAATACATTGTAATAGAAACCTGTAATCAAGATATGAACATAGAGAATGCTAATCCATAACACACGACCTAGCTGATGATGTTGTCTCAAGTTATGTCAGGTGCATTTTAGCAAGTACACGTAAATATAGTTATTTTTCCTTTGGCTCATATTTCTAGGTAGACAAAAAATACTATATGTTCTCCTCTATAAATATTGATTTGTTCTTTTGAGTTTGTGCATTTACATCTGTTGTTGGTGGCTTAAAGGTTGGAATTTCTGGGGTAAAGCCAAATCCTGCCAAAACTCCAATTTCATTTTCAACCGTTAGATCAAAATTTCAATTGAATTCCTGTCCGTTGGATCCGTTTGAGTGGTAATTTGTTTGGTCGGGTTTCACTTGCTTTCGCCATTTTCCTCTCTTCCTTTCGAAGTGAATGGGTGGACTGGTGGAGTGGTATTCTTTCCGAATCTTTTTGACCAAAATGAGATTTTTAAGAATTGTTGGGGTCTAATTTAATAGAAGTATTTTAAAAGATTGGAGTGTAGAATTTTTCAAATTTTAAAGTTGAGGTTTACCTTTTGTCAAAGAAATTAGTGTTATCATTTGGGATTTGCTCTAGAAAGTTACATGATTATTGCCTTAATTATGCTTTTGTTTTTAATACGGCCAGAACTACTTTATAATACTTACTTTTGGATTTTTTTTTTAATTTTCTAATTTTTTTTTGGAGTTCCTTGAAAATAGGTTTAAAAAAGGAACGTTGTTTTCGAGGCGAACCAAAGGACGGTTCTGCTCGCATTCCCGCAACCGTTAAAAAATAAGAATCAGATGGGAATTTCTTGTGATTAAATGATGGAATAAACCGTGGTTGTGAATCATCTGTTGAAAGCCTTCGATACACAAGTTGGGCCTATCATCACGGAATTGAGGCATTAGAGGAGATCATGTCTGTGATGAACAGGGAACAACGTGCCCAACTCACTACAATGTTCTCCATGACAAGCTAGGGTTCTCTCATGATGATCTACATGACCTTGTGCACCAATTGTCCTATGTGTAAGAAAAAAACTCAATTAACTTGATTTTGAGTGTGCCATTATGACGATAACTTGTCCTGATTTATTATATACTTGATTCCTTGGCTTTTACAGGTATCAAAGAAGCACCACCGCCATCTCAGTTGGTAACAAGCTGTTTTTATCCCGATTCTGTATTTCAATTGTTTCTTTTTCTTCCATGGGCAGTTTGTAGACACTAAATACGCTGTGCATCGCACAGTCCGCCAACTAGTATTATTAATAAAAGGAAAATAAGCAATTGTAAAAATAATACATTTTTAAATATGGAATTATGGGGTATTACAATCCACCCCGCTTAAGAATCATTTTGAACAAATTCTCGGGTATTACAATCTACCCCCCTTAAGAATCAACTTCGTCCTCGAAGTTGCGCGACTTATTGCTCGATTGATTGATTGATTGGTTGTTGAATGTTATTATTTGTTATTGTTTGACTGAACCCAGAATTGAAATTTCCAAGTTGCCTACGTACCCTGTGAAGGGATCAAGTCATTACGTAGTTCAAAAGAGTTTGAATTTGTTTATTTGGGATACAAAATATTCGGGTCGTTACATCCTCCCCCCCTTAAGATTACAGTTATGTCCCCATAACTGTGGTTGCACCGTCTTGGAATAGGGTCGGGTAACGCTCCTTAATGTCGGCTTCTAACTCCCATGTCGCTGTTTCACTTTCATGGTTCGACCAAAGAACCTTGACCATTCTCACGGTTTTGTTCCTTGTTACTCTCTCCTTAACATCGAGTATTTGTACCGGAATTTCCTCATAGCTCAAGTCATCATCCAATTCGATTTCTTCCAGTTGGAGTACATGGGTCGGATCGTGCACATACTTCTTCAATTGTGATACGTGGAACACATTGTGAACTCGAGCCAATTGTGGCGGTAAGGCTAGACGATATGCTAGATTCCCGACTTTTTTCTAGAATTTCATAAGGTCCTGTATATTGAGGACTTAACTTTCCTCGTTTGCCAAAACGCATAACCCCCTTCATCGGTGATATCTTTAGCATGACCTTATCTCCAACTTGAAATTCTAGGTCTTGCCGTCTCACATCGGCATAACTTTTCTGTCGGTCTTGGGCCGCTTTCATCTTTCCTTGAATCACTTTGATTTGTTGGGTCATATCTTCTACGAGTTGTGGTCCCACTACCACAGTCTTATCACTCCCTCTCCAACTCAACGGACTTCGGCACCTTCGACCATACAATGCCTCGAATGGTGCCATGCCGATGCTAGCATGGTAGCTATTGTTGTAGGAAAATTCAATTAAGGGTAAATGATTTTCTCAGCTTCCCTTAAACTCCAATACGCATGCTCTCAGCATGTCTTCTAGGGTTTGGATGGTTCTCTCAGTTTGTCCATCCGTCATTGGGTGGAATGCGGTACTCATCTTAATCTGCGTACCGAGAGCTTCTTGTAACTTGGTCCAAAAGTGAGAGACAAATCTACTGTCTCTATCGGAGATAATGTCATGTGGTACCCCGTGTCTTCGTACCACATTGTCAATATACGCTCTTGCTAATTGGTCCATGGTCCAAGTGTCCTTCATTGGGATAAAAATGGCCGTCTTCGTTAGCCTATCGACAATCACCCATATCTTATTCATCCCTCTTGGTGATCGTGGTAATCCCGAAACGAAATCCGTCGAGATACTATCCCACTTCCAACTCGGGATTTCCAATGGTTGCATCAATCCTAAGGGTTTTTGTCGCACGGCTTTGACCTTTTGGCACGTGAGGCATCTTGCTACAAATTCTGCCACTTCATTCTTCATCCTCGGCCACCAGTAAATCTTCCTCAAATCCTTATATAATTTGTCGCCTCCAGGGTGAACCGAGTAAGGTGTGTTATGCCATTCTTCCATCAATCTTCGTTTTATCCCCACACATTTCTGTGGTACACACCATCTTCCCTTGAAACGAATGCTTCCATCCACATGGATAGCAAATCCTATCGCTTTCCCGTTGGCAATGTTCTCCTTAATCCTTTCCAACTTTGCGTCGCCCGGTTGGGCGAGTTTGATCTCGTCAAATATGGTCGATTCGACTACCATTGCGTTGACCACTTCATTTACAGTGCCCGAATGCACTAGTTCTAAGCTCTATCTTGCCAAGTCCATATACAATGCCGGCGGAATCACCAACGAATTCGCCACATGTTGGGTCTTCCGGCTTAAGGCATCGGCTACCACGTTGGCCTTCCCTTCGTGGTAAGAAATTTCGAGATCATAGTCCTTGATTAGTTCCAACCACCTCCGTTGCCTCAGATTTAACTCCTTTTGAGTGAATATGTATTTGAGGCTTTTGTGGTCAGTGAACATCCGACACTTTCTCCCATAGAGGTAATGTCTCCATATTTTCAGAGCGAACACGACTGCCGCCAACTCCAAGTCGTGTGTCGGGTAGTTCGCTTCATGAGGTTTCAATTGACGCGATGCATATGCAATGACTCTCGAGTCTTGCATCAAAACGCATCCTAGACCTTCCTTCGAAGCGTCACTGTAAACCTCGAAGTCACCATTCTCTGATGGTAGTGCTAATACGGGTGTAGTGGTGAGTCGCTTTTTCAGTTCTTGAAACGCGGACTCACACTCACTGGTCCAGTCATATTTCACCCCTTTCTTCAACAGCTGGGTCAACGGGCGTGCGATTTTCGAGAAGTCCTTCACAAATCGCCTATAATAACCAGCTAGCCCAAGGAAGCTCCGTATTTCAGTTGGACTCGTCGGCGATACCCATTCCGTCACCGCCGAAATTTTTGCCTGATCCACTGAACTCCAGTGGCGGATACTATGTGCCCAAGGAATGCTACTTCCTTCAACCAAAAGTCGCATTTGGATAGTTTTCCATAGAGTTGGTTCTTGCGCAATATCCCTAACACTTGGTGCATTGATCTAACAATTCTCTAAATACATCGTTCATAAGGTTCATGAACATTGCAGGTGCATTCGTTAACCCAAAGGATAATACTGTGAACTCGTAGTGTCCATAACGAGTTCGGAATGCCGTCTTCGGGATATCCTTCTCCGCAATCCTCAGCTGGTGATAACCGGATCGCAAGTCGATCTTTGAGAACACCGACGCCCCCTTCAATTGATCAAATAAGTCCTCAATCCTTGGTAATGGATACTTGTTCTTGATGGTCACTTGATTGAGTCCTCTGTAGTCGATGCAAAGGCGTAGTCCTACGTCCTTCTTTTTAACAAATAAGACCGGTGCTCCCCACGGGGACGTACTTGGTCTTATGTATCCTTTCTCCAACAACTCTTCGAGTTGTTCCTTTAATTCTTTCATTTCCAGTGGCGCCATGCGATAAGGAGCCTTTGAAACAGGTTCCGTTCATGGAATGAGATCTATGGTGAATTTAAGATCTCTCTCAGGTGGCATACCGGGGATGTCTTCAGGAAATACGTCCGGGTATTCTCTTACCACTGGGATGTTGTCAACCTTGCTCTCTTCCGCCTCAAGGTTGTGAACGTAGCATGCATACAACGCGTATCCCTTACGCATTAAGCTACGAAGCTTGAGAGCGTTAACAACCTTGTTGCTCCTCTTAGGGGGTTGAGAGTAAAAGATGACTCTCTTTCCCCTACCTTTCGACAGAGTGATCTTCTGTTTCCGACATTCTATTACCGCTTTATACCGGGTCAACCAATCCATTCCCAATATAACGTCGAAGTCCCTTAAATTAAATTCTACCAAGTTTGCGAAGAATTCTATGTTCTTGATAACTATCGGAATTCTGTTATAACGTCTAGAGCATGATACTACCTCTCCTGAAGGTAGTTGAATTTCTAAGTTAATCAGTTCGCACTTAGGTAGATCTAGTTCAGGTAGGACTCTTGATGATATAATCGAACAACTAGCTCCTGAGTCAAACAGAACTTTAAGGGGTGTACTTAAAACATGGAACGTACCTGCCATCACGTCACCCTGCATAGGCACATCTGCTTGGTTGATAACATTCAACCGCCCCATTGCCGTCCTTGATTGCCCTACTGATCCCGGTTCGGGTTCTGATTCTGTTGCTGATTTGGATTCTGTGGAAGGCGTTGATTTTGGTTGAAATTCTGATTTTGAGGGGGTTTGTACCCCTGATTGTTACCGTTTCGCCCATTTTGATTACGAGGCTGTGCTGGCCCCATAACCAAGTCCTCCCGCTTGGTGATGTTTTCAATTCGAGTCCGGCACTCATTCGCCCGATGACCAAATCGACCACACCGGTAGCATGCGCCCTGTTGGGGGCATCCCCTAGTCAAGTGAGGTCTCCCACATCTTGGGCATGGTGGCACAGGGTTACCTTGGAAAAAGGTTCTCCCATCATTTCCCCTATTGTTGTTCTGAGGGGGTCTGTTCAGGCCTCCCCGAAAGTTGTTTCCTCCAGAATTATTACCAGATCGGCTATCCATGTTCCTCTTATCTTGTCCATGAGGTCCCCGGCTGGACTCTCCACTCATCATCCTCTTCAGTTGTTGCACCCTTGCAACAGCCACCGTACGATCATACACTGCTTGCAGGTCCGGGTAATGGACGCCAGTGATCACTTCCCGTATGGTCAAGTTCAACCCCATCTCGAATTTTTGTGCTTTCTCTACGTCTGTCGGTACTAGTCTTGGTGCGAAGCGCACCAACTCCTTGAATCGAGTGTAATACTCTTGTACAGTCTGCCCGCCTTGTCTTAGTGACAAAAACTCCTCGTACATGGCCGCCTTCGTACTCAGGGGGTAAAATCGGTCCCTGAGCAGTTCCATCATTTCAGTCCATGAATAGGGCTCCTTGTCCTCTCGTATCTTTCCCTGGGTGGCTTGCCACCAGTCGTCTGCTTCACCTCCCAAGTAGTATGAGGCTGCATGCACCTTTTCCCCTTCCGGGCACTTAACCGCGCTTAACAACTTGTCGAAGGTCCTAATCCACTCCTCTAGTTTTGTAGGGTCTTCCTCGCCGGCGTAGTGTGGCGGGTGGTATGGGTTCACCATGGCTAGGTAAATAATGCGAGCCTGTGGTGGAGGTGCCACAGCCGCTTGGCCCTGGTTCACCTGCGCGTTCCCTAGCGCAATGAGAACCTCTTCTAGAGTGCGTAGGCGATTACCCATGTTGTTTGGTATAGGGCCTGTTGGCTCTTCCTGAGCGTGTACACCCACGTTTGGTATCTGTATGTCGGGTTGCCTAGGTATTTCGTTGGTATTGGGAGGAATGGGCTGGACGCGCGGTCTCCCTCTCGGTGCCATTTTGTTGCAAGAACAAGTGATTTAGATTTTAAGGAAAATATAATAGACGGTTTATACAATGATTTTCTTTTAATAAGCGGTATTAGTGGATTATTTTTTCTTTTTTTTTCTTTCGAAACCCCAGGGTCTAGGGTTTCAGGGTTTTGGGTTTTAAGGTACCCTTGTTTGATTGTTATCTCTTTATTAAATACATATATGTTGTTGGGACTCGAGGTACTCGTTAATCAGTATTACCATAAGGTTGATCACGTTCGCGTTTGGTTCGGCCATCTAATGTCGACAAGGTAGGTTAAAGTTAGAACATGCCAAATGTAAAGTTAATAAATCTTTATGCAAGTATGCATATGCAATCCCCCAATGAGTTTTAATTTATACATGCATTTATTTATCCATGGGTTTTAAAAATAATTTATCCTCATGGATAATCTAGAAATAAGGAAAAAGGTTTGGGCCACTATATTGGGCCAAAATTAATAAATACTTAGGCTCAAATAAAAATATAGGTATTGGGCTAAGAAAAATATTTGGGCTTAGTAAATAAAATATTGGGCTAAAATTTTTGGGCTCAAAAAAAATTAAGATTTTAAATAAATAGTAAGTAGAATGATTGGGCCAAAAACTTGGGCTCAAAATAATAGTATAAAATAATAGTGGTTTTAAAGAGTAATGGATTAAAAATAATACTGGTTTAAAAATAATAACAATAGATTTTAAAAATATTTGGGGCTCTTTTTAAAATGATAGGTTTAAAATATTCCGGGCTCTGATACCATCCTGTAACACCCCGGTTTTGGTAACCCAGGCCGGGATGTCACCGCCACACCTCCCTAGCAAGACACGGTTTCTCCGAGCTCACTAAAGAGATGCAAGGCTATGGTTTTCAGAATTTAAAACATTCAAACAACCCATTCATATATAATTTAAAAATAATATATCAAAGTTGCAACGGAAATAAAGTTTATGCAGCGAAATTTAAAATATAGGGCCAACATGGCCAAAACACGGGTTAAACATGCCCGTTAATGCAAGTCATGTAATATAAATAATTAAATGCCCAAAATGATCCCCCAATGTAAGATCATGCTCCGTACTCTGTAATCGAAAAAAAATTGAACAACGGTTTTTATCAGTATTATAAAATACTGAGTAAGTCAATTCTCACATAGCAATAAAGGGGTTAAATTTTTAATAATTTAGATTAAACTTTTTGTCATGCATACAAAACACTTTATTTACCAATTTAAAAATAAGAATTTAGTTGCATGCTTTAAAGACACATTTAATTTCATAATTAAAAATTTAAGCATGGGCAATTATTTAAGACATGATTTAAAAACATGAATAGTGTCACGAGTAAATAAATAAAAATTTGAGCTTTTTAATATTTTCCCCGTTACGCCACCATCTCAACAATATATCATTTAGTCGGTGATCCGGCGGCCGCAGCCAATTTCATAAGTATCATTTAGCCGGTGATCCGGCGGCCTCAGCCAATTTCATAAGTATAATGTATCATTTAGCCGGTAGCCCGGCGGCCGCAGCCTATCCGCCATACCCAGTACCACTCCGTCGAGCCTCGAGTAACCCATACGGATACACCCGAGAGGGTAGGCCCGTTGGCCGAAGCCAAATCCGTCATATCCAGTACCACTCCGTCGAGCCTCGAGTAACCCATACGGATACACCCGAGAGGATAGGCCCAAAATAAGATGCCGTTTTGGCAACCTTTCGCGCGGGGTCACCATTGTCCATAAAGGCACGAAGTGAATAGTTAGGAGGGCACCCTGCAGAGCACTCACCCCCTAATTTTATGTAACCAATGTAACCGATATCGTTTCAATTTTAGTGTAACGGGATTTTCAAAAATATAGCTTTATCATATAACAAGATTTCGATCGTTTGTTTAGAAATTTCAAGATCTCACAAGTTTAAAACCGATCGATGTCACAGTTTACGCCTTTTCAGTTTAAAAATCCATTTCTTAGGCGATTGATCTGAAATTTGCACAGTATCTCAAAAACATCCCAACGAACAACTTTCATGTTTCGAGTTTTCCGGAAAAAAGATGGGAAGCATGTCAAAAATCAAGTTTTCTACACAAACAGTATGCTGCCAGGATTCAGGTTTGACACCGTTCAAATATTCGACCTTTTAACATATCAAATGGACTCCAAAAATTCTGAAATTTTATATGCACATACTAGACATGATTATATAAAATTTTGGTTTAGGTCACAAAGTTTAGTTCGGACTAGAAATGATAGAAATATGCTCATCAAGTTCGGTTAAGGAAACTGTCATCTTTTGAAAATTCTTTAAAAACGCAGAATATGTCCGACACAATTTGGGGTATCAAAACTCGATGAAAATCTCTGAAATTTTTACACATTATAGCTTAAGATCTTAGGATTAAAATCTTAGTTTTGAGTTTTTCGGTTTGAACACTCGAAGTAAGATTTTTGGTCGGATTTCAGAAAACACGTAGATTGGGGTCTTTAGGTTCGATTTCAACGTTTCGTTTTAGATCCAATGTTTCGGATGCCCTTAAACCACCCATATTGATATGGAAGGTATTGACTTACAGTAAGTGAGTTCTTGAACGTCCTAGGGTCGATCGATTCGTCCAAAATCGCCACGAACGGATCTACGCAACACGGTCTTCTTCTCCTTTGGCCACGAACGTGTTTGCAAGTATAGATCCGTAAGTTAGAATGTTGATTATGATCTTAAAACAATAGAGAAACTCGATTTACATCTTACCAACAATCCAAAGCCTGCAAATCCTTGATCTACACTCCCTTGGTCGGATTTGGTTGCCGGAAAGTCGTCGGAAAAGCAAGGACTAGAGTTTTTGGTTTTGGGAGAGCTTGGGAAGAATGTGAGAGGCAATGGGGGGTTTCTTGGGGTAACTTAGGATTGTATATACTGATTTTAGCGTGTTAGGAGCATATAAATCAAGATTGAATCAAGATTTCAACATTGGGGCCCGAAAATATGGCAAAAAAGTCGCCAAAACGCGTCATTGCCGACTGCTATAGTAGCATGCTACAGTAGCGTGCTACAGTAGCGTGCTACAGTAACTTTTTATATTTTTTATATATATATATATTAAGATTCTTATCTTCAAAAAAATAAATAAATAAATAAATAAATAAATAAAAATCATAATGTGGGAATTATTTGTGATCGTTGGGACAATTCGATAAACTCGTTTCGAGTTGCTATCTTCCGATAAAAAATTAATTCCGCTCTCTCGGAATTATTTCGGTTATAATAATTAAATTCAATTCTTTATTTTTGGATTTAATTTTTTTTTATGGCGATTTCTCGGGTATTACACCAATAATGTCTCTTACCTCATTCTCATTAAGAAAGGGTCCTCCATTAATGGGAATGCATATTTTAATTATTATTATTATGTTAAGTTTTCAAAAGTCTTAATGTAATTGCCTATTAGAAAAAAACTTATCCACTAACTACATCCTAAAAATCCAAAACCGTTAGCTACCCATGACAATCCCATTACCCAATCTTGATAATGGTAGCAATAATAATAATTATAATATTATAATAAATAATAATAATAACAATATATACCAAAATAAGCTAGGACTACACTACCTATTGTCCTTTCATGCATATAATTAAAAGTGATCTTGTAAGTAGTCCATGCATAGCTCCAAAGGGAATATATTCTTATTTGAAAATGCCATGATTAATCTTAATATGATAACACAATCATCTATTTAAAATAACTTATAGGTAGAATAATAATTATATTATTAATAAAAGGAAAATAAGTAATAGTAAAAATAATACATTTTTAAATATGGAATTATGGGGTATTACAATCCACCCCGCTTAAGAATCATTTTGAACAAATTCTCGGGTATTACAAATACAACCAAATCAAGCCACTTTAACATTTCAAAACAAACCAAACCAAACCGGAAAAAAATGGTTTGGTGCGGTTTGGTTTCGGTTTAACAAAAATTTTTAAAACAAAAAAATCCTATAAATTATAGTCATAAGTATAATAGTCCAAACTTCAAAATGCTAATTAAAAGTGTAAAAACAAAAGCATAAGTTCACTATTTACAAGGCAAATACTTAATGAACAAGAACTACTAGAAGCTCTTGGAAAAAAAAAACTACAATTATCAATGCATAGACAATGATCTAGAAACAAGTAAAATTGAATCTTGATCTTGAATTTCAATCATTTTTTCACTTCAAACCCAATAACCTATAGCATAAAAAAACAAAAAATTATGCAGTTGATATTATATACGCTGAAACGAAAAAATAAATTAAAATAACTATCACTACAAGAAAAATTGGCTTCACCGACCGCATGCGCCGACCGACAGGACACGGGTTGGATTTACCGACCGGTCCGCTGACCGCACGACGCGGTCGGTGAGAAGGAGCCATTGGGGGGGGGGGGGGGGGGGGGGGGGCTGGTCTTGCGGTAACCATCGCACCGACCAAATTTATTTTGGTTGGTGCGCCCGACCGATGCACCGACTAAATTTTATTGGTCGGTGCCACCGACCGCTGCACCGACCGAGATGACTGTCGGTGAATTAGGGATTGAATTTATCCCCAAAGTCTCGCCATTTTCACACCTTGAAGCCTCCCGTTTTCACTCCCTGCGTTTTAACCCCCACCCACCGACCACCACCGGCGACCTCGACCCATCAATTCGAGCGCCGACCACAGAACCCACTCGAGCCACCATCCCACCGTGCCATCTCCGACCACCGCGCCCGCCGTTCCCTTTCGAGTGACCGAGCCATCTCCGACCACCGCCTCTGCCGCCGCTGCAACAGGGTCCCAACCACCACCGCCTCCCTCCGCCGCGACCACCGCCCTGCACAGCCACCCCCGCGCGCCCAACTGGATTGCCGCCTGCCAAAACCACCGCCGGCTGCTGCCTACCAACACCACCTCCGCCACACGCCTTCCCTTTCGAGCACTCGATTTAGATATTCGATTGCTACATTTATGCTCTTACAATTTGCATTCGATTGTATGATTTTTTTTGCCCACATTAGTGTGTTATCGGTATTGCGTATCCTTGTTCTTTGAATATTATTGGGCACTTATTTTATAGCAGTAAAATGTATAAGGATAATTAATTCTAAATGCCATATTAACCATCCATTCGTGTGTTCCTTAGCAAAAGATAATTAATTCTAAATGCCATATTAACCATCCATTCGTGTGTTCCTTAGCAAAAGTTGTGAAACCCAAAAAAGAGTTTTTTAAAAAAATTGGCAGCCCATGTTTTTTGAACATTAGGAACTGAATTTTCAGAATTCATAAATTTTGGGACATAATCACGATCCTCTCATCGAATAGATGAATTTTCATATTTGATATGCTAAATTTGGAGTTTGTATGAGAAAATTATGTCCTTTTGAAGTTTTGTGTGGTTGTTCATGTAATATTGGATTTAAATTAATCATTTAGGATGTTGTACTCTATGTTATATATGGTTTGGAATTTATGTGTTGTTCTAGTTTAATAATGGAGTGTGAAGTTTGGTATTGTTATTCATTTTTTGAATGTGGTTTATGGTTTGGAATTATAAATTGTTTTGACTGTTGTATTAGATGTAGTGTTGAAGTTTATGTATTGTTCTTGTTCATTTCTTAAACAATATGTAGTGGAGATTAGAAATTGCTTTTTTTTTTTTGTTTATTTTGGAATAATTCGGTTGTTTGCACTTGTACAAGTGGGTTGTTTGTCTTGGAGATTGAATAACTTTGATGAGCCTGACCCTAAGTTTTTTATTTTATTTTTAGATCTGTTCCTCTTTTTAACATTAAATTTCATATTATCAGACACACTTGAGATTTTAGTTGGAAAGTGGTACACAACTCACCGGGCGATTCTTGTCAATATCTTCAATAACAAGGTAATATATTTTAATAGTGTTATGCATTAAATCTATACTAGTACTGATGCAAAAGTAGTTTTAATATAGTTATGAACTTTAAATTAACTGAAGAAACATTAAGTATTGATGCAAGAAACATTAAGTATTGATGCAAGAGTAGTTTAAATTCTTACAAGTGATGTGGATACGGTGAATGGATGCGGTTGGATTATTGGTGCACTTGTTGATTTGGATATTGATTAATTGTAAATGTATGGTTTATATTATTAAACTTTAAATGTTAGGAATTTAAATGAATTTTAAAAGATGTGATTCTCTAGTTCCAATATTAATTAATTGAATACAATGTATTGATGAAAATTAGTTCCTTCAGTGGCGTCGTGCCATATTTGTAGGTGATGGACCGTAGTTGGATGTACCTCTCCTGTTGTGAAAATGGAGTACTAACATCCGAATTTATTAATGGAGTCGAATTATTCTTGCGTATGTCTCATCAAAACCCAGACGTCGATAGGGCCCAAGAAAAATTAAGGTGTCCATGTAATAACTGTAGGAATAAAACTTATCTATCTGATGATGACATCAAGTATCATCTACAAGTCCATGGATTTGTCCCCAATTACACCAATTTAGTCGGTACTACGATACTGATGCTGGCCCGTCGTCTGCGGGTGCTCCCGAAAATGATTACATTCAAATAGTCTGCGAAGGAATGGGATTTGGTATTCCCGAGACAACTCCACGCACTCTGGATGATGAACCGAGGCAACCCAAGGAAACCAATGCACAAGAGAAGTTGTTCTATAGTATGTTAGAGGCCACGGACAAAGACTTGTGGCCGGGCTGCAAGAAAATGACCCTGTTGTCAACCGTTGCAAGGTTATTAAATATCAAAGCCGAACATAACTTATCGGAGAGGTGCTTCGATACCTTATGCCAACTCATCCTTGATACACTCGGATGATAATGCTATGATTAAGAACTTTTACGAGGCAAAGAAACTACTTGAGGGATTGGGGTTGCCTGTTCAGAAAATCGACTGTTGTTTGAAGGGGTGTATGTTGTTTTGGCACGAAGAGGCAACATTAGATAGATGTAGGTTCTGTGACGAGCCTCGGACCGGTCGTTGGGCTGGTCGGTAGCCAAGCTCCGGACCTCCTAGGACCAGATTTCACAGACCTAAATTGCGGTCGGCGATGTCGGTCGGTGGAATCTACCGACCCGATGGAGGTCGGTGGTTTTGTCGCTGGAGTCGCCGACCACACCACTCGTGGTCGACGTGCGGCGGCCTACCACGACATCACCGACCGACAAATTTTGTCAGTGGGCTAAATAAAAATTTCACTATCTTCACAATCTTTATATATATATATATATATATATATATAAAGTGCGGTTTGTGGTTTGGTTTGGTTATTTTTTTTCTCCAAACCAAACTTAAACAGCACACCACGGTCTGGTAAAAATAAAAACCAAGCGATAAATTTTAAACCACAAATCAACCCAACCCGCAAAAGTACGATTTGATTGGCGGTTTGTTATTGTCTTAACACTCTGAACAACCCTACATATACACTAAGCTACAATATTATAAAGGCCATATGTTTAAATATTAGACAAAATGTATTTAGTAGTAAAAGTTATTTTAATTTTTTCACTTCTATAAGGATAGTTTCGGTAGTTACTTTAAAATTTTTGAATGATTTATTTTGAGAAAACAGTGGCAATAATCCAGTTACGGTACATTACAACCTCTTCAATAGTTGCATGTGCCACATCACAAGAAGCACATCTCTGCATCATAAAAAAAATATATCTCCCACAACATTTTTTGACATTACACAAAACATATCTTCCATCAACATAAACCACACTATTTTATCATCAAACAAGACAAACTCCCACACCACACAACATGCACACAATCCATCTCAAACAGTGGTACTGTGGACTGTGGTAGAAATCATAGTTGTTAAGATTTCCATCTTGATCTTAAAATCTTACTCCCTCCGTCCCGCGAATTGTGGCTCGTTTCTTTTAGGCACGGTAATTTATGTGGTGGGGTGTGGTGAGGTTTAGTAGTTAAAGTGATGTGGGTATTTGTGTTTAAAATTTTAATAAATTTTAACTTTCTTTATTGTTTAACTTTGACAAAATATTATTGTAATTATTTAATTAAAGAAAAATATTCAACTGTGGTCTTGTTAGAATCGTCTAAACGTCTAGATTGAGAATATATATTTTATATATTTTTTATTTGTACCAATTTTATAATATGAAGAATTAAAGAAATACAAGGGACTTTGTGTAGAAAAATAAAAGTGTATTGGGAGTTGTGCAGAATAGTAAAAGTGAGTACTTTTAATGGGATTTAGAAACCATTAATATTCTAACCATATTTATATTAATTAAATTTATCTAAAAAGAGAAAGTGGCCACAATTCGTGGGACAACCCAAAAAAGAATACGAGTGACAATTCGTGGGACGGAGGGAGTACGATTTTACGATCACACCTCTATAAACGATCCCGATCCTTGTAGGATATTAAAATTAGTAAGATCTGGATAAGATCCAGATCCTGATCGTAGGTCATACTCCCTCAAAACGGTTCTACGATCATACCTTATTAAACGCATAATTTTTAAAAGTATTTAATGATTTTTTTTTGGGTAAGAAAGTATTTTATAGGATATTAAAGTAACTTATTTTCTTTAATTTTAAACTTAAGAACTTGTACTCTTTGTGTATGATGTGTAAAAAAACATAATTTTTATGTATGTAGAAATAGAAAGACCATATGGAAATGGAAAAAAAGGACAATAACCTCGTTTTTTTACAAAAAAGCCAAATTAGTCATTTTTTAAAATTTTTTTGCCCAATTAGTCCGCTACATATCTATATAATAAATCTTGAATACTTTTTGGCATGTGCAGACTGTATTGCCCTTATTAAATATATTCCATACTTTTTAAATTTTAAGGGTTATATTGTAATTATGCCTTGGGTTTCCATGTAACGCTGATTAATCATCCAGAAATGTACAGTCATCCAAATTAATTACTCGTCAGCGCTGAATCATCCTACTTGCCAAGTCAATCAATCTTTTAAATCTTATATTTAGGTAATAAATCTATTTATTAGTATAAGAAAATCTTGAAAAAATCTTTTCATATATTTGAAAAGGATATAAATTGGATGTAAATTATAATATATTTGATATTATGATAGACTTAGTTAAACCAATATATAATCTTTAAATTTTGCTCGATATATATTATTTAATTAAATATGTTATATTTTCAAATATATTATATTAATTATATAAAAATTTGAGCCTGAAATATTAACCTCCATCAATATAATAAATTAAAAAATTAATTATTAATAATTATAATTCCGTTAATTTATCAAACTATATATAGTTAATAAGAAATTAAAATCCGTTATAAAAATATAATCATATTTTAATTTTAACTTTTAGTATCAGATTTAATTTTTAAATATAATTATTAACAGCTTCGCCAAAAAAATATAATTATTAACATAAAAATAGTTTTAAGAAACTACATAATATAAATAAAAATAATTATTGAATTTTTTAAAATTATAAGTATAAATATAATTATAATTTTGATAGGGATGGCAAAAAAGCACATCCCCAATGGTGAAAACCGAAAACTGAATTTTCGATATGGTTGTGGGGGAGGATTATCGGGGATGGGCCGGGGATTGGGGATTTTTTCGGGGATTCTTTTGGGGAGGGGGATGTGGATGGGGGAAGTAGTCCCCGCTCCGACCCATCCCCGATATATTTAATATATTATTTATTTTATATTTTATATATTATAGTTAATATTCTATACATTAAATTTTATAAATTTTACTCAAACAATCCAAAAAAATTACAAATTGGATGAGAACTTGATATAGTTGTTATGTCACTAACTCTCCCTCTTATGATTGAGGGTTGGATTCCCCATTCGGCGTCCCAGCCCCCTATCCTTCCCATTTTCCTCTGTAATTTGCACAACATAGACTCCCACCTCCCATTTATTTGTCCTTTTGACTTCGTAAAATAAAAATAATTACTAAAACTCATTTATTTGATGGGTTGATTATATATTAGAAACAAATATGAAATTCTGATGTGGATTATTGTTTATTGTTAAACAATACATTTGTGTGTTTTAATATTATAATTTATGAAAGTTGGCTTGAATAATTTGGATTTTGTCCTCCCAACTACCCAAAAAATCGAAAATTGGCTTGTAAGTAAATCCCTGATAAAATCCCCGATGGGGATCGGGGAAGTTATGATACCCAATGGGGATCCCCGATGGGGAACGAGCCGGTTTTGAGGATTAAAAATGCTAACGGTTTTGGGGATGGGGATGCTGCTCCCCGCCCCAAAACCGGCCCATAACCATTCCTAAATTTTGATATTAACAATTAACATATTCCACATGCTCAAGGATTGACAGTTAAATGAATTGCATTCACATATGGCTAATTTTTAATTTAGTCTGGCTTTTAAAATTTTGGTAACAATTGTTCTAGATAATTTTTTCCATCTTTCATATGAACATAATAATAGTACTATTATGAAGATATACAAATATATATACTGTCTTCATTTCTCTTATGTCTCAAATACAAATACTTATGAATATAATAGTGATTTTGTATTGTTTAAGTTACATAATATTAGTGTAATTTTTACATTATCTACATCAGTTTCACCAAATTATTTTTACAGTGTTCAATTGATCAGTTAAATAAGAATGAATCTTTATTCCTTTTTCAGTTATTATTTTATTAATTCTTCCATCAATGGTGAATGATAATCCCGCTTTCCCTTGACTTTATATTGAATAGTAGTACTAAACATGTTTTCTCAAATTTAAAATATTGGGTTAGATAGTCAATTCTGCTACTAAATTATTATATAGTACTTAATAGTCTTCATAACCTTCGATTTTAAGTTTATCACTTTTTTTTTTCACTTCAGAAAAAAAACACAATGAATTTATGTTGCCACTATTTCTCTTGATAACATAGTCTTCATAAGATTCAATGATTCTTGAATGAGCTTTAAGCAATTTGGTTTTCGTTCCAAATTTATTTTGATTTGTTAGATTCTGGAATTCCCGATGCTAATGACAATGAATTTGATATCTTTCTACATTTTTTTTTTTTGAGGAAATGAACATGGATCTTATTGCCAACAAATGAGAACCATTACAGAGTTCAAAATTACAGACCTCAATGCTATACCAGCATCAACATCAACCAAAACAACGAAAAACCAAGAACCATTTATGCTGAAATAAATAGCTGCCATGAGAGAATCAAAAAAACCAGCATAGATCTTACAAAACGATCAGGTTCAGTAACTCAACAAAGCAATCCTTCTGCCGGCAAGGTGATTATTCTGATGGGCACTCAAACAATGGAAAAAGTCGCCTGATCAACATCCTCAATTCCATACTTCGTCCACTGCTGGCGTTTATGCATCCCAATCCCATGTTGAGACAGACTTCTTGGGCTCGATCAGACTCGAATCCTCGAAAGGTAGACGGCAAACTAAATCAGGGGCCCTATCCCTCCACATGGCATAAGAGGCAGGTCAACATAAACATATTACTCGCAGACCAAACCCAGCATTAATGCGTCACACAGTTTAGCAAAGATCAGCATGGACCTGCTCCCTTCAATTAATAGTATCCGCGTCCATCTTCAACCATCAGCTCATATAACATATCATCTCAGAAGCATCAGCAGCAGTGAGGTTGCAGCAATGATGTTGGTAATTCAAAGATCAATCCCATAAACTTGCTTCAAAACACACATCTCCCCTGCATCAAATTCAAAAGCAGTGCATCGAAACAGCAAAGGGACTGTGACAAGGTTAAAAACGGGGGCCAAAGGTATGGAAAGGAAGAAGAGTGGATAGGCTGAAAGGGATGAGGAACCGACATAGCAATTCAACAGAGATTCTAAACGTGTTGCCACCCCACAATCTGTCGTCCTACCTATCAATTCAAGTGACATCCAAGCCCATCTGCATAAGAAATCATGAAGCTCAACTCAAGTGATATCTTTCTACATTTAGGTTTCTTAATGTGTGGATTATATATAGGAAATTAGGCAGTATTCAATGTGTTCGAAAAAATACCTCAATTTCAGTTATGTTTTTTTTTTAAAAGTTTTGTTCTTTCTTTTTCAATTTTTATCTCGATCCTTTTGAGAAATCAACTAAATTTTATCTCAATATCTCAATTTTGACCTTCTTCCCCTGTTGATTAGCTTATACTTCCTCTGTTCTCTTTCAAATGCACTCTTTCTGCATTTCATGCAGTCCAAGACACATTTTTAAATATTAATAACTCAAATTGTATATAAGTAAAAATTGGAAAAAATTAATATTATAAACCTATGTGATTAGAGAAATCTAACATCTGACTTGACTATATTTTCTCTTACATAACTATGTTGAACTTTTGATTAAAATGACTTAATGAATAGTTGATACTATGCAAATGGATCACTTAAAAGAGAACGGAGGAAGTAATTTACAAGAATGTATTGTGAATTATAGTCCATGTTTTAATATGCCTACCATCCTTCCCCATTGTTCGGTGAACCCCACCCACCATAAGTGTGTGTACCTAAACACTATTAACTATAACAATGCCACAAAAATTCTTGATTTTGTTTACTTAAAAAGTTATGAACGAACCGCCCGTGCGTATCGGGCAAAAAATCCTAGTACTAATTACGTCACAATCGGTCTTTCACCCACTAATTATGCCCTAATTATACATTTTTGGTCAAAATCAGTCCTTTTTTCTCAAAAATCTAAATTGGTTCGTTATTAATTTTTGCCTCCTTTCATGTAGTCGAATGCACTTTTAAACCACTAATAACTCAAATCCGATATAAGTAAAAATTCTAAAATTTCGATATTTATAAACTACACGATGAGACGAATTTAACACGATCCTACTTGGCTCATTTTAACTTATATATCTATGTTTAAACTTTAAGTCATAACAAGTGTGTGAATAGTAACAAATTAGATAATGTAGTTATTAAAAAAATGGAGAGAATATATCGCAATTGGTCTTCATTTTATAGAGAAATACCAAAAAACACCTAACTCTAAAAGAAGACCAATTGCTGGTCTTCATTTTAAAGTTCGGTGGTTTTTGGTGTTTCTCCATACAATGAAGACCAATTGCGATATACTCCCCATTTTTTTTAATAACTACATTGTCTAATTTGCTTCTATTCACACACTTGTTTTGACTTAAATTTTAAACATAGATATACAAGTTAAAATGAGCTAAGTAGGATTTTGTTAGATTCGTCTCGTAGTGTAGTTTATAAATATCGAAATTTTAAAATTTTTACTTATATCGAATTTGAGTTATTAGTGGTTTGAAATATGTATTGGACTGCATTAAAGAGCGCAAAAAATAATAACGGACTAATTTTAAATTTTTGAGAAAAAATGACTGATTTAACTAAAAATATGTAATTATGACATAATTAGTGGGTGGAGGACCAGCTATCTAGAGAAAAAAATGACATTTAGATTTCTGAGACATAACCGAACGGCGGTCGACGGCTCGACGCCTAGCTATCACGCTCCTAAGGCTTTGGTTAGGGTGCAGAGACCTATGTCTCTTGATGTACTGTGGCAAATCCAGGCCATTGATGAAATATTGAAATCAATGGCTAAGATTAATACAAAGGGTACTATTGTAATTTCAATAAGATCCAAATAATCTCTATTCATTTTTCTCAATTCTCATGCTCATACTTCTCTCTTCCTCGTAATCTACTTTTTCTTTTTGGAATTTCTAAAATTTGATAGAGTATTTAGATTACTTGTAACGAGTAGGTAAATTTTCATATAAAGAACGTCAAAATCCGAGTTCGTCTGAGAAAGTTAGAGTTATTTGAAGTTAATTGCGATTTTCAGAAACGTAACATTTATATTTTAGCGACGGTGGCTTTGCAATTCAGCGACGGGAGCTTTACAATTCAGCGACATAGCCTATACAACATAGTTTTTTTTATGATAAACTTCAAATGGCTCTAACTTTTTCAAATGAGCTCAGATTTGGACGTTCTTTATATGAAAATCTATCTACTCAACACAAGGAATATAAATATCCTACCAAATTTTAAAAAGTCTAACCAGATAAATATCATATTTTTAAAATAACGAGAATACGGTATCATTTGCTTTGAAAATCTGGTATTTATCTATTTATAATTTCAAAAATTTGATAGGAAATTTAAATTACTTGCACCGAGTACATAGATTTTCATATAAAGAATGTCAAAATCCGAGTTTATTTGAGAAAGTTAGAGCCATTTGAAGTTCATTGTCATTTTCAGAAACACAGCCTTTATATTTCAGCGACGGTGGCTTATGTAATTCAGCGACGGGGGCTTTAGAATTCAGCGACGGAGGCTTTACAATTCAGCGACGGAGCCTTTACATTTCAGCGACGTAGTCAATACAACAAAATTTATGTGACAACTTCAAATGGCTCTAACTTTCTCAAATGACCTTTGATTTGGACGTTCTTTATATGAAAATTTATCTACTCATTGCAAGGAATTTAAACATCCTCTCAGATTTAGAAAGTCTAAACATATAAATATCATATTTTTAAGACAATGAGCATAAGATATCTTTTCTTTTGAAAATTTGGTATTTATCTATTTGTAATTTCCAAATTTTGATGGAAAATTTAGATTCATTGCATTGATTAGGTAGACTTTCATATAAAGAACGTCAAAATCCGAGTTCGTTTGAGAAAGTTAGAGTCATTTGAAGTGCATTACGATTTTAAAAAACACAGTCTTTACATTTCAGTGACGGTGGTTATGTAATTCAGCGACGGAGCCTTTACAATTCAGCGACGGAGATATTACAATTCAGCGACATAGCCTATACATTTCAGCGACGTAGTATATACAACAAAATTTATATTACAAACTTCAAATGACTCTAACTTTCTCAAATGAGCTCGGATTTGGACGTTCTTTATATGAATATTTATCCACTCGATACAAGGAATCTAAATATCCTATCATATTTTAGAAATTAAAAATAGAAAATTAAGAGGAATAAAAGACTGACGAGTGCAAGAGATGAATAAAGATAATTTGTCTATTATTATGCCATGAATTGTGTCAAAAGAGAGCTAATTTATACAATTTTTTTATATGATCTTTATTTAAGGATAGAAATCACTAAATTTATTTTGTGAATGATTTTATTACTAAAAATATAATTATTTATGTTTGACAATTAACCTTTTTATTTTATTATTTTATAGCCATTGAGATGTCACATTGTTACTACCATAACCATTCCCGCTCCTAAAGTACGAGTGTACGACGCATTCAATCCACCAATTTTTTTCTATCTACTCAGACAGCGGAATACGGTGGAGAGTTCGGTGATAGCTGGGCCGTGTCTAATCGGCGGCGAGTGGGCGGGAAGTATTGAGCACCGTGTTAGCAGCAATTTTGGTGATAAATCGCGAGAAGAAGCTAACGGTGGTAAGAGTAGGGTTTTCAATTCAGTTTGAATTTCTTGTTTCTTCTTTTTTTTTTGGAACGATTTTGGTAGGCATATTCGTTAATTGGGGTCTGCTGTACATGGCCTAAAGAGAAAAAATGCATTGTGCCCTTTTGCCATCTGCATTTATGCCTAGTCTGCTTCAATATGGGGATTGAATCATTGTTGTTGTATTATTCGACTCTCAACTGTTAATTTTTGAATGAGATTGAGATATATACCCTCTTTTATGTGTTTTTCGAAAAGAATTGGGTTACAGAATGAATTAAGAATAAAATAAGTATTTGTGGAACATAATAAACGCGAAAACAAATTAAGATATATTAATTTTATTCTGCCTCAGGTATAATTCACTAAGATTTTGATTCGGATATCTTTAATTCTTCACAGCCAAAGGTCTGTTCGTGTGTTTGTGGACGGCAAGTGATTGCAAACTAAAATAAACTAAGAATTGGTTGAGTTTTGAATAAATTGGCAGTATGGTGGCTCTATCTTAATCTGTTTCTCTGCAAGTAAATTATTGTTGATTATGTGTATCCGTGTAATTCGTGTTTCAATTTTTGTTGAAATTCGCTAATTCCAGAAGAATTGATTTTTCAACTGTTGTATTTTTTTTTAAAAATATTTTATTGTTATTTATATATTATATAATTGTGTAGGATTCGAGTAATTTTATTTGTAATGTTTTAATCAACTGTTATGGAACCTAAGGTGTAGGAAGATAATGCAACATAAACTGTAAGAATATACTTCACACAGTGACGAATAATTGGTATTGATGTGCTGTCTATCCCTTCTTTAGTATAATTGCTAGAAGTAATATTTGTACAAAATATGCACAAGATCAATCTCCATGATCAATTTGCCATCATATGTTGGAGCACAGAGTGCTGATGGCTAGTCCATCATCGGAAGACTTTTCTGTGGTGGTTTTGGCGTCAGATTTGGGTGTTGATGCCAGGCCATTTCTAACGGCGCCAGAGGAAGAAGATGATTGGCATGACTGCCCTTCTTATCTTCCCTCAGGTGATGACCAAAGTACGGATTTCTCTGACCTTGATGTTCTCAATTTCTTCCGCCTCGAGAACGGTTCTGATATGTCCGAAAATCGTATTTTTCGGATTGTCGGAAAGTATTTCCCTGGTAATTCCCGTTTAATTGTGTGCTCTTCTTGGAGATTTATTCTTGTTTACTGCTGTTGTCTGTGTACCCTAAAAAAGGGCAAACTTTGGACCAAGTGCTGCTTTGTTTTCTAATTTATGATTTAGTTTCTGATGACTGCTCTTAGGTTTTTGGAAAATTGTGTTTTATTTTGTCTTCTGTTATTAAATAGTTTCTCATGGATGGAGGGTTGATCTTTTCTGCCTGGAGGAAATGAAATGGTCAATCATTAAAATCAAATAGCTGGATTAAAATCTCTGCTGTTTTTTCCTCGATTGGAATTTGCAGAATTTTGTAAGAAGGATAATTTTCTTACTGTAAAAGTGTAAGGTGCATGAAGCAGCAATAGAACTAGGAGATTGTCCTAAGTTGGTTTTGGTACCTTGTAGAAGCATAGGGGACCTGAAGTGAAATATGTGTTTCTAAGATGAAATTCTCTGACAATTGCGAATTTATTTTCTGATTGTTTAAAATGCTTCTTGTATTGTTGAGCCTTCTCGATATGTGGTTTACTATCTTTGCTTGTTTGCTTATATGATTGTATTTGCACTTCCAGCTCCTGTGGTCTCTGGAGAGAGGCTGAAAAAGTATGTCTTCCACAAGATTTTGACAGAGATGCCAGAAGGGCCGTTTTGTATTGTGTATATGCACAGCACTGTGCAGAAGGACGATAATTCACCTGGCATTACAATTCTCAGGTGGATTTATGAAGAATTACCCGATGAGCATAAAGAAAGGCTTAAGGTTGTGTATTTCATTCATCCAGGGCTCTGGTCTAGGCTTGTCTTTGCCACTTTTGGAAGACTCCTTTTAAGTGGGAGGTGAGTTGTTTCCTGGCCTCGTAATTTCTTAATAGAATAATAGTATTATTATAATACTATTACTGGCGTCTATGTGAACTATAACATGATGTCAAGTGTGCTCCTTTGGATTGAGCATGATATTTCGTTAAATGCCAGTTACTAAGCTTTATGTGGGGATTCTTGTTGTAATGCTATAACCTTTTATTTGGTTGAGAAATTGCAGTTTTAGATTGTTTCATATCTATCAAATAAAAGGCTTTGTGCGCATAAAATGAAAGCAGATGCGAGGTGAAAAAATATTTTACATACTTTCTTGCTAAAACTCATGCTGATTTTATTAAATACTTCCTCCGCTTTTCTAAAAAATGCACCATTGGATTTTTTTACGAGTCTCATAAAATAATGCATTGGTGTACCTTCATAAAAATAGAAATAGAGGTAGTACTAAGTAATTTAATAAGTGAACCGGACTGCACTGTTATATAAGTCATGCTGTAGTGCTGTGATTGCTGTCTACATATCCTTCATTAAAAACCCAAATAGCTAGGATTTGGGGCCTCCGGGATCAAACTGCAGATAGTTCAATCGCATTTAATGCAACCAACGGTCCCCAAAAATGTGAAAGGGCGACACTTGGCCGAGTTATAGACATCAGCATTTTATCCTCTAGGATTTGATTTTATTATATTTATATACTACGTACATGTCAAGCTCTTGGTGTGTCTTTTGCATGGGAATATAGTTGTTTTAAGTGGAGGGTGACTCATTCTCTAGCTGATTTCTAGAGTTATATTGTTAGTCTGTGAACAATAGAATGAGGTCATCTGAATCCTCATTAACCTGATGTATAATTGGTGAAGGTGCTACTCGGTACTCGCTGGTTTTTATTTGAGGAATTTGTTTTGCACGATTATGATCTCTTGATTTAATTGATTTCGATCAAGTTAGTTTTCTATTTATTTGCCATGGCATGAGTGGGACTGTCGCCTTTGGTATATACCAAACTCCATCTAGGTTTCTAGTAGTTTATAGCATTTGATTCTTCATTGTCCAGAAGTAAACATCTCTGCTGGTGTAGCTCTTTTTGCACCAAATTCTCCATCATATTGTGCTCTTTTATTTGCCACGAGTAAAACTGCATACTGTGAATGTGTTGTGGCTGACATCGGCTCCTGTATTTGACAACAGCTTATACTGGAAAATCAAATACATAAGCCGTCTTCAATACTTATGGCAATACATAAAGAAGGGCGAGGTAGAGATACCCGATTTTGTACAGCAGCATGACGATGTCCTGGAGCACAGACCACTGACAGATTATGGCATCGAACCGGACCCTTTGCATCTCACAGAGGTTCCTACCACAGCCTATTCATTTGGAAGGTATGATACCGGGTGGGCATCGAGGGAATATAGGTCATAGTGGTGTGTTGTGGTTTGTCCATGAATACACTGCCTTATTAGTTTGATGGCATACTATTAGTTTTCATATTTGTATTGCAGGCGTGGATTGTCTTGTGATCCTACTACCATGCTTGCTTAATGGAGTTTGTACCATGGCTTGTGCGATATTATTATTAATTATTACTAGTATTACCCCCGCCCAATGGGTGGAAATTATGGACAATATGATTAAAATTATCCAATTTAACAAATAAAATTGTTCAATTTTATTATCCAATTTAAGCATTACATGAGTAAATCTATACATTGCATAGAAATCGACCAACATATGTCATTACCAGTATTTATATATTGTACAATTTAGTATCTTAAAAAATATTTATACTACAAACAATTGAAAAAAACTCTACCGTCCCATAATTTTGTTCATTTTCCCAAACCATTCCATAAAAAATGAATTAACTCAATCCATCCAGTAACTAGTTAATTTTCGCCCAATCCATCCCACACCCCTAATGACGATTAATGCTGACGTGGCAGCACCATCAGCAGATGGTGCTGCCACGTCATCCACATTTGGGCACTAATCTGCTCCACGTCAACATTAATCATTATTAGGGATGAGTGTGAGGGATTGAGCGAAAATTAGCATAGTTACCGGATGTATTGAGTTAATTCCATTTTTATGGAATGATTTGAGAAAATGCACAAAATTATAGTTGAAAAGACAAAAAAAATGAAAAAAAAAGATAAAAACCTTTCTACTCACGACTCTAAGGGTATGTTTGGTATAGGGAATTTGACATAGAGAAAAGGAATTGAGCCAATTCCATTGTTTGGTAACATAGGAGAATTAATTAATGAGAATTAAATCAATTCTCATTCCCTAGTTTTAATTCTCTCTCAAATAAAGAGAATTGTAGAGAATTGTGGGTTGAGCTTAAAATGGTGAAATTAATTCTCCCTTCCTTATCATCCTCATTTGCATCTCTCCGGTTTTCACACTTTCTTCTCTCTCTTTTTTTTTTTTTTTTAAAATTTGACAAATATTTTTTGTTTTTATTTAAGCATCTTTTTTATTTTTTATTATTATAAAAATATAAAAATTAGTTGAGATACATATTTTATTTATATTTTTATTTATTATAAACAGATAATATAATAAATAAATATTTTTAATCAAAGAAAAACACATTTTAATTTCATTCTTAATTTCTATGTTGAATTATCTAATCAACCAAGCAAGATAATTGATTATTTTTTCCTATTTCTCTGTTGAATTCTCTGTTTTACCAAACAGAAGAATCAATTCTCTTTCTCTGATCCAATTCTATTTCTCTGCAATTCCATTCTCTGTCATCAATTCTCTGTACCAAACGCACCCTAATGTCATACATTGATAAAGAAAGTACGTGAAGTTATAATGTACTCGATAATTGATTATTGGTATTGATTCACCCTAAAGCGTTGAGATATTAGAAATTTCATAAAGATGTAAATATTTCCAAATTAAATTAGAAAAATATAAGAAATACTCTTGTAAATGAATCTATTGACAAATTAAAATAACTATAGTTTCATCAACTTATTTTTCGTATTGCAGTTTATCTAATTTATTTAATTTATCTAATACAAATATTTGTTATTCGTTAATGAATATAATATCAATAACTACTTATTAATAATTTTTAATATATTCTTTAACTATAATTTCAATTAACAGAGTATTTGTTAAGAATAATAACAAATATTCAAACTATATTTAAAGAATATATAATATTAACCCATAAAGTTTTTGTTAGATCCTTTATTTAGTAGTATTCTTTATCTATAATAATAATTAATGAAATTAAATTATTTAATGTTAATTTCGCTCGAATTTGGTTCTCCTATATTTTGAAAGTGCATTATAATTTTTTTTTAAAATAATTCCTTCATTTATAGTGAAAAGTGATTGATTTTTATTACTGTTTATTATTCAATTTTGACTAATGGTTATACAACATCTATAAAGAAAAAACATAGTCAAGTGGAATCTTGTTAGATTCGTCTCATCATGTAGTTTTTAAATATCAATTTTTTAGAATTTTTTCTTTTACACATTTTGAGTTATTGATGAGTTACTGATCATTAGAAATGTATATTGCCTTGCGTTCAGAAAGTAAATGTTGAGGAAATAGGTAGGTTATTGTTCATAAGGGGATTTTTGTGAAAGAGAATTGATAGTTACCGTTAATAAGAGTAGGTTCTTGTTCATAAGAGATATTATTTTTATATATTATATAGATATAGATTATTATTATTATTATTATTATTATTATTATTATTATTATTATTATTATAATAATAATTATGATTATGATTATGATTATGATTATGATTATATTATTATTATTATTATTATTATTATTTGGCAATTTTTTCCGCTTCATACTTTGAAAGTGTACTTTGGTTTATTTTTGTATTTATTGATATATAGTATATGTTTTTGAATAATGACCGTGACGCATGATATAGATTGATATTAATGATAGACAGATAGATATATAAATTTCCTTTGAGGCCTTCTGTAAAATCTTCAATTTGTACTATAAAAATCTCAACAAAGGTTAACTGGATTTTTTTAAACTAAACTGTTATAGTAGTATTTTTTATTTGCTTTCCAGAGTTAAAACTAAGAAGATTTTAATCCCATAGATATGGAAAGTAATTTATAGGCTTCCAAAAAAACAATGTATTTCGTAGCTAGTATGTAATAATAGTATATCCATATATAGCATTCTCATGTCTTTTATACTATCCTACCATCTTCTTGGCCATAAGCAAAAGCTTGGATACTTCATCATTTGGCGAAGAAAAAAGTTCTGCACTTCAACTTCAACCCAAAGGCAGTACGTAAAATTTTATTTTCGTTCACAATATTTTCCAATTCTATCATTGACATAGAATAATTTACAATTTTTGCATCATCTGCGTATGATATTATTAGGGTTTCAGTAAAATTGATTATATATGTACACAGACTGCAAACGTTTTTTGTTTTAGTTATCGAATTCTTTTGGGTATTGGTTGCTAATCTTGTTGGTGGCAGCTAATAAGTTTTGGTTGCTAATATGTTAGTGGTCAAATTCTAGGGTTTAATGACTCTTTTTTTTTTTTTTTTTTTTTTTTTGCCACAATCAAACGTTCTTAAGTATATATTTTTATTTCTTTACCAATAGTACATCCTAAAATATGCAGTTTTTAGATTCAATCGTATATGAATATAAGTTCATTACATAGTACTTATATTTCTCATCCACAAGATTATTATTTAATATGCAACTAAGTTTTAGCACATATTTTGTTGATATCTACAGCATTGAAGAAGATTGCTTGAAGCAATAATGGAGAAAATGGCTATAGCTAATGGCCAGACCAAGAAGCATCCCTCTCCCAAGAACGATGTTGTGATTATATTGGGCGCTACCGGCACTGGAAAAACCAAAATTTCGGTCGAATTGGCTCTCTATTTCAAGGGAGAAATCATAAACTGTGACAAGATACAAGTGTACAAGGGTTTGGAAATTGTGTCGAATAAGGTTACTGAAGAGGAGGCTTGCGGTGTACCCCACCATCTCCTCGGGATCATCGATTCGGATGAAGATTTCACTGCTCGGGATTTTGCGCATCATGCATCTCGCGAGGTGGACGCCATCATTCGAAGAGGGAATCTCCCAATCCTCGCGGGAGGGTCCAATTCTTTTGTGAGGGAGCTTTTGGTCGATGAGAAAATTGCATTCCGTTCCAAGTACGATGTTTGTCTCATTTGGATAGATGTATCCATACCCATCCTTCACTGGCGTTTGTCGACTAGGGTAGATCAAATGGTAGAAAAAGGGTTGGTGGAGGAAGTTAAGGAGTTCTTTAAGGCTAATGGCGACTACTCACGTGGGGTTCGACGTGCCATTGGAGTGCCGGAGATGGATGAGTACTATAGAATTGAGCAGTACCTAGACAACGAAGGTAGAGATAAGCTTCTCAAGGCGTCGACGGATCTAATCAAGCATAACACATACATTCTAGCCCTTAAACAACTCGATAACATTTTCAACTTGAGGAGAAAACTAGGGTTTCCGATTCATCGTCTCGATGCGACCGAAGTCTTCATGCAAAAGGGTGAAGAGGTTATCAAGGTATGGGATGAAAACGTGTTGGGCCCAGCGATAAGGCTTATTGGAAATTTCCTAGTTAAGGGTATGGCTTGATATATATAGTAGAATTTACATCCTAGGCATGTTAGAGAAGGACAGAAGGTATCAATTATTGATGTCATAGATTACTTCAATCATATTATGTTAGAGATATTTTACATTTGAAAACTATTCATCAAATTTTTTGAATGCTTGTTTGTGAACGATCAAATTCATTTGTAATCCAGAATTAGTGAAAATTGGTTGGGTTTTTAGGTTATGCATGCGAAACAAACAAACAGTGTCTAGTCATTTGTCATTCGTACGTCCCAAATGCTCCACTTTTGTATTCACACAATCCAATATATATTTTTAGCCATAAAAACTCAAATTGTATAATAAAAATTATAAAAATTTAATATTCTAAAAAGAGTCCGGTTATGGTGCAATAACCAAACCCACAGTACATCAAGACACACAATCTCAACCATTTTAAATCTAATGGTTGTAAGTGGAAAAGGGTAAAGTCGTCCAGAAAAATAAGTGTATAATTGTTTCATTAGCTACCAAATTAACAAAATTACCTTATACCTAAAAGAATTTGTATCCAAAAATATGTAATAACTGAAAAATTACCTAAAATAAAAAATATAATTACGTTACAAATTATATTAAAAAATTAAGTACAATTATTTTCAGCCACTGGGATGGTTCTTTTCGGCTACCTCTTTTTAGCATATTTCCAGCGAAACATTAACTTCCTTTCAGCGAGTTACATTCCTTCTTTTCAGCGATGCACTTGGGTTCTTTTCAGCGAGTTTAATTGCTACAATTCAGCGGCATGTTTCAAGATTGTGAATCTATAGGAGTAATATATTTTGAAAGAGCCTAAACTGGTAAGGGATGCTAAAATGTTTTTCGAAAACTTGTCGAAATGTTCCATGCCGAGTTGCTGGAATGACCACAATTTTTTTCGCTAAAATGTCTCTCCAAATGTCGCTGAAATGTTTCCGATCGTGTCGATGAAATGTCTCTCCGAATGTCGCTGAAATGTGTCCGATCGTGTCATTGAACTATCTCTCTGAATGTCACTGAAATATGCCCGATCTTGTCGCTGAAATGTCTCTCCGAATGTCGCTGAAATGTGCCCAATCGTGTCGCTGAAATGCCTCTCCAAATGTCGCTGAATTGTGCCCAATCTTTTCGCTGAAATGGTCCTCTAGCAGTCGCTGAGGTTGAATCGTAGTAATCCATTGATCCTATTCTTAACAGGATAGGTGTGTCTATACTCTATGGAATAGTTTGAGCGTTTAAGGTGGCTGTGCATTATGTGGTATTTATAGATGACTGCTAATTTATGCGATTTTCATTTACATTCATACACACACGCATATATAGATATATTAATATACGCAATATACATACAAAGTGAACATATATACATGAGTCCATGTATTAGTGTATGAAGAATGGAGGAATCGGATATACAGATGGAGACAAGAGACCTATGATAAAGTGAAGAAAGGGATACAAAAGAACTTAAATTAATTCAGCGTCATGTAGAAAAGAAATAAAATGCATTCAGTAAATTACAGAAATATGTCAAATTACTAAACTATCCATTAGTTTAATTTTAGCCCTCCAACATAAAACTAAATCAAAGGCTGAAAGTAATTCGCAGTACATCATTACAGATTTGCCTCCGCACCCTAGCACAATTGTCCTAAAAATTATTGGACGAATTAAACAACATTCACAAGACAATTTTTTATGAGTTAATAGTCAATCTAGGCCATAACAAGTAGTCATTTCCACTTTTGAGCCATAACAAGTTTGAGTTATGATTTTAGGCCATAAGAAACCACCTTTGTTCAATTTTTGGCCATATAAACTTTTGAAAATAATAGTTGACTCCACCTATTTTTCTTTATTATATTTTGATCATATCAGTTGACTTACCAACTTTTGCCCTTTTATACTTTGACCCCAAACTTTAGATTTTTCATTACATTTAATCCAATAACCGCCCATCATGCTTCCGATAATTAAATTAAGCACTAAACTTTATACATTGGCTTTGACCGCCTTGCTGCCGGGAAGCTCCGGGATTTTATGAACTTCCTCCAACCACGCAGCCGCGACTGATGGTTCACCGATTCTTGGCTCCAACAGCAACAAACAGCACAATCCTATTTTGTTTCCTACCTTAGGACGTATCAAGATATCAATAAGGGGTTTTACTATATTATCGGGATATTTGGGATATTTGGAAGCCTGGATTTTACTGAAGAAATATTAAAAATATTATTCAAACATATTTCCCCTAATGGAGAAGACAGACACTTAGTTCCTCATGGAGGATACAAGACTCTTGGGGAAATACCCTATACTTTTACAGACTCGAAAGGAAATATACAGAAAGAGAAATATTACAAATATTTTGAAGAGTTGGGAGTATTTTTCGATGCCTTCCATCTGCTTCAAACTTCTCCATTTATAGGCGTCCGCGGACTTCAGTCACAGATTCCAAACACTCTTCAATTTATTGTGACGTCACTGCATTCGTCACTTGCTTTGGATTCCAGCTGGTTACATTATTATCTTTCTGCATTATTGTGCTTGGGTGACATTTTTTTTTTGTCAACTTTCCACCTTCTCTTGTCGGTCACTTACTGCCAACAACTCTAGACTTTCTTTGTCGGCTTCCAATTGTGGGGTATTGCTGACACCTCTTTTTTCTCTTACATCCAGCTGTTGTTACTTTGGCTTGTGAAAGTTTTTTTGACGTTTTTTCCCTTTGTCCTCCGCGGATCCGAATTTCTTCTGGGTTACCCGGATCTTTGTTCCGAATAGGGGCTTTTCCTGTTCTGCACAATATGGGCATATATGATTATCCCATTGGCCAACATGCATCATGTTGCATGCCTTTCTTCTGGCAGACTCAGTTGCTGGCAACTTATTTTCCCAGATGAGTAACCTCTTCTTCTCAAACGTGGTTTCCGCAAACTCTGTGCTTTTTCCTGTTAAAGAATTAACCATGAACGATCCGTCTAAATTGTTTGAGAATATGTTAAACGGATATTTAACCTTTTCCATCTCGGTGAGACAGACCCAAAATCCCCATGCTCGTTTGGTGGAGATCTCGTCTTCATTGATAGAAGATACCAATGGTGCCTTGTCATCAATGGACTTGACTCTGTTGAAACATATCATATCAGGCCTTTGTAATTTAATAAAATGAAAGATCGGGTATGATCCTTTTCCAACGGTTTCTAGTGCTGCTGAAATAAACTTAAGCTCCAGAATATCTCCTCTTTGGAGGTGCGGGTTGTTCTGCCATGATTCATGCACCGCGCTGCTTATCCATCCTGGAAGTTTTTCTATTTCCGGGAACCCTGGTGATGTAGTATGAACAGATGCTAATGATCCAAAATCATACCACTTTCGAACCTCTTCTGGCTTCGATCTCTCGAGCATCCAGACCCTGTTGTATCTTCCGAATGTTTCGATCACTGTCTTGCTAGGGTTAATTCCCCTTTTGGAAACCAGTTGTTCCCATTTTCCTTGGTAGTCCATCCAGGCTGTAGATAGGACCTTCTCGTCTGAATTAACCTTAGAGGTGTCTGTCATGGGCCTAAGGTTAATTTCTTCATCTTTTACCCCAGAGGCAGTGGGTTGACTTGAACTTTCGGAAATGTGACTTTCCTCTTGCTCAACATTTTTTTCGGTATCCGACAATGGTTTTTTTGAAGCAGTGCTTGAATTTGCTTCTTCATACTGACATTCAGCTTGCCATATGATAATACGAGCATTTTCAATTTTCGATTCAAGTTTATTTCTTAAAAAAGCTTTAACATTAGTATTATCACCCTTTAAAATAAATTTCTTTGCAAGTAAGAATAAAGGCCATTTTTTAAATGTTTTCCATACTGCAAAAAATTCCTTTTCGTTAATGTGCCAAAGTTTGGCTTGTTGTTCAGTGAACAACCCTCCTGTGTATCTACAGGGTTCTTGACCCGTAGTAGTTTTTCTCATGAGCACTCATGTCCATCGAAAATCATTGGCATCTGTATAGACTACCAGCTCATCGTCATCTTGAGGTATCGCGAGTTTTGCCAAACTGTTACAGACTTGCTTTAGTTTGTGAATTCTCTTTGTATGGATTTCTTCCCATTTCCATCTAGCGCTTTCAATCTGTTTCAGGAGTGGTCTAAAATCCTTTCTATATTTTGCAAGGTCTTTTATAAACATATCTACAAAATTTACAACTCCCAAGAAACTCTGAAGTTGTTTCTTGTCATCATTGAAAAGAATCCTGACAGGTTTACAGTGGTCTGAATCATGTCCTCTTTAGTCAGACTCGGTTGAAGATCCATCTGAGTATGAGTCTGAGTCACTCCTTAATTCTTCCTCGTAGATGCTTTCATCCGAGGGGATGTCTTCAAACTGATAGACTGGTACCAACTTTCCATGGTAGACCGCTTCCACGATATCCTTCGTGGCTTTGTACATTCGTATTCAGGATTCTGAGGGCAGTCGGGTGAGATGAGACCTCTGGCTCCACACTTCCAACGGTTGCAGTCTTTAAAACTTTCGTTGGCTCGGGTATGGGCTCGTCTGACGTTCTTTCTGACGTTGTTCTCCCCGTGCTCCTTGCTGCGGAGCTAGTTGAGCTTTGGGATGAACTCTTCGTCGTTCCCGTTCTTTGTCCAGTTTTATATGTTCTGGCATTGCTCTTAGACCACCATGCTCTCCTTCTTCGGAATGGAGGTCTTCTGAAACTCCTGCTGTATGAGCCTCGGCTCTTATTTTTTCTTTTCTTTTCTTCTTATTCTCCTATGATTGTTAGAAAATCATTATTCTCACATCAAAGAGGGGTTCTTTTTATTTTACCTTTAGTGTTTTGATGTTATTTTGGGTTGCTGCCTGTTGACACTATTCTCTGAGCTTATTCTTTAGAAATGACATTTTTCGAGCTATTGAGTCCACCGTACCGGGGGGTACTGTGTACGATTGGATCAACATCTCTCTCCATGGGCTGCAGATCTTTGCAAAGAACATGAGACATGCTACTTCAGCTAACATCTTACTCCGAAAATAGTATTTACGAAACCAGTAGATATATTCGTCTACTGCACAAATACTTCTTAGCTCCATACCCAATAGTGCCTGGGTATAGATCTTGATTTTTTCGGTTCTCTGTTCTTCAAAATAACCATCTCCTACAAAATGTGAATAAGAGGCCAAATCTTTTGCAGATTGTGCTTTTGGATTCTCGTTCAAGTATTTGCTCCTTTAAAGCCACCGTGGAGTTTTTCCAGCCCAACTTTGCCGATCCTTCGAGATTTAGCTCTAAAAATCTGACAAAGTTTTCTTTATCGAGATCCAGAGTGGTTGCTGCAATCTTAATTGAAGCTATCCATTCGTCGATCAGATCTTTGATGTTTTGGAAGTCGATAACATCGAGGTTCAGTGTTATGCCATATGGATTTAATGGTTGTAACATTGTCTTGGCCCACGGTGTGGATTCTGGCGCTCTACTTAGGTTCCGTCCTGGTTTCGTCTAGTATTGAGTTGCTCATCAGGATACCTGTTCATGTGGAAGTCTGTACTTTCTCTCATTGGGACGTCAGACGGTCCATCGTGGGTCACGTTGGATCCTGATTCTTCCGCATAACCCAATTGAAGGACTTCATTGGGTTTTATATTAACTAGATCCATAATCCCAAGTTGAGAAAATGATTCTACTAGTTCTTGTAGATTTGATAGATCTGCCCTGGAAACACTCATTCAACTGTTTTCAGGAGATCGATCATAAGCTCTTCTTGTGATTTCTGCTTTGGAACCATAGTTGCTTTACCTTTTTGATGTAAAGCTTGTACAGGTCCGAATGCATCTCTAATATTAGCTTGGTTATTCTTGGAAGATCCAGGAATATCCTTTTGCCTTTTCTTAATATTCGAAATATCAAATTCAGATTTAAAATCTCTTTCTTTAGATCTTGAAACAATTTCAAGATCTCCTATGTTGATTGATTTAAGTTATCTATTTTTCCAGGTAAAATTAATACCCGATTACCATAAATTTGAATTGTTTTTTTGATTTCCCTTAAGTCCTGTGAGAACTTAGAGAGCTATCTGGATCAATTTCTTTCCAGTCTATTCCTCTCACTTTTAGGAAAGAATTTACTTTTAATAATATCTTATCCCATGGAGGTCATAATGGTGTGTTGTGGTTCTTCTACATATCCTGTACATATATGTTCCACAACAATCTGTTCCTCTACATATCCTTACATGATAAATGATATCCGGCAATCATCCAAAAAATTATGATAATTTATGATTCCAACACACCCATAATGTCACTACTTTGGCTAAAACATGGATTTACACAGGAACCATATATTAATCATAGTTTAATTTCAAGGCCAGTTATTTTTTATCCAACCTTGATAAATCCTAGACAATAAATCATGTCAAACCCATGTTAGGATAATCAACAATTAAGAGTTAACACATATTTGATTTAGCCTATAAGGTTGTACATTAGAACAACAAGTAACTAGTATTTAAAAATTAAAGTCAACAAAATTAAAAACTTACAATAATGGAGTGCCAATAATGATCCCAACAATCCGTAACAATACTTCAATATCTTACAAAAGAGACAATATTTTACAAGAGGTGTGCTCAAAACATGAGCTTAGAATAGAGGGAGAGAAAGATCGGTGCCCCCTTCACTATGTCTATTACATTATTTATAGGGGGGCGAAGATGCGTGAACTGTTTATGAACAGTAGTAACATTGTATCAGATATAGTACAACACAATAATTCTTCAATATAAAATAAACAATAATTCACAATACAACACAAAATATTTATAGGAACCGCCGGTTTCCGGACCGTTGGAGAATCAACGGTCCGGATAACTCGACTGTTAACCGGCGGTTAACCGTACTTTTTACCCTTTTTTTTAAAAAAATCAGATTTTTTATATTTCAATTTTTTAACACATTTCCAACTCTATAACCCCCATTTACCACTTCAATTCCTCACACATTTCTCTTCTCAATCTCCAAATTCTCTCTATTCTCAATCTCTCTATTCTCAAATTACTCTCTAAAGCTCAAACTACCTAATCAACTAAAAAAAATGTCTTCTCCTTCTTCCAACAATGGTTCCCCAATAAACTTTGGGAATTTTGGGCCTAATTGGAATGAGGAATTGTTTCAAGCGACGGCGGAGGAATTGGGTGTTGATCTCAATAATATAGTTATTCCGCCGGAATTATTGGGTTCTCAATCTCAATCTCAACCGGAATATGAGACTCATCCAAGTCAACCTAGAGGAGGAGGAGGAAGAAGGGGTAGAGGAGGAAGAAGAGGTTCTTCTAGTCGTCCACCACGACCACCCTCTTCGGATTCCGACGATGCCCGACCGGACGGATGGACAACTTCCCCCATCTTTGTTTTGCATTACACAAAGGTGGCCAAGGAGGAGGATCCTAACCTCTTTGATTGTTATTGCAACTATTGCCCCAAAGTCTACTCATTCAAGAAGGGTTGAGGATATGACACTCTAAATGGCCATATCCTATCGAAGCATCCTTCAAAGTTCGGGGGAACAACAAGCCAAGTGTAACTCAACTTCAAAGGCAAGGGAAGCTCCGACGAGGTAAGTAGTTCTTCTTCCCCCTCTTTGTTTAGATATGATGAGAAGCATGCTAGAAGAGAAACGACTAAATTTATTGTTGCTAGACATTTTCCTTATAAATTTTGTGATGATAGTATTTATGAAGATTGGGTTAAAGATACGCACAATCCTTGTGCTGAAAGAATTCCTCGTACCTCTCACTCGTGAAGTAGATCTTTGTGTTAGAGAATGGAAATTAGAACTTATTAATTTTTTGCTTCTCTACAACAAAGTGTTTCTATTTGTTCGGATATTTGGAGTGACCATTGGCAAGCTCATTTTTACATGGGTGTTACTTGTCATTGGATTGATAGTTCTTGGGTTTTACAAAAAAGACTTATTGCTTATAGAGAATTTGATACCACTCATAATGCTCAAAAAAATGCTGTGAAAATTTTTTCTATTTTGCAAGAATATGGTTTACTTACAAAAATATTTTCGGTTTTTTTGATAATGCTAGTGGTAATACCTCTTCTTTACCCGAACTTATTGATGCATGTGGCAAATTTTTTCATGTTAGATGTATTTGTCGTATTTCGAATTTATGTGTTCAAGATGGTTTAAGTGCTTTACGAAAAGAGATCAAACCTATTAAAGATGCAATTACTTATTTAGTTAGACATAATTCTTTGTTAAGAAAATGGAAAAAATTTTGCATTGCCCAAGGCTTGAATGTAACACCCCGGTTTTTGGTCACCCAGGTCGGGATGTCACCGCCACACCTCTCTAGTAAGACACGGTTTCTCCGGCTTACTAAAGAGATGCAAGGCTAGATATTTCAGTATTTAAAATATTTAAAAACTTTGCAAACAACCATACAATATAAATTCGAAAATAATAATATCATAATGCAGCGGAAATAATATTTAAGTATAATATTGCAGCGGAAATGTAAATAGGACCGACATGGTCGAAACACGGGTTAAACAGGCCCGTTTATTCTATAGTCTAATGCAAGAATTTAAAAATAAAGTTTTCCAAAAATATAATTTCCCCCATGCATGAACGTGCTCATGTTCATTCCACATACTCTGTAAGGAAAATGAAAGATAAACGGTTTGGTCAGCACAACTTGCTGAGTAAGTTAACACATGCATGATCGTAGGGTTTAAAAGCCATTAATTTAATATTTACATAAAAACATGATAATAATATATCATAAGCAACTCAATTTAATTTAACTAACCATCCAATTTGCATAAGTTAATTCATGGCCCTATTTAACAACACATTTCACATCATTTAAAATAAAGACCATAACTAATTTAAGTAAAGCATTTAAATAATTTAATTGAACAACGATAAATAATTTAATTCAATTTAATTTCCCCATTACATCCCAGATTTAGTAATTTCAAGTATTTCACGATTGCATCGCAATCTCGACAAGTTTAGCAGGTAGCCCGGCGGCCGCAACCGTATCCGCCATACCCAGTACCACTCCGGAGCCTCGGAAAATCCATGTGGATATTCTCGAGAGTGTAGGCCCTATATCTCATGCCGTTTTGGAAATACCGTATTTCAATTTTCGCGCGGGGTCACCATCGTCCATAAAGGCACGAAGTGAAGCAATTACGGGGCACCCTGCAGAGCACTCACCCCTAATTTTAATTTATCAAGTTTGTAAGGGGATTTATTTCAAAAATTCTGATTTCACTTAATTTATTTAAAAAGAGATTTCGTCTCGTTTCAACCTTAAAGGCTAATTTCATCGTTTCAACAAGATTTCAAGATTTGACTCCGGTAAACCACTGTTTACTCTAAAATTAATTTAAAATCAGATTCAAGTCAAACAATTCCGAAAATTCACCACTGTCTCGGAAACACAGAGATGAACAACTTTCGTGTTTTAACTTTTTTGATCCGAGTTATAGAAACAGGTCAAAAACATCAATTTTCGTCATATCATTAATCTGTCCGAATTTCATGTACAGCAGTTTCAAAATTTCGAGGTCTACCATAGCAAACTAACTCGAAATTTAATGAAATTTCACAGAGACCTTCTTAAGACAATTATCTAAAACTTTAATGTTCGGCTAAAGATCTAAATCGGCCTAAAACCCTAGTCAAAAACGCCTACAATTTCAGACCTACGTTCTGCCAAGATTTCAAGATTCGATTTCAAAACAGTTCGGTTTGGGGTTGATTTCAGATAACAAAGCATCATTAAAAATTCCGAAAATTTTACAGAGGATAGATCTAAGTCTTAGAAACGTTTTTTGTGTTTTATGTTTTCTCGTTCGAAGACTTTTAAGGGTTCGGAAAACTCGTGCAAAGTCGCTGCGTCGCTAAAAATCTCACGTTGACTGATTTTCGAAATTCTTGATTAAACTTTTAGATTTAATTGTTTTAATTACTCCCAAAACCATGTAAGTGTCAACTTACAGATTTCCAGTCGTCCGGGAATGTCGATTTCGGAGGCGTGGCTTCCAGTCCACCGTTTATCTCATCGGTTCGTCGGGTTCTTCGTTCTAGATCCGATTCGGGGTGTAGGAAAGAAAAAGACTAAGTTAGGGTTTCGTTTTTGAATAAAAAATGGGATGGATGAATGGATCAGACTTACCACGACGTTGGAAGACTTCCGACTTCGTCCAAACAGTCTCTGGCTCGGTTTTGGTGCCTCCGATGACTCCGGGATTACGATTTTGTTTATAGAGAGTATCGTAGGGTTTTGGAAAGGGGTTTAGGGTTATTCGAGAGGGTTATTTATAGAGGACAAGACCTAGGGGACGTCCAAGGTCTGTTCCACTGAGTTTTGAACCGAAAGGAATGCAACCGAAGTCGGCAAATCCGGATTCGGGCGAGTGAATCTCGCAACCGGCGAATCTGTCCGTTGGCGCAGTCGCGGCGCGCCGTCTGGCCCTTCACCGCGCGGCCACCACGCGGCGCACGCCTGGACTTCGGTCCGGGCGGGTCGTGCGATCCGTCGTGCTTTTCCTCCTCTCTTTCGGACTTCTATCCCTCTATGCTCCCGGATTCCGATTTCCGGGCCATCTTCGGGTTCCTATTTCGTATCGTCATTTCCCTCGGATCTAAATTTATGTTTGGACTCGAGTTTTCGAGTCCATTGGTGTCGGGTACACGGGAACCCCATATTTGATTAAATCATCTTTTAGCTTTACGGGTATTGGAAATTAAATTCCATTTCTCATTTCCTTATCTATGTATTATGTTTATTTATTTATTGTATTCTATTTTATGTTGGAAAATTCTCAGGTATTACAGTCTACCCTCCTGAATAATCAACTTCGTCCTCGAAGTTGTGTTTCGGCTTTTCCCGTACTAAGGTCTTTTTGGTTGTTTTATTATTTTGTGACTGAACTTAGAATTAAAACTTCTAAGCTGCCTACGTACCCAGTGAAGGGATCAAGCCATAACGTAGTTCAAAAAAATTTGAATTTGTTTGCTTGTTTACAAAAATGCACGAAAAATACATGGTGTGACATCCTCTCCCCCTTAAGATTGCAGTTATGTCCCCATAACTGTGTCGGTGTCGGTTTGGAATAGTGTCGGGTAACGTTCTCTCATGTCGGATTCTACCTCCCAAGTTGTCGTCTCACTTTCGTGGTTCGACCAAAGAACCTTGATCATTTTGATGGTTTTGTTCCTCGTTACTCGCTCCTTAACGTCTAGAATTCGCACTGGGACTTCTTTATAAGTCAAATCCTCATCGAGTTTGATTATCTCAGGTTGAAGTACATGTGTCGGGTCCGGCACATACTTCTTTAGTTGTGAAACATGGAAAACATTATGAACTCGATCTAATTGTGGCGGTAAAGCCAGTCGGTAGGCTAAACTTCCGACTCGTTCTAGAATTTCATAAGGTCCTATGTATCGAGGACTCAACTTTCCTCGTTTGCCAAAGCGCATCACCCCCTTCATGGGTGATATCTTTAGCATGACCCTATCTCCCACTTGAAATTCTTGGTCTCGTCATCTCACGTCAGCGTAACTCTTCTGACGGTCTTGAGCGGCTCTCATTTTTCCTTGAATCACCTTGATTTTTTGAGCCATGTCTTCGATAATTTGTGGTCCCACTACCACAGACTTATCGTTTTCTTCCCAACTCAACGGGCTTCGGCACCTTCGTCCATACAACGCCTCGAATGGTGCCATGCCAATGCTAGCATGGTAGCTATTATTATAAGAAAATTCGATTAAGGGTAAATGGGATTCCCAATTTCCCTTAAATTCCAACACGCATGCTCTCAGCATGTCTTCTAGTGTTTGGATTGTTCTCTCGGTTTGACCATCCATCATCGGGTGGAATGCGGTGCTCATTTTGATTCGAGCACCGAGAGCTTTTTTTAATTCCGTCCAAAAGTGAGAGACAAATCTACTGTCTCTGTCGGAAATGATGTCATGTGGTACTCCATGTCGTCGTACCATATTATCGACGTAGGCTCGGGCCAATTGGTCCATAGTCCACGTGTCTTTCATTGGGATAAATAAGGCCGTCTTCGTTAGCCTATCCATAATCACCCAAATCTTGTTCATGCCTTTAGGTGATCGCGGTAATCCCGAGACAAAATCCATTGAGATGATGTCCCACTTCCAACTTGGAATCTCTAGTGGTTGCATCAACCCTAAGGGTTTATGTCGCACAGCCTTAACCTTTTGGCAGGTGAGACATTTCGCCACGAAGTCTGCCACTTCCTTCTTCATTCCCGGCCACCAATAGATCTTCTTTAGATCTTTGTAAAGCTTGTCACCTCCGGGATGCACCGAATATGGCGTGTTGTGCCCTTCCTCCATCAACCTTCGCTATAACTCGGCACATTTATGGGGCACGCACCATCTCCCTTTGAAGCGAATGCTTCCATCATCGTGGACAACAAATCCTATTGCCTTTCCCTCGGCAATATACCCCTTTATCTTTTCCAATTTCGCGTCGCCCGGTTGGGCGAGCCTAATCTCGTCCAATATTGGAGTTTCTACGACCATTGCGTTGATCGTTTCACTCACTGTGCCCGGATGCACAACTTCCACGTCCAATCTCACTAAATCCATGTACAATGCCGGCGGAATTACCAATGAGTTTGTCACGTGTTGGGTTTTCCGGCTTAGGGCATCGGCTACCACATTCGCCTTCCCCTCGTGGTAGGATATCTCCAAATCGTAGTCCTTAATAAGTTCCAACCACCTTCGCTGTCTCAAATTCAACTCCTTCTGAGTGAATATATACTTCAAGCTCTTGTGATCGGTAAACATTCGAAACTTCCGCCTATAAAGATAATGTCTCCATATCTTTAGAGCGAAAACGACCGCTGCCAACTCCAGGTCGTGTGTCGGGTAGTTCTCATCGTGAGGTTTTAGCTGGCGTGATGCATATGCTACGACTCTCGAGTCTTGCATCAAGACGCAACCTAGACCTTCCTTCGAAGCATCACTATAAACTTCGAAGTCACCATTATCTGATGGTAGTGTCAATACGAGTGTGGTTGTGAGTCGTTTTGTAATACCCGAGAATTTTCCAACATAAGATAAAACAATAATTAAATAAATAAATAATAAATAAAATAGATACTATAAATAAATAAACAAATCCAACAAATAAAAGAAATAAATAAAGATAAGGAAATGAGAAATGAGATTTTTACTTAAAAAGGAATTAAAGGAATTTAATTAAATAAAAGGATGGATAAATGGTACACCAAAACCCGACACTAATGAACTCGAGTATTCGAGTCCAGAACATCCAATTAGACTGAGAATAAAATTAGAGAGAAAGTATGAACCCGAATATACCCCGGAAATCGGAATTCGGGAGCATAGAGGGATAGAAACCCGAAAGAGAGGCGGAAAAGCACGACGGAGCGCACGACCCGCCCGGACCGAAGTCCAGGCAAAGTCGGCGCGGTGGCCGCGCGGTGAAGAGGCTTTAGCGCGCCACGACCGCGCCACTTCACAGATTCGTTTGTTGCGTGAATCTCTCGCCCGAACGCGGATTTTTCGACTTTCGGTTGAACATCTCTCGACTCAAGACCTTTAGGTCGGTTGTGGACGCCCTAGGGACTGAGAATTCTATAAATAAGCCCCTTGGGAGCCCCAAACAAGTTTACAAAACCCTACAATCCTCTATACGTTCGGAACCCTAAATTCGGAGTCGACGGAAAGCACCAAACGGAGGCAGCAGCTTTGGACGAAAATCCAAGGTCTCCAAACGTTGTGGTAAGCTCTAGTCCGATAAATCTTTTCACGTTTCAATCCGAAAACGGATTCTAACTTTGATTCTTCTCTTTCTACACCCCGTATCGAATCTAGATCGTAGAACCCGACGAACGGAGAGGAGAAACGGTGATCTGGAAGCCACGCCTCCGAACTAGACATCCCCGACGTTCATAGACACTGTAAGTTAACTCTTACATGGTTTTGGGATGAATTAAAACATTCAAAACTAAAAGATTAACATGAAACCGAAATTCTGTCAACTATTACTTTCTACCGGCGCAACAGATTTGTTGAATTTTTCCGACCATTAAAACAAACTCAAACGGAAAAACTTAAAACACGAAAAACGTTCCTAAGACTTAGACCTAGCTACTGTAAAACTTTGGGAATTTTTGGAGTTGATTTGATATGTGAAAACCCGTTGAAACCGAACTGTTTGAATCTAGATCTCGAAATCTTGGACAGAACTTAGGAATGATCTTGATCACGTTTTTGACATAGGATCTAGGCTGTTTTAGATCTTTGGCCGAACATGAAAGTTGTAGATAAATGTCTTAAGATGATCCCTGTCAAATTTCATTAAATTTGGAGTTGAATTGCTATGGTAGAATTTGTAATCTTTAAGCTGTGACATATTAAACTCGGACAGAATTCTTCTTATGCGAAGATTGGTAATTTCGACCTACTTAGGTATCTCGGATTGAAAACGTTCAAACACGAAAGTTGTAGATCTTGATGTTTCCGAGTCAGATATGAAATTTTGGAATTTTTGGAATTAAATCTGATTTTAGACGAATTTTGGAGTAAACTGTGATTTACCGAAACGAAATCTTGAAATCTTGTTGAAACATGGAGTTGACCTTTAGGGTTGAAACGAATCGAGATATTATTTCTAAATTAATACAATGGAAGGCAGATTTTAAAAACTAAATCCCCTTACAAACTTGATAAATTAAAATTAGGGGTGAGTGCTCTGCAGGGTGCCCCCTAACGATTCACTTCGTGCCGTAATGGACGATGGTGACCCCGCGCGCTAAATTTGAGATATGGATTGCCTAAATGGCGAAACTTAGAGCCTACACTCTCGTGAATATCCGTATGGGTTTCCCGAGGCTCCGGAGTGGTACTGGGTATGGCTGATACGGTTGCGGCCGCCGGGCTACCGGCTAAACTTGTTGACATCGCGATGCTATCGTGAAACTTTGAAATACCAAATCGGGAATGTAATGGGGATTCTAAACTAAATTAAATTAGATTAAATTATGTTGTTGTCCAATTAAATTATTTAAATGGTTTATTTAAATTATGGCTATTATCTTGAACCATGTGATATGTGTTATTAAATAGAGTCTGAGATAAATTATGCTATTGGATATAGATTAGATGAAACTAAATATTATGTTATTATCATGCTTTTGTTAAATTATTAAATTTATGGCTTTTAAACCCTACGATCATGCATGTGTTAACTTACTCAGCAATTTTGCTGATCCAAAACCATTTTTACTCCTTTCCTTACAGAATATGTGGAATGAGCATGTGTGAGCACGAACCATGCATGGGATTTTGGGGATTGTTATTTTGCTTTTAAATTTCGCACTTAGACTATATTATGAACGGGCCTGTTTAACCCGTGTTTTGGCCATGTCGGCCCTTTTTATATTTTCCGCTGCGATACTGTACTAAACTAAATATTTCCGCTGCGCTATGCTATTATTATTTTCGAATTATATTGTATGGGCTATTTTGAATGCTTTAAATGTTTTAAATACTGCAATACCTAGCCTTGCATCTCTTTAGTAAGCTCGGAGAAACCGTGTCTTACTAGGGAGATGTGGCGGTGACATCCCGACCTGCGTGACCAAAAACCGGGGTGTTACAAGTTGGTATCAGAGCCCGGCTATTTTTAAACTATTATTTTTAAACTACTAGTAATATTTTGACTAGTATTTTAAATTTTAAATTATTATTTCCATGGAGAATTTTTTTAAAAACCCATGGGAAAAATATATATATATGGTGCATTAAATTATTATTGGGGGGAAATATCATTTGCATATGCATGTTGCATCTCTGCTATGAACTTAGAATCCTGGAAACTTGAACTTAGAATCTTGGCGAAACTTGAACTTAGCATCTTGGCGAAACTTGGACTTAGAATCTTGGAAACTCGAACCTAGAATCTTGGCGAATTGAACTTAGAATCTTGGCGAATATTAACTTAGATCTCTTGCTTGCGCTAGATGGCTAGTCAGGACATGATGCAGTTGATGGTCAGGATGATGAGTGTTCATCTCGATTCCCACCAAACCCTAGAGCAGATGAAGTACCGTATGGCTCAGTTGGAGGCCAATTTACATCACATGGGCAACTTGAGAGAGGCGGATCATCACCACATAAACCAACTCGAGCGCCAAGTCCAAACCCTCACTATGCAAAACTTAATACTAAAAGAATACATCGATGCCCACGGGCAGGACTTAAACACTATCTTTGACGAGCTGATGCCGCCGAGTTCGGAGGAGGAAGATCCGGAGGAAGATCCTGCTACCCCACCGGAGGATGTCATGAGACACTAGAGCTTCTATAGTTAGAGATTATATTGCTAGGAAAATATTTCTACTTTTGTACTAAAATTTCTTTTGAGGAAATAAAATGCCCGATTTATTTTTAATAAGAAATCGAAAAAAAAAATGAAACAAACTAAAATAAAACCCCGAGGCGCCGTACGCTTCTCAGTTCGATTGAGCACCACGTGCTAAATAACAAAACACATATACAGAGATTGCTTAGACTATATGCTAAATTCACCAGTCCTAATCTATCCCGTTTGTACCAGAATGGCACCCAGAGGAAGAGGAAGAGGCAGAGCCCAACTCGCTCCCCAAACCACTACTGAAACACCTACTGAAACACCACCAAACGTCAATGAACCGATTCAACCTGATGAGGAACAGCCCCAAGGTGCGCAGGACGCCCCCGCACCGAACAATGTGGGCGATCGTCTTAGGACGATAGAGGAAGTTTTGATTGCGCTAGGAAACGCGCAAGTTAATCAGGGCCAAGCGGCGGCGGTACCTCTGCCCCAAGCTTGCCCAAACTATCTGGCTATGGTGAATCCCTACCAGCCACCCCACTATGCTGGTGAGGAGGATCCAGCCAAACTGGAGGAATGGATCCGGACCTTCGACAAACTGCTGGGGGCAATCAAATGTCCGGAAGGAGAAAGGGTGCATGTCGCTTCGTACTACTTGGGAGGCGAAGCAGACGACTGGTGGCAGGCAACGCAAGCCAAACTGACTGAAGATGACGAGCCTTACTCGTGGATGGAGATGATGGAACTACTGAGGGATCGATTCTATCCCTTGAGTACCAAAGCTGCCATGTACGAAGAATTCCTGTGACTGAAGCAAGGAAGCCAAACGGTGCAAGAATACTACACACGCTTCAAGGAGCTGGTGAGGTTCGCACCAAGGCTAGTGCCTACTGATGCGGAAAAGGCACAGAAGTTCGAGATGGGACTGAACCTGTCTGTGCGCGAGGTGATCGCGGGGGTACACTACCCCGATTTGCAAGCCGTATACGATCGCGCTGTAGCGGTAGCACGCGTGCAGCAGCTGAAAAGAAGGGTGAGTGGGGAGTCCAGCAGGGGTCCTCAAGACAAGAGAAGCCGAGACTCAAGAAACGAGAACAACACTGGAAGGAACGAGCAACGTAGAGGGTCGAATAGGCCCCAACAAAACAACACTGGGAGGAGGTTCAACCAAGAAGATTCGGTACCGCCTTGCCCGCGATGTGGACGACCACATCTGGCAAGGGGATGCCCGCAACAAGGCGCTTGTTACCGATGCGGTCGAATGGGTCACGTTCGACGGGATTGCCGAACTAGGCTCGAGAACATAACAAAGAGGGACGATTTGGTCGCGGGGCAAGAACAGCCTCAAAACCAAAACGGGCGAAACGGCAATAACCAAGGGTACAGACCCCCTCAAAATAGACCGCAAAACCAGAACCAAAACCAACGACCTCCGCCCCCGCAGAATCAAAACCAACAGCAAAACCAGCAGCAGAACGCGAATCAGCAGGGCAACCAAGGATGCCCTGTGGGGAGGCTCAATGTGGTAAACCAAGCGGACGTGCCTGCGCAAGGAGAAGTGATGGCAGGTACATTTTATGTGTTGAATACGCCCCTTAGAGTTCTATTTGATTCTGGAGCTAGTTGTTCAATTATTGCATCAAGGATAGTGCCTGAGTTAGATCTACCTAAGTGCGAGAGAATTAGCTTAGGAATTCAATTGCCTTCTGGAGAAGTAGTGTCTTGCTCTAAACGATATAACGGAATTCCTATAGTGATAAAGAACGTAGAATTCTTCGCGAACTTGGTAGAATTTAACTTAAGAGACTTTGACATCATACTGGGGATGGATTGGCTATCCCAGTATAAAGCGGTGATCGAATGCCAAAAGCAAAAGATCACCTTGTCAAAAAGTAGGGGAAAGAGAGTTATCTTTTACTCTCAGCCCCCTAAGAAAAGTAACAAAATCGTTAGTGCACTTAAACTAAGTAACTTGATGCGTAAGGGGTATGAACTATATGCGTGCTATGTGCACAACCTTGAGGCGGAAGAAAACAAGGTTGATAGCATACCAGTGGTAAGAGAATACCCGGACGTATTCCCTGAGGACGTTCCGGGCATGCCACCTGAGAGAGATCTTGAATTCACGATAGATCTCATTCCGGGGACAGAGCCTGTCTCAAAAGCTCCGTACCGGATGGCACCACTGGAAATGAAGGAGTTAAAGGAACAACTCGAGGAGCTATTGGGAAAAGGTTACATAAGACCGAGTACGTCCCCTTGGGGAGCACCGGTTTTATTTGTCAAGAAGAAAGACGGAGGACTACGTCTTTGCATAGATTACCGAGGACTAAACCAAGTGACCATTAAGAATAAATACCCCCTACCGAGAATAGAGGATCTGTTTGATCAACTGAAGGGAGCTTCAGTATTCTCGAAGATCGATTTGCGATCTGGGTATCATCAATTGAGGATCGCCGAGAAGGACATTCCGAAGACGGCATTTCGAACGCGATATGGCCATTACGAGTTCACAGTGTTATCCTTCGGGTTAACAAATGCTCCGGCCATGTTCATGAATCTCATGAACAACGTGTTCCGAGAATTGTTAGACCAGTGCGTCGTAGTGTTCATCGACGACATCCTGATCTACTCGAAGAGCGAGGAGGAGCATGCAAAACACTTACATCAAGTGTTGGAAATCTTGCGAAGAAACCAGCTATACGGCAAGCTGTCGAAATGTGACTTCTGGCTGAAAGAAGTGGCATTCCTCGGACACATAGTATCCGCTGATGGAGTATCAGTGGATCCGGCAAAAGTTTCTGCCGTAACTGAATGGGCAACTCCGAAAAGTCCAACGGAAATAAGGAGTTTCCTTGGATTAGCCGGATATTATAGACGATTTGTGAAGGATTTTTCAAGGATTGCACGTCCTTTGACCCAGCTACTTAAGAAAGGAGCAAAATACGAATGGACCGAAGCATGTGAGACTTCGTTTCAAGAGCTGAAGAAACGACTCACAACCACACCCGTATTAACATTACCATCAGAGAATGGTGACTTCGAACTATATAGCGATGCTTCGAAGGAAGGTTTAGGTTGTGTCTTGATGCAAGACTCGAGAGTCGTAGCCTATGCATCACGCCAACTAAAACCTCACGAGGAAAATTATCCGACACATGACCTGGAGTTGGCAGCGGTCGTTTTCGCTCTAAAGATATGGAGACATTATCTTTATGGGCGGAAGTGTCGAATGTTCACCGACCACAAGAGCTTGAAATATATATTCACTCAGAAGGAGTTGAATTTGAGACAGCGAAGGTGGTTGGAACTTATTAAAGACTACGATTTAGAGATAGCATACCACGAGGGGAAGGCGAATGTGGTAGCCGATGCCCTAAGTCGGAAAACCCAACACGTGACAAACTCGTTGGTAATTCCGCCGGCATTGTACATGGATTTGGCAAGATTGGAGCTAGAACTTGTGCATCCTGGCACAGTGAGAGAAACGGTCAATGCCATGGTAGTAGAAACTCCAATATTGGACGAGATTCGACTCGCTCAACCGGGCGATCCGAAACTCGAGAAGATAAAAGGGTATATTGCCGAAGGAAAGGCAATAGGATTTGCTGTCCACGAGGATGGAAGCATCCGTTTTAAAGGTAGATGGTGTGTGCCTCTTAAATGTGCCGAGTTGAAACAAAGGTTGATGGAGGAAGGGCACAACACGCCATATTCCGTACATCCCGGAGGTGACAAGTTATACAAAGATCTGAAGAAGATCTATTGGTGGCCGGGAATGAAGAAGGAAGTGGCGAACTTCGTGGCGAGATGTCTCACCTGCCAAAAGGTTAAGGCAGTGCGACATAAACCCTTAGGATTGATGCAACCACTAGAGATTCCAAGTTGGAAGTGGGATAGCATCTCAATGGACTTTGTCTCGGGATTACCCCGATCACCTAAAGGCATGAACAAGATTTGGGTGATTGTGGATAGGCTAACGAAGACAGCCATATTTATCCCAATGAAAGACACGTGGACTATGGACCAATTGGCCCGAGCCTACATTGATAAGTGGTACGATGACATGGAGTACCACATGATATCATTTTCGATAGAGACAGTAGATTTGTCTCTCATTTCTGGACGGAGTTACAAAAAGCTCTCGGTACTCAAATCAAAATGAGCACCGCATTCCACCCGATGACGGACGGACAAACCGAGAGAACAATCCAAACACTAGAAGACATGCTGAGAGCATGTGTGTTGGATTTCAAAGGAAATTGGGAATCTCATTTACCCTTGATTGAGTTTTCCTATAATAATAGTTACCATGCTAGTATCGGCATGGCACCTTTCGAGGCATTGTATGGACGAAAGTGCCGAAGCCCTTTGAGCTGGGAAGAAAACGATAAGTCCGTGGTAGTGGGACCACAACTTATCGAAGACATGGCTCAACAAATCCAAGTGATCCAAGGGAAGATGAAAGCCGCTCAAGACCGTCAAAAGAGTTATGCCGACGTGAGACGACGAGACCTAGAATTTCAAGTGGGAGATAGGGTCATGCTAAAGATATCACCCATGAAGGGGGTGATGCGCTTTGGCAAACGAGGGAAGTTAAGTCCTCGATACATAGGACCTTACGAAATCCTAGAACGAGTCGGAACTCTAGCCTACCGATTGGCTTTACCGCCACACTTAGATCGAGTTCATAATGTCTTCCATGTCTCGCAACTAAAGAAGTATGTGCCGGACCCGACACATGTACTTCAACCGGAGATAATTGAGCTCGATGAAGATTTGACTTACGAAGAAGTCCCAGTGCGTATTCTCGATACTAAGGAACGAGTAACGAGGAACAAAACCATCAAAATGATCAAGGTTCTTTGGTCAAATCACGAAAATGAGACGGCAACTTGGGAAGTAGAATCCGATATGAGGGAACGATACCCGACATTGTTCCAAACCGATTCCGACACAGTTATGGGGACATAACTGCAATCTTAAGGGGGAGAGGATGTCATACCCCCTAATTTTTCGTGCATTTTTATAAACTTTTGAACTACGTTATGGCTTGATCCCTTTACGGGGTACGTAGGCAGCTTAGAAGTTTTAATTCTAAGTTCAGTCACAACATAATAAAACAAACACAAGACCTTAGCACGAGACGAGAAAAGCCGAAACCCAACTTCGAGGACGAAGTTGATTCTTAAGGAGGGTAGACTGTAATACCTGAGAATTTTCCAACATAAGATAAAACAATAATTAAATAAATAAATAATAAATAAAATAGATACTATAAATAAATAAACAAATCCAACAAATAAAAGAAATAAATAAAGATAAGGAAATGAGAAATGAGATTTTTACTTAAAAAGGAATTAAAGGAATTTAATTAAATAAAAGGATGGATAAATGGTACACCAAAACCCGACACTAATGAACTCGAGTATTCGAGTCCAGAACATCCAATTAGACTGAGAATAAAATTAGAGAGAAAGTATGAACCCGAATATACCCCGGGAATCGGAATTCGGGAGCATAGAGGGATAGAAACCCGAAAGAGAGGCGGAAAAGCACGACGGATCGCACGACCCGCCCGGACCGAAGTCCAGGCGAAGTCGGCGCGGTGGCCGCGCGGTGAAGAGGCTTTAGCGCGCCACGACCGCGCCATTTCACAGATTCGTTTGTTGCGTGAATCTCTCGCCCGAACGCGGATTTTTCGACTTTCGGTTGAACATCTCTCGACTCAAGACCTTTAGGTCGGTTGTGGATGCCCTAGGGACTGAGAATTCTATAAATAAGCCCCTTGGGAGCCCCAAACAAGTTTACAAAACCCTACAATCCTCTATACGTTCGAAACCCTAAATTCGGAGTCGACGGAAAGCACCAAACGGAGGCAGCAGCTTTGGACGAAAATCCAAGGTCTCCAAATGTTGTGTTAAGCTCTAGTCCGATAAATCTTTTCACGTTTCAATCCGAAAACGGATTCTAACTCCGATTCTTCTCTTTCTACACCCCGTATCGAATCTAGATCATAGAACCCGACGAACGGAGAGGAGAAACGGTGATCTGGAAGCCACGCCTCCGAACTAGACATCCCCGACGTTCATAGACACTGTAAGTTAACTCTTACATGGTTTTGGGATGAATTAAAACATTCAAAACTAAAAGATTAACATGAAACCGAAATTCTGTCAACTATTACTTTCTACCGGCGCAACAGATTTGTTGAATTTTTCCGACCCTTAAAACGAACTCAAACGGAAAAACCTAAAACACAAAAAACGTTCCTAAGACATAGACCTAGCTACTGTAAAAAGTTGGGAATTTTTGGAGTTGATTTGATATGTGAAAACCCGTTGAAACCGAACTGTTTGAATCTAGATCTCGAAATCTTGGACAGAACTTAGGAATGATCTTGATCACGTTTTTGACATAGGATCTAGGCTGTTTTAGATCTTTGGCCGAACATGAAAGTTGTAGATAAATGTCTTTGATGATCCCTGTCAAATTTCATTAAATTTGGAGTTGAATTGCTATGGTAGAATTTGAAATCTTTAAGCTGTGACATATTAAACTCGGACAGAATTCTTCTTATGCGAAGATTGGTAATTTCGACCTACTTAGGTATCTCGGATTGAAAAAGTTAAAATACGAAAGTTATAGATCTTGATGTTTCCGAGTCAGATATGAAATTTTGGAATTTTTGGAATTAAATCTGATTTTAGACGAATTTTGGAGTAAACTGTGATTTACCGAAACGAAATCTTGAAATCTTGTTGAAACATGGAGTTGACCTTTAGGGTTGAAACGAATCGAGATATTATTTCTAAATTAATACAATGGAAGGCAGATTTTAAAAACTAAATCCCCTTACAAACTTGATAAATTAAAATTAGGGGTGAGTGCTCTGCAGGGTGCCCCCTAACGATTCACTTCGTGCCGTAATGGACGATGGTGACCCCGCGCGCTAAATTTGAGATATGGATTGCCTAAATGGCGAAACTTAGAGCCTACACTCTCGTGAATATCCGTATGGGTTTCCCGAGGCTCCGGAGTGGTACTGGGTATGGCTGATACGGTTGCGGCCGCCGGGCTATCGGCTAAACTTGTTGACATCGCGATGCTATCGTGAAACTTTGAAATACCAAATCGGGAATGTAATGGGGATTCTAAACTAAATTAAATTAGATTAAATTATGTTGTTGTCCAATTAAATTATTTAAATGCTTTATTTAAATTATGGCTATTATCTTGAACCATGTGATATGTGTTATTAAATAGAGTCTGAGATAAATTATGCTATTGGATATGGATTAGATGAAACTAAATATTATGTTATTATCATGCTTTTGTTAAATTATTAAATTTATGGCTTTTAAACCCTACGATCATGCATGTGTTAACTTACTCAGCAATTTTGCTGACCAAAACCATTTTTACTCCTTTCCTTACAGAATATGTGGAATGAGCATGTGTGAGCACGAACCATGCATGGGATTTTGGGGATTGTTATTTTGCTTTTAAATTTCGCACTTAGACTATATTATGAACGGGCCTGTTTAACCCGTGTTTTGGCCATGTCGGCCCTTTTTATATTTTCCGCTGCGATACTGTACTAAACTAAATATTTCCGCTGCGCTATGCTATTATTATTTTCGAATTATATTGTATGGGCTATTTTGAATGCTTTAAATGTTTTAAATACTGCAATACCTAGCCTTGCATCTCTTTAGTAAGCTCGGAGAAACCGTGTCTTACTAGGGAGATGTGGCGGTGACATCCCGACCTGGGTGACCAAAAACCGGGGTGTTACACGTTTCTTCAGCTCTTGAAACGCTGTCTCACACGCCTCTGTCCACTCGTATTTGACTCCTTTCTTCAGTAGCTAGGTCAAAGGACGCGCGACTCTCGAGAAATCCTTCACGAATCGCCTATAGTACCCAGCCAATCCAAGGAAACTTCTTATTCCCGTTGGACTCGTCGGCACTGCCCACTCCGTTACGGCAGAAACTTTTGCCGGATCCACTGAAACTCCGTCAGCGGATACAATATGTCCAAGAAATGCTACTTCTTTCAACCAGAAATCGCACTTGGACAACTTGCCGTATAGTTGATTCCTTCGCAAGACCCCTAACACTTGGTGTAAGTGTTGGGCATGCTCCTCCTCACTCTTCGAGTAGATCAGGATATCGTCAATGAACACCACGACGCACTGATCTAACAACTCTCGAAACACATTTTTCATGAGATTTATGAACATTGCTAGAGCATTTGTTAACCCAAAGGATAACACTGTGAACTCGTAGTGGCCATATCGAGTTCGAAACGCCGTCTTCGGGATGTCCTTCTCGGCGATCCTCAACTGGTGATACCCAGATCGTAAGTCGATCTTCGAGAATACTGAAGCTCCCTTCAGTTGATCAAATAGATCCTCTATTCTCGGCAACGGGTATTTATTCTTGATAGTCACTTGGTTCAGTCCTCGATAATCTATGCAAAGACGTAATCCTCCGTCTTTCTTCTTGACGAATAAAACCGGTGCTCCCCAGGAGGAAGTACTCGGCCTTATGTACCCTTTTTCTAACAGCTCCTCGAGTTGGTCCTTTAACTCCATTTCCAATGGTGCCATCCGGTACGGAGCTTTTGAGACAGGCTCTGTGCCCGGGATGAGATCTATAGTGAACTCAAGATCTCTCTCAGGTGGCATTCCCGGAAGGTCTTCAAGGAACACGTCCGGGTATTCTCTTACCATTGGAATGCTGTCAACCTTGTTCTCTTCCGCCTCAAGGTTGTTCACATAGCACGCATACAGATCGTACCCCTTACGCATCAAGTTACTTAGTTTGAGTGCACTAACGATTTTGTTACTCTTCTTAGGGGGCTGAGAGTAAAAGATAACTCTCTTTCCCCTACTTTTTGACAAGGTGATCTTTTGCTTTTGGCATTCGATCACCGCCTTATACTGGGATAACCAATCCATCCCCAGTATAATGTCAAAGTCTCTTAAGTTAAATTCTACTAAGTTCGCGAAGAATTCTACGTTCTTTATCACTATAGGAATTCCGTTATATCGTTTAGAGCAAGATACTACTTCTCCTGAAGGCAGTTGAATTCCTAAGCTAATTCTCTCGCACTTAGGTAGATCTAACTGAGGCACTATTCTTGATGCTATGATTGAGCAACTAGCTCCAGAATCAAATAGAACTATAAGGGGTGTATTCAAAACATGAAATGTACCTGCCATCACTTCTCCTTGTGCAGGCACGTCCGCTTGGTTAACCACGTTGAGCCTCCCCATAGGGCGTCCTGGGTTGCCCTGCTGATTCTCATTCGGCTGCTGATTTTGCTATTGGTTTTGATTCTGCGGTGGCGGAGGTCGTTGGTTCTGGTTCTGATTCGGCGGCCTAAATTGGTTTTGAGGGGGTCTATACCCCTGGTTATTTCCGTTCCGCCCGTTTTGGTTCTGAGGCTGTTCCGGCCCCATGACCAAATCTTCCCTCCTTGTTATATTCTCGATCCTCGTCCGGCAATCCCGACGAATGTGACCCATTCGACCACATCGGAAGCAGGCGCCCTGTTGAGGGCATCCCTTCGCCAGATGGGGTCGTCCACATCTCGGGCAGGGTGGTACTAGACCTCCCTGGTCAGTCCTCCTTTCGTTGTTCGCTTGCTGTGGCCTATTCGGCCCTCCTTGTCGTTTATTTATGCCCGTATTGTTCTCACTCCTTGTGTCCCGGTTCCTCTTGTCTTGGGGTCCCCGGCCGGACTCCCCACTCACCCTTTTCTTCAGTTGTTGTACTCGCGCTACTGCCACAGCGCGGTCATACACAACTTGCAGGTCGGGGTAGTGTACCCCCGCGATCACCTCGCGAACAGACAGGTTCAGCCCCATCTCGAATTTTTGTGCTTTCTCCGCATCCGTGGGTACTAGCCTTGATACGAACCTTACCAGCTCCTTGAAACGAGTGTAGTACTCCTGTACGGTATGACCTCCTTGCTTCAGCGACCGAATTCCTCGTACATTGCTGATTTAGTACTCAAGGGATAGAATCGATCCCTGAGCATCTCCATCATCTCCGCCCATGAATAGGGCTCGTCGTCCTCCGTCAGTTTGGCTTGTGTCGCCTGCCACCAGTCGTCTGCTTCGCCTCCCAAGTAGTACGAAGCGACGTGCACTCTCTCTCCTTCCGGACATTTGACTGCTTTCAGCAGCTTGTCGAAGGTCCGGATGCACTCCTCTAGTTTAGCTGGATCCTCCTCACCAGCGTAGTGGGGCGGCTGGTAAGGATTCACCATTGCCAAGTAGTTGGGGCGAGCCTGAGGCGGAGGTACCGCCGCAGCTTGCCCTTGATTGACTTGCGCGTTCCCTAGCGCAATCAAAACCTCTTCTATCGTCCGAAGATGATCGCCCACATTATTCGGTGCGGGGGCATCCTGCGCACCTTGGGGTTGCTCTCCTACAGGTTGAGCGGGTTCGGTGTCATTCGGTGGCACTTCAGTAGTAGTTTGGGGAGCAGGTTGGTTCCTTGATCTACCTCGTGGTGCCATTCTGTTACAAACGGTGTAAATTAGAAAGTAATATATTGTCTAGGCAAGTGACTATATATGTGCTTGTGTTTTTACACTCAACGCTTGATTGGACTTTAAAATAACGCAAGGTTTTGTTTTATTTTGTTTAACTGAATAAATCTTGTATTTTATTCCCTTAAAAGAAGCTTTTAATACAAGTGAGGAGATGTACAAAAATGGCAATGTTTTCTTAGCAAAAATAGTATCTACTATAAATAGAATTCCTAGCGTCTCAAGACGTCCTCCGCTGGGGTATGGGGATCCTCCTCCGGGTCTTCCTCCTCCGAACTTGGTGGCAGTAGATTGTCAAAGATGGTGTTCAAGTCTTGTCCATGAGCATCGACGTGTTCCTTCAGTATTAGGTTTTGCGTAGTGAGGGTTTGGACTTGGCGTTCGAGTTGGTTTATACGGTGGTGATCCGCCTCTCTCAAGTTGCCTATATGGTGCAGATTTGCCTCCAATTGAGCCATATGATGTTTCATTTGTTCTATGGTTTGTTGGGATCAAAGTGAGCGTTCATCATTTTGATCATCATGTTCATCATATCTTGACTAGCCATCTAGCGCAAGGTTAGAATGTATCACGCTTCTAGGTTCTCTAAGTTCAGGCAATGCAGTATGCACATGCAAATGATGATCCCCCCAAAAATAATTCATGCACTATATATATATATATTTTTTTCCCATGGGTTTAAAAATAAAAATTCATTTCCATGGAAATAATGCTTAAAAATTTAAAATAATATTTAAAATCCTGGGACCCCTATATTGGGTCAAAATAATTATAATTTGGGCTAAAAACAATTTTGGGCTAGGAAAGTTTAAAATAATAATTTTGGGCTTCTATAAGAATAATATAAACACTAATGGTTTAAAAATAATAATCTAGTAGTTTAAAAATAATAATAATTTAAAAATAATAGTTTAAAAATAATAATAATTTAAAAGTAATAGTTTAAAAATATCCGGGCTCTGATACCAACTTGTAACACCCCGATTTTTGGTCACCCAGGTCGAGATGTCACCGCCACACCTCTCTAGTAAGACACGGTTTCTCAGGCTTACTAAAGAGATGCAAGGCTAGGTATTTCAGTATTTAAAATATTTAAAACCTTTGCAAACAGCCCATACAATATAAATTCGAAAATAATAATATCATAATGCAGCGGAAATAATATTTAAGTATAATATTGCAGCGGAAATGTAAATAGGACCGACATGGTCGAAACACTGGTTAAACAGGCCCGTTTATTCTATAGTCTAATGCAAGAATTTAAAAATAAAGTTTTCCAAAAATATAATTTCCCCCATGCATGAACGTGCTCGTGTTCATTCCACATACTCTGTAAGGAAAAGGAAAGATAAACGGTTTGGTCAGCACAACTTGCTGAGTAAGTTAACACATGCATGATCGTAGGGTTTAAAAGCCATTAATTTAATATTTACATAAAACATGATAATAATATATCATAAGCAACTTAATTTATTTTAACTAACCATCCAATTTGCATAAGTTAATTCATGGCCCTATTTAACAACACATTTCACATCATTTAAAATAAAGACCATAACTAATTTAAATAAAGCATTTAAATAATTTAATTGAACAATAATAAATAATTTAATTTAATTTAATTTCCCCATTACATCCCAGATTTAGTAATTTCAAGTATTTCACGATTGCATCGCAATCTCGACAAGTTTAGCCGGTAGCCCGGCGGCCGCAACCGTATCCGCCATACCCAGTACCACTCCGGAGCCTCGGGAAATCCATGTGGATATTCTCGAGAGTGTAGGCCCTATATCTCATGCCGTTTTGGCAATATCGTATTTCAATTTTCGCGCGGGGTCACCATCGTCCATAAAGGCACGAAGCGAAGCAGTTAGGGGGCACCCTGCAGAGCACTCACCCCTAATTTTAATTTATTAAGTTTGTAAGGGGATTTATTTCAAAAATTCTGATTTCACTTAATTTATTTAAAAAGAGATTTCGTCTCGTTTCAACCTTAAAGGCTAATTTCATCGTTTCAACAAGATTTTAAGATTTGACTCCGGTAAACTGCTGTTTACTCTAAAATTAATTTAAAATCAGATTCAAGTCCAAAAATTCCGAAAATTCACCACTGACTCTGAAACACCTAGATGAACAACTTTTATGTTTTAACTTTTTCGATCCGAGTTACAGAAACGGGTCAAAAACATCAATTTTCATCATATCATTAATCTGTCCAAATTTCATGTACAGCAGTTTCAAAATTTTGAGATCTACCATAGCAAACTAACTCCAAATTTAATGAAATTTGACAGAGACCTTCTTAAGACAATTATCTACAACTTTCATGTTCGGCTAAAGATCTAAATCGGCCTAGAGCCCTAGTCAAAAACGCCTACAAGTTCAGACCTACGTTCTGCCAAGATTTCAAGATTCGATTTCAAAATAGTTCGGTTTTGGGGTCGATTTCAGATAATAAAGCATCATTAAAAATTCCGAAAATTTTACAGAGGGTAGATATAAGTCTTAAGAACGTTTTTCGTGTTTTAATTTTCTCGTTCGAAGAATTTTAAGGGTTCGGAAAAATCGTGCAAAGTCGCTGCGTCGGTAAAAATCTCACGTTGACAGATTCTCGAAATTCTTGATTAAACTTTTAGATTTAAGTGTTTTAATTAATCCCAAAACCATGTAAGTGTCAACTTACAGATTTCCAGTCGTCCGGAACGTCGATTTCGGAGGCGTGGCTTCCAGTCCACCGTTTATCTCCTCAGTTCGTCGGGTTCTTCGTTCTAGATCCGATTCGGGGTGTAGGAAAGAAAAAGACTAAGTTAAGGTTTCGTTTTTGAATCAAAAACGGGATGGATGAATGGATCAGACTTACCACGACGTTGGAAGACTTCCGACTTCGTCCAAACCGTCTCTGGCTCGGTTTTGGTGCCTCCGATGATTCCGGGATTACGATTTTGTGTATAGAGAGTATCGTAGGGTTTTGAAAAGGGGTTTAGGGTTATTCGAGAGGGTTATTTATAGAGGACAAGACCTAGGGGACGTCCAAGGTCTGTTCCACTGAGTCTTGAACCGAAAGGAATGCAACCGAAGTCGGAAAATCCGGATTCGGGCGAGTGAATCTTGCAACCGGCGAATCTGTCCGTTGGCGCGGTCGCGGCGCGCCGTCTGGCCCTTCACCGCAAGGCCACCGCGCGGCGCACGCATGGACTTCGGTCCGGGCGGGTCGTGCGATTCATCGTGCTTTTCCTCCTCTCTTTCGGACTTCTATCCCTCTATGCTCCCGGATTCCGATTTCCGGGCCATCTTCGGGTTCCTATTTCGTATCGTCATTTGCCTCGGATCAAAATTTATGTTTGGACTCGAGTTTTCGAGTCCATTGGTGTCGGGTACACGGGAACCCGATATTTGATTAAATCATCTTTTAGCTTTACGGGTATTGGAAATTAAATTCCATTTCCCATTTCCTTATCTATGTATTATGTTTATTTATTTATTGTATTCTATTTTATGTTGGAAAATTCTCGGGTATTACATTGAAGCCCAAAAAATTTTCTTTAGATGTTTCTACTAGATGGAATTCTACTTATAAAATGTTATTTGGTTCTTTTCCTTATAGAGAAGCTTTATGTAATTTTTATGCAATTGAAGCGGATAACAACCATGTTAGTTTTCCTTTATTGCCTAATCAATGGGATACATGTACTTCAATATGTGATGTGTTACAAATTTTAAATCATGCTACTAATGTGTTATCCGGTGTTTATTATTCTACTTCTACTATTGCTTTAGATGGATGTGTTAAAGTCGTAACCGCTTTAAATGCTTATTGTGAGGATCCTTTGTTGAAAAATACAATTTTTTAAATGAGAAAGAAATGGATTAAATATTTTGAAGTTCCTCCAAAAATTTTTTTGCTTGCTAAAATTTTAGGTCCTAGAATTAGATGTAATGGCTTAGATAGAATGTTTAACTTTTATTATACTTCTCTATTTCCTCTTAATGATGGCCCTAGTGTTACCTCTATTATGAATGATGTGCAAGAAGACTTAAGGACTATGTTTAAAGAGTATAAGATTACTTTTTGTAGTACCTTTGAATCTCAACATTATGACTCTTCCTCAAACCCTAGCCTTAACTACGATAGTGATTCTTCTTCTTCTAGTATCTCAACATTATGACTCTTCCTCAAACCCTAGCCTTAACTACGATAGTGATTCTTCTTCTTCTAGTTCTTTTAGCAAAACCAATAATCTCCTTAAATATTTTTACTCTCTATATGATAGTGGACCATATAAACGTGTTAGGAGTGCATCCAATCCTTACTTAGAACTAGCTAATTACTTGACCTCTCATTTTAAATATACCCCACAAGAATCTGAAAACTATGACATATTTAAATAGTGGTCAAAGAGGAATGAAACATTTCCTATCTTATTCATTATTGCAAAAGAAGTTTTCGCATGTCCCGTTTCAACCGTGGCCATCGAACAAGCCTTTAGTCTCACATTAGATGATAAACGGTCTAGACTAACGGTTGAGCATTTAGAGAATCAATGCCTACTTGAAGATTGGGTTAGAGTATAACACCCCATAAAATTATTAAACAAAAATTTGGATTTTATAAATGGATATTAAAAAATTTCTCATAAATTTAATTTTTAAAAGATGAAAAGAAATAATATTTTTTGATCGTGAATTTATTTAAGTCAATCCTAGTTGTGAACTAATTTGAGAAAATTAAAACTTTGAAGTGCAACAACGTTTACTTAGCTCATACCTATTAAGCTATATTCCCTTACAAGTTATTTAAAACTCATTTTAATTAGTTATGATTATTTAGATGGAATTTAATATAGGTATTAGTTATTCTTAACCCCAAATCCTCGGTAACGATTTAGGAAATATGATTTAACTACGAGTAAAACTGAATTAAGCCAATATAAATAGTTAGCTAATTTATTTATTAAAAATATCAGACTTTATTATAAAGGGGTAACTTATAAAATTTTTGGGATACTAACTTGGCTTAATTTAGTCGGGAGCATTGTAACACTTCCATCTTCATCGCAGCGGAAAGACAGGGTGCTACTCTAGATGTTGCCGACTCCAGAGTGAAGGCTGTCCCCACAAACCAACATAAGCTCTTTCCATTGCGCTTTGGCCTCACTCACGCACGCGCTGGGAGACTTCCCAGGAGGTCACCCATCCTAGAATTACCCCAAGGCAAGCACGCTTAGCTTTGGAGTTCTTATAGGATGGTTACCAAGAAAGAAAGGTACCTTGATGGTATGAGTAGCTTATTTCACTCCATTTAAGCCATTTCTTCGGGGTATTACATTCCTCCCCCCTTAACATCGCAACGTCCTCGTTGCGCTCGGCCATTCACATATCGTGAACGCCACAACCAACCACTTCCCATGGATCTTTCACCCTGCTAGGCGCCTGAATACCAAAGCACGCGGTCGCGGCCTGGCTCTGAAACTATCTGTAACACCCCCATCTTCGTCACAGCGGAAAGACAGGGTGCTACTCTAGATGTTGTCGGCTCCAGAGTGAAGGTTGTCCCCACAAACCAACATAAGCTCTTTCCAGTGTGCTTTGGCCTCACTCATGCACGTCCTAGGAGACTTCCCATGAGGTCAGCCATCTTAGAATTACCCCAAGGCAAGCACGCTTAACTTTGGAGTTCTTATAGGATGGTTATCAAGAAAGAAATGTACCTTGTTGGTATGAGTAGCTTATTTCACTCCATTTAAACCATTTGTAACACCCCGGCCTGCTATGGAGCCGGAGGTGCCTTCGAGCTTCTTTTGGCATTGAAGTTTGGCCTCACAGGTCAACAGAACTCTTTCCAGTGCGCTTTGGCCTCACTCACGCACACCCTGGGAGACTTCCCAGGAGGTCACCCATCCTTAAGACTACTCCACAGTAAGCACGCTTAACTGTGGAGTTCTTATGGGATGGTCACCAGAAAAGAAATGTGCACCTTGTTGACATGAATAGATTTTTCAATCTTTTTAAGCTATTCTTCCATACACTCTTTCGGGGTATTACAATCTCCCCCACTTGAGAATGCAAAATCCTCGTTGCGCCTCGATCGCCTAATCAAAGTCCCTTAGGATCTTTGCCCCGCTAGACGCCTGATTGGTACTCCCAGCACAGCGCGCGGTCGCAGGTTGTCTCTGATACCATCTGTAACACCCCATGTTCGGCGCAGCGGAAAGACGTGGTGCTACTCAAGATGTTGCCGATTATGATTCCCGTAAAAATAGTAATAATACAAATGATAATAACAATCATCTATCTATTATAATAAAAAAGTTCTTACCCTTATGAATAGTGAAATGGCTTATGAACAGTATTTTACCTCTCATAGACAGGCTTATAAACAGTATAATAAATGGCTTATGAAAACGGCTCAGCTTGGCTTGAGAACAACATCTCAATTCACAAAATGCCAAAAAATTTGAAATTTCAAATTTGTTCCTACAAATGCTTAGCACGAGAAACTGAACAGACAGAGCTAACTCTCCTAGCTTCCCCAGCCGCCGCTTCTCTCTCTCTCTCTCTCTCTCTCTCTCTCTCGCACTCTCATCTCTTTGTCACTCTCTCTTACACTCTCCCCTTTCCTAGCTCTCTATTATCACGATTACTTTTCAGGGTTGAGGCATCAATTTCAGAATCAGAACTGACAATGAAGGTAAGAATTGAAAATAAAAAGAATTATGATGTTCATAAAGGTCTAGGCATCAACATTTCTTTTATAGTATAGATATAGATTTATGTTTCTAATTGTTACTGTTGCTACCAGAATGGAGTTGCTGACTGCTTTGTGGAATTACTGTGCAGATTTGAACTTGGATTTAGCATATTTGTTTGTGCCTATTAAGTGTTCGATAAAATGTCCCGTTGAGTTCTTTATGATTTTTGAGGTTATTTTCTTTGAATTTGGCTACAATTGTTTTTCAAGATGTTCAAGAGGATTGATGAATAAGTTTTATTGTTCAAGCATTTGAAATTTAAGAGCCCATTTCTTCAGCAAACTCATCGAAGTTGTCACCTCAAAATATTAGTAACACTTACTCTAATGTAGTCCCATAAAGTGTATTGCCTCTTTATCAGAGGTTTCCAACCCCAAAGAAATGTTTCAATCTAATGAACAAATATCTTTATATTGGAACAAGCAGAAGATATTAAGAGATGTGCAATACAGATGAATTTCATTACCTGGATCCCTAGACCTCAATTCAGGTTATAAGGCTATTCATTTTGATTCATTTTCCAAGGCTCCAGAATATGCTTTATATAGTTCATTTTAGTGAAATTCTTATGTCTTTAGCTTTCGCCTTCTCATGTTATGGAGAAAGATTGGATCCTTAAGAATCTATTACATCAATTTGAAGTGTAAATTGGATCTTCATTGTATGATGACATTGCCTGCCCCAACATTTTTTTTCATTCTTTGCGAAGGCTACTTGCTACTTTGTTTTTTAAGGTTTCCTTTTGCCTATTTCATGGCTCCCTTTGCCCCTGCACCGGCCCATTTGTTTCTTATTACATATATAGTTACTTTATTGCAAAGCTTCTTGATCACAGAAAGTCGACAAGGTAATAATACCATTTTTTTACCCCTAGAAGATCATTGTTGTAATTTAGATGGAACAAACGTTCACTGTGCTAATTATTCATTACCAATTCTATTGCAGTTAGAATCAATCACCAAATTTCAAGGAAATAAACCAAGGGAAATAGGCACCATTGGCTGCCTATTTGTCACACCATTACCTTGCCTTGCCTCAAGGTTCATGTTAGGTACATTTCGAACTAAATTGGCTATGTTATCTTAGATGTTATGCATATTGAGGGTTTAGGTTTCGAAACTAATTTCACTCATTCATGAGTCTTGGAGACAAGCACACAGTGGTAAAAATCAATGGCATTAGTTGTATAAGCATGCTTTGTTTTGAAGGGTGTTCCCTGTTTACTACAATTTTGGCTCCGTCACCAGTTTTTTAAAAAATCTCAGAAAGGTTTGTGATACTTTTTACCATTTGATTAAAAAAATCATATTAATTTGACAATTCTTACTCTGAATTGCTTTTTCCCATTATGGTTACGTTTGTGAATGGTGCAGATACGATGGTTTTATCCTTTGAGCCACCAAGTATCGTGTATGGAGATGTATAGTACTTTGTCAAAACTCTAATGGTAAGCTTGGAAATAAATGATATAGTTCAAAACATTAAGAAATGGTGAAATTCACTAATATATTTTTCTTTTAAGCCTATGACCCAAGTGAAACATATTTCTTTTATGATATCTTTGGATTTCTACTCATTGTACTTATTCCTATTTTACAGATATATTTTTCTAATCATATCCTGATTATAACAATTGTTTTATTATCTTCTTTTATGAATTTACCTTGGTGGGCAAATTGCAAAATGTTACTGAAAGGCTTTCATGGGCAAGATATGTTTTTTGCATTGCATTGATCCACCCAAATTTAATTCTTCAAGCCTTCGTCTTTAAAGTGAAGCAAACTACCAGCAATCGATTGCTCACAGGAACTAATTTTAGTTATTCTACTTTATTTAGGCAAGTAATGAATGATCTGCTGATTTAAGAATGTAGTTGTGGTGTCTGTATTTGATTGTGCTCTTTTGGAAAACAAATATTGATGTGGAGTACATCGCTGCGGGTTTGTTTCAATTCATCAGGAAAGCTCTTTCTTGTGTTTTTATTGTTTCAATTAATCAAAGTTGATGGCTAAAACTAAATTGTGTTTTGCACAACTAAATTGGTCATCTGCAAGCTGTACGAGATGATGTTTGCGTTTGAATTTCAAAATCCGCCCTAGAGTTTAGATAGGCCACTGATAGTTGCTTAAATTAAATGTGTGATTATGAGAGTTTACTTTATTGGTTTGGAAGAGAAAAAAACTTCCACCATGATTTGTATGAGTTTTTTTTTTACCTTTCTTGGGGAAGACTATAGAACGGAAAAACATCACATGCACTCTTTTATGATTGAGGGAAGTTTGTATCTAATAGCTGGCTTAATATTTTTTATACTATCTTTACGGTGTTGTGAACCCGATTTTTTTAATGCCAATCTGCCATGGATCCTTTGGATGGAAACATAGTTGCAAGATTAAGAGAGAATAATGTGAGGAAATAAAGGATGGCTACCATATGTTATTCAGGTGAGTTATCCGTTGTGTTCTTTCAACGAACTCAATCGTGCTCTGGATGCTCTGTATGATGAAGGCGAAATGAAGGTATGTGGTTTTAAATGGTTTTAATTCAGTCGATTATATTGAATAATCCAGAGTATATTTAATTTCATTTTGTCCTTCCCCCATTTTCAAAACGTTTCATCATTTGATAGACAAACTACTTTTGTGGATTTTGGTGACAGAAATTTTCTTAGCTATTCATGAATGCATTAAAGGGGCTCTCAAATGTTACAGAAGGTGTTATTGAACCTGTTAATGAGACAAGAGCTCACCGGATTCTTTTAGCCATGTGGAAACTAAAACATGCTTCATATAATGATAGGCACTGATATGAGCAGAAACTGATTTATTTACTACTACCATTAGATTCAAATCTCTTAAGTGACCTTATGTAGTTTGCCTAAATGACAACTTTTGTATATTCTTTTGTCAATTGAAAGAAAGTTTATTGGATAGCTAGAAGTTTGAATCTATCAACTTGAATTTTGGACTATTAGGTGCCAATATAAGTGGAAAAATGAGAGGAATTATAAAGTAGAAATGTGTATGGGTCCACGCTAAACTAGATACAACTAAGCAATAAATGGGTAGTAGTTAGCACAACTAATTGAAAAAAATCAATCCGACTTTAATTCAGTTTGGTACAGTTATACACTATATAAGCTTATCTGTTGGTTTCTCTTTGCATACTATATCTGTTGGTTTTTTGAATTTACATTAGCTTTTTTAGGTGAAAACCAGGGTATACCCAGGCCACAATGGACCTAAGACTAATCCCTCGAGGATCTGCAAGGGCAATTAAGGGCGCATCTCCCAAAGCAGTTTTTTCATACACAATGCTCGAACCCGAGATCTTGCTTAAGCGACTAGAGCCCCATCCACTCAAACCAACTGCTGTTAGTTAGATTAGCTTTTTTAGAATATTATATCTATTAATTATTTTCAAATTTGCAGGAAAAGTTTTCAATCATATGACTTGGTGACTCCATTCCACCTCCATGTCTTATTTATTTTGGTATGGAATTTTTTGAAGTTTGAATTTATTTAATTTAATTTTGGTGACTCCATTTCGCCTCCGATCCATATCTTTTGTTTCATGAATATTTTTGGTTTGGGAGTGCTCATCCTATTGAAATGTTATGCTTTGTTGGCCTGAACAATATTTTTGTTCTTCACCCTTTGCAGTCAATACAATGAAGCCTGATGCTACTATAACTTTTGGGATATGCCAACATTGACATGTTGAAGGATCAATTAGGCTTGCTATTCATAAATGGGGACGTGTAGAAAAATTAGTCAATGTCCTTGAGGACACAACCTTTCAAATTAATGTGTTTGTGTCGAACTGGGGAAATACAATCATTGATGCATTTATATTTGTACTTAACGTCTTGATTAATCAAAAATTTGATTCAATTATTCTTCGATTTTAATAGTTTAGCTGTTCTTTCGTTTTGTTAAAATTTTCACATGCCTACAAAACTCCCGCCCATTGGGCGGGTAATACTAGTAGTAGTAATAGTAATAAGTAAATGCTAATAAATATGGATAGATTATTTAAAGGGATCTAGTTCCTATCCCACACAGACTTGGTCAAACAAATCTTATCCTCCTAACAATACAACACGGTTATACTCCATTCAATCCAAATTTAAATATGGGATGGATATGGTACGCTGAGTAGAGGTGTCAATGTGGGCTGAGCCCGTTGGGCCGGCCCGCCCCGCAAGGCAAAATATGCGGGGCGGGCTTAAGAATTTAAGGCCCGTTTAGATGCGGGCCTAAATGGGCTTAGCCCGCGGCGGGGCGGGCTTATGTGGGTTGGGCCCGCGGCGGGGTGGGCCGGCCCGCGGGCTTTGCCCAGATTTTTTTTTTTTTTTTTTACATTTTACTATCTTTTGAATATTGATTAATTTATTTGGTAAATTATTCAATGTCTAACATTAACTCATTAAGTCATCAAACATAAATCATAATTTTGGTTACACATTAAATTTCAAATTGTTATACAAATAGTCGATATCTTCTAATATTTCTCTGCTTCTTTGTATTATTCATATTAGTTTTTTAAGTATAAATTCCTTTTGATTTTATTTATTAAAAATTATGAATACTTTAAAATTGTTATAGTTTGATTGTTAATTATCTTACTTTTAAAATATAAAATCACTGCTAAAACAGATTAGCCTCCTAAAGACTTCACCGTCAGACACAATATTTTTATCAACCCAGTCATTAATTACAAATTTTTTGTCTTGTCCAATACTATATTTTTAAAATATAATACACCCATTTAATATTAAAAATTAGAATAAATACAGTTTTAAAGAATTATTCAACAAACGTAAAAAACAAACGTACTATTAAAGTAAATAATTATGCCAAAAAATACACAGTTTTAAGTATTTATAATTTTAATATCATTTATAAATCTTTATATCTTATTTTTATTTTATACAATAAAAAATATTCACAATTTTATGTTTTTTACATTAAAAAATAAATTTAATAATATTTTCCTAAAAAGCCCGTGGGCCGGTCCGCAAAACCCGTAGCCCGCGTGTGGGGCGGGTCGGGCCTAGGCATTTTGAGCCCGCCCCATTTAGGCCCGCCCCGTTCAAGCCCGCAAAAATGCGGGGGCCCGCGCGGGCCGGCCTGTTTCGCCCCGCGGGCCCGTTTCGACACCTCTAACGCTGAGTGATTAGGGATCAAATCCCATTAATCTTGCAAATTGAAACCAATTAGTTCTTTATAAAACCATTAGCACTAGCCAAACCCGTAGAACCCTAAACTCTGCCGCATCATCCTGCCAAGCATAGAGAAGAGCCGTCCAGTGAGAACCTTCTCTCGTTCATCCGTCTTGATTCTGTCCAGTAATTCTTCCTTCCCTCTTTTGCTGAACTGTGACTGTAACTTAATTCACCTTTTCCTATATTCTGCCATTTTGTGTCTCGCCAATCTGCTAGCGTTGCCTCATAAATTGTTTTGGTATACTCACTATTTGCCAAACGTAGGGTATAGTGTTCTGTCTATTTGTGATCACGATTCTACTATCTTTGATCCCTTTTAATTATATCATCAGCTAACTATTCTTCTCCTAAGATTATTTTGGATGTTTCTGTCGAGTAGCAGTTTGTGTACGTTTTTTTTTTTGTTTACCAGTTTGTGAAGTGTAATTGACTCATCTCCTAACCTAAAAATCCCATCTTTTGATCACCCCAATTTGTCTTCTGGTGTTAGCAATTTTACTTGTCCGGCAGCCATGGCAAGATTGGCAAGTTAATACCTTGGCGATATATAAATTTCATTTTAAGATAAGTTGTATGCTTTACAACTTCCATGGGTGAGTGCAGACATATATACACATATACACATGTCCTTTCTGTATATATATATATAAATCATTTTATATTACGAATGAGTGAATGTATGCTCTTTAGACATGGGTTTACTTGCTGCAATTTTCATGTCAAACATAGTCAAAGTTGGCTGCTCTCTTTGAATATAAACAAATAACTTTTGAGGTACTGCTAGGACTTTTATTTTTATTAGAACTATACCTGACCTACTTAAAATATAGAAGTGTGTAATCTAATTACTTATTGTGTCGTGGTTGATTCCAGTGTCGAGATTGTGGCTAATTAAACATTTTAAAGGACCTAGCGATGTGTTGTTAGCCAAATTGGTGTAGGATGTTTGAAAATCCATTTTTCTAAAGAAAGATTTTCGTTGATATAGTGTATAAAAAATAATGTGGACAAATTGGTATTGACGAGTAGATGCTATATGTGGATTATGCGGATTATGTTGATTGTGCGGTTGAGAGGTAGGACCGTGACGAGTCTGCAGCGACGAAACTCACCCCCTCTGTAAAAAATTTAATTAAATCTAGATTGACGAACCTTTGAATATGCGGTATTGTGGGTCTAAACCCCTAACCTCGCCTGCAAGCCTAGGTTAACGTTAGGGTACCAGTGCTATAGGTTTAGACAGAGATTTGCAGATTATGCGGATTATGCGGTTAAGGGTGTCCTCGTCAATACTAATTCGCCTTCATATTAAATATGTTAATATTGCGGATGCGTCGTTTCTTTGTCCTTGTGGAATTGTGGTTAACTTACCAGTTTATACTGAGTTGTGTGTGTGTTTTTTTCTTTTCTCTTTTCAGGATTTAGAAGTGAGCAGTGATGAGCACGTGCACGCATTGGGATAGGATTTCAAGTTTTTTACTTTTATTTAGACTTAGCGAAGAAAGCATCTTTTAAATTCATGCCTTTTGCACAACATTTATTTCGAAACCTACTTATGTTGCACGTTTTGGAATGAAACTCATATTTATTTTTTTTGTTTAGCCTTAGCACCTCTTGGCTAATTTATGTGTTATAATATTGTTCCCAAGAGGTGCCTTCAAACTTCTTTTGGGATTGAAGTCTGGCCCACAGGTCAACAGAACTCTTTCCAGTGCGCTTTGGCCTCACTCGTGCACACTCTGGGAGACTCCCCAGTAGGTCACCCATCCTTAAGACTACTCCACAACAAGCATGTGTGACTGTGGAGTTCTTATAGGATGGTCACCAGGAAAGAAATGTGCACCTTGTTGACATAAATAGATTTTTCAATCTTTTTAAGTTATTCTTCCATACACCATCTCGGGGTATTACACCATTTCTCCGGGGTATTACAATATGATTTTATTGGGAAGTGAATCATATTAAATATTTCTACTATGGTAGTGTCTTCGATCGATATATTATTTGATGTTTTTAAATATTATGATAAGGTTTATAAAAATATTTGAAATCCACAATAAATAAACTTAAAATTAGGGAATGATTTATTCCATTTTTTAAATTTAAACACGTAGAAGTATTTGTTAATATAAATTTAAAAATTTCTTCCAAAATTTATCCATTTAAATAATTTAAAGTATGTAAGTTAAATTATGATTTTATTGGGAAGTGAATCATATTAAATATTCCTACTATGATAGTGTTTTTGGACGATATATTATTTGATTGTGTTTCTAAATATTGCGATAAAGTTCATTGAGAAACGTGAAATATATTAAAATATGAATTATTATATAAATTTTAATTTTTATATACAAAGTATTAAAACACAAAAAGAAGTATAATTATTTAAACAAACTAGAACTACCCGCCCGCGCGATGCGCCGGGCTCAGTTATGATATTGTGTGGAAAAATTTGTATGTGATAATAGATGAAAATTGCCGATTGAAAATCATATTACTTTAATTATTAATATATCTAACGTAAAAGTATTATGCCATTCTCATTGTGAGAACAGTTATATATAAATGAGCTAACATAACAATAGTATGAAAATAATTATATATTTTATTTATTTTTAATAAAAAAGAATATTGTAAAATTTTATATATATTGTGAAAGAAAATAAATTTTATATATAGTAAAATTTCTATATGCTGTATACAATATTTAATTTATATTGTTTATTATTAGGTGTGATCCTAAATGGGTCAGCCCGAGGGCCGCTGTCCGCGGGCTGACCCATTTAGGGTCCCATCAATTGAATATTATTTAATATCATTACAAAAGATTGAATGTCTAACACAATGTCACCAAATATTTAAATCATTATATTTGGTTGCACATTATATAAATAGTTGATATATTTTAATATTTTCTTAATTATTTATCTTATTGGTATCAGTTTTCTAAGTTTAAATATTTTTCATATATTGGGTAATATTATTGACAGATAAAACAATATAATATTAAATATAATTATTTAACGAAAGTTATTCAATAATATTATATTATTGATGGTCAAAATATTGACTGTGTTCAAATTACGTGTATTTGGTTTTCGATAATAATGATGATTGATTAATTATGATATTCATTTATAAATAGTGTAATGAATATAAGTCTAATAAATATAGGAAACACCCTGATATACTAAAAATATATTCTAACGAATATTATCAATCTTGAAATAATAAATTACATAGATATATGTGAAAACTAATTGGATGAAATGTAGTTTTAATTATGTCATGTTGTTCCAATGCAGTCAAGAACAATATAAATTATGAGTGAGTGTGTTTGAATAATTTTACTTTCACAGAAAAAGAGTCATTCTCATACAAAAATATATAATTGAATAATAAAATTAGATCATACTATTTAATAAAATAAATTAATATAATATTAAATTAGATATAATACGAAAATTTTAAAAAAATAAGTAAAAAAATTACTAAATTAAATTAAATATATAAATTAAATATATGAATTAAAAATTATATTCCCAATTTAAATCCATCTATGTGTATAAATTAAAATGGTAGTACCAACATTTGAATCATTTATATTAGGCAAATATAATCAACTATGGTATACATGTAGTAAATGTAGATTTTTTTAAAGTAATATAAAATGGGTAATCTACTAATTAACATAAAAACATCAATAATTTATCCCCAAAATTAATTTAATTTATGTATATCAATTAAAATAGTGGGAAGGGAATGAGACTTGGCCCAAGCGGTCATGTTCTCTGCCTCCCAACTATAGGTTGGGGGTTCGATTCCCACCCGGCCCCTATCCCTCCCTTTTATCCCCCTTTGTAATTTGTGTGGCTTGGGCTCCCACACACCTTTGCCGGCACATAGGTGTCAATATTTACCAAAAAAAAAAAAAATAGTGGGACCAATATTTAAAAATCCATATTTACCAATTATAATTAATTATGGCCGATATTTAATTTTTTTGCAAAGGTTATTGAATTGGGTTTGTATAATTTTTTTGGCAAATGTATCTTGCAATAATAAACTATTATTTTGTGAATCAGATATTGTATATTTTATTTTGCATGTTTCTAATATATACAAATTTAAACGTGAAAGTAATCAATAGTAATGATGTTAATCCAGACAATTCTAATTCAAATTGATTTAATTTCAGTTATGAATTTTAAGTTATATCCCCAAATTAAATCCATTAATGTGTATTAATTAAAATGGCAGTGCTAACATTTAAATCATTCATATATTGGAATTATAATTACTTATGGTATACAATAAATGTAGATTTTTTTGGAATGTAATATTTATGTTTTTTTTGGAATGCAATAAATGTAGATTTTGTATAATTTTTGGTTATTTTTTCACAATAATATACTTAATTTTAATAAACTTATTTGCATGTTTCTAATATATACTATATAAATTTAAATGCGAAAGTAATCAATAGTAATGATACCAATCCAAACAATTCAAATTCAAATCGATTTAATTATGAATTTTAAGTTATGCCCTCAAATTAAATCCATTTATGTGTATCAATTAAAATTTTAGCCGATGTATTCACGTCTCTATTATCGAAAAAATTAAAATGGTAGTGCTAACATTTAAATGATTCATATATGGAAATTATAATTAATTATGGTATATATGTAATAAATGTAGATTTTTTCCAATATAATATACAAATCGGATTATCTAGAATTTTTTTTTTGTTATTTTTTACAAATATATCAGCAACAATAAATTATTGTTTTGTGAATCATGAATATAACTTATTCTTTTTACTTGTTTCTAATATATTATAAAATTAAATGTGAATTTAGTAGTAATAAAGTCATTTCAGACAACTCAAATTCAAATGAATTTAATTTTAAATTTGAACTTTAGGTTATATCCCGGAATATTACACCCTTAAAATATACTATCAATCAAAGCAAAACATTTACACATTCATCATTGTATCTCAAACTTTACATAAGTCATAAGATAAAAACAAAAACTATTCCAAATACTTTATTGGAAAGAGATTTGAAAACAGGTGCCAACTAGTTCGTTTGAAGAAGTCACTGATTATTCGACATAGAAGAAGACGTCGCAACAATTGATTTATTCCGATGAAGATTCTTTATCTCCTCACCCCTTTCAAAATGCTCTTTGTCACTTGAGTCTTTACTCTCGTTTTCCCTATAACAATCAACAAAATAACAACAAAATAAAACATATATATTAGCAAAAGAGTGAGAAAAGACATGAAAATGAATAATAAAGACATAGAAAATGGTGGAGAGATGAGTATCTAATGACGCATCCATGAGACATATTAGATGAAGAGATATGTGGAAGATGAGTATGGAGATTATTTTGAGGAGGATGATAATGCACATATTTATAGGAGAAATTGAGAGTAATGATTATGTAGGGTTTGGTATATGAAGAATATTTGATAAGTTATTAGTGTGTGTGTGTGTAAGAGTGTTGAAAATATGGAGAGGGGAGTTGGAATGAATGTGTGAGAGATATTGTTGAAAAGAGGATGATGAAAAGTGGAGGGAAAATGTGTGGGTAGAAAAAGCTTACTTTATACTATAATAAAGATTTGAGTATACTAAAAATCCTTAACCAAATTTTACATTGGAAATGACCAAATTAGCAAATAATGTCATAACAAAATATGTAGAGTAAATTTTGTAATAATATATTTCAAACAAACAAATCACTAAATATTGTAATACTTTATAATACAGTAATTAATAATACTATAGATTACCATATAATTCGATCAAGTATCCAATTATTGAAATCAATAATCCCCTAAAATGAATAGAATATATTCTATAACATCCATCACCTCATATCACGACTAAAAGAGACGAAACAGAAAGAATATTCACTCCAAATTGTTGCAACAGTTGAGATTAATCATTCAATAATTTCTCTTGAGTAGAATTATATTTTGCACTTCCATTTGAATCATTCGGCTTCCCTAAACTATCCCAATGACTTTATATGAAGAGAATCTTTGACAAACGCACATGTGCTGGAAGAAATTATTTTCCTTAAAAGAGTGGCGAAAGAAGCTTGTTAGATGATTAAAATCACCCATAAAACATAATGTATCATGAGATGATATTAAAAATCGGATAAAAACAATAAAAAATACAAATAGAATAAAAGTATTCATAAAACATGCTACAAATATATGCATATCGATTCACGCGGGAAAAAAATATACAAAATACAAATCGAATAAAAGTATTCATAAGACATGCTACAAACATACGCATATCGATTCACGTGAGTCAATCACGTACATGCTACAAAAAGACAAAAGATGAATAAACATTATATTAAAGAAAAAATTACCAAAAAATCTCTAAAGCAATAAAAGAATAAGTAAAATATGAGATTTGGAATAGAAATGAATGAAACGAATAAGGATGAGGGGATGTATTTATAGGCATTCCAAATAGATATATTTAATGGAAATAATTTAAAATTTTTAGAGTATTATAAATTATAGATTTAGGGAGTATATATGATATAATTTAGTTTGTTGAAATTAAATATTAGATATATATATTATAGATTTACGGAGTATATATAATTGGGGTAGTTGAATTAGTTTATATATATTATATATTTAGTAAATATATATGATTGTTGAAATTGGGGAAGAAAAATTGGAGGAGGTGTTGAAAAAACGGAGTGGGGAAGTTTGGGGGGGGGGATGTAGACTATATTGTTTTTATATATATAGATCTAGATATATAATTGGGGTAGTTGAATTAGATCATATATATCATAGATTTAGTAAAAATATATATGATTGTTGAAATTGGGGAAGAAAAGTTGGAGGAGGTGTTGATAAAAGGGGTGGGGAAGTGGGGGGAATGTAGACTATATTGTTTATATATATAGATAGTGCCGAAGAACATCATAAGTTTATTTAAAAAGGTTTTATTTGCAAAAATGGAATAAAATGCAAAGCTTGAATCCCAGTCCCGATGTGCACGTGCTCATGACTACTCACTTGCGAATCGTGAAAAAGAAAGGAAAACACGCACACACAACTCAGTATAAACTGGTAAGTTAACCATAGTTCCATAAGGACAACACAAAGAAATAACACAACCGCAATATTAACATATTTAATATAAAGGTGAATTAGTATTGACGAGGACACCCTTAACCGCATAAACCGCATAGTCCGCAAATCTCTGTCTAAACCTATAGCACCGGTGCCCTGACCTAGGCCCGCAGGCGAGGATAGGGGTTTAGACCCACAATACCGCATATTCAAAGATTTGTCAACCTAGATTTAGTTAAATTTTGACAGAGGGGCGAGTTTCGTCGCTAGAGACCCGTCACGGTCCTGCCCCTCAACCGCATAATAAACATTATATTAAAGAAAAATTACCAAAAAATCTCTAAAGCAATAAAAGAAAAAGTAAAATATGAGATTTGGAATAGAGATGAATGAAACGAATAAGGATGAGGGGATGTATTTATAGGCATTCCAAATAGATATATTTAATGGAAATAATTTAAAATTTTTAGAGTATTATAAATTATAGATTTAGGGAGTATATATGATATAATTTAGTTTGTTGAAATTAAATATTAGATATATATATATATATTATAGATTTACGGAGTATATATAATTGGGGTAGTAATTGTTGCAACAGTTGAGATTAATCATTCAATAATTTCTCTTGAGTAGAATTATATTTTGCACTTCCAGTTGAATCATTCGGCTTCCCTAAACTATCCCAATGACTTTATATGAAGAGAATCTTTGACAAACGCACATGTGCTGGAAGAAATTATTTTCCTTAAAAGAGTGGCGAAAGAAGCTTGTTAGATGATTAAAATCACCCATAAAACATAATGTATCATGAGATGATATTAAAAAATCGGATTAAAACAATAAAAAATACAAATAGAATAAAAGTATTCATAAAACATGCTACAAATATATGCATATCGATTCACGCGGGAAAAAAATATACAAAATACAAATCGAATAAAAGTATTCATAAGACATGCTACAAACATACGCATATCGATTCACGTGAGTCAATCACGTACATGCTACAAAAAGACAAAAGATGAATAAACATTATATTAAAGAAAAATTACCAAAAAATCTCTAAAGCAATAAAAGAAAAAGTAAAATATGAGATTTGGAATAGAAATGAATGAAACGAATAAGGATGAGGGGATGTATTTATAGGCATTCCAAATAGATATATTTAATGGAAATAATTTAAAATTTTTAGAGTATTATAAATTATAGATTTAGGGAGTATATATGATATAATTTAGTTTGTTGAAATTAAATATTAGATATATATATTATAGATTTACGGAGTATATATAATTGAGGTACTTGAATTAGTTTATATATATTATATATTTAGTAAATATATATGATTGTTGAAATTGGGGAAGAAAAATTGGAGGAGGTGTTGAAAAAACGGAGTGGGGAAGTGGGGGGGGGATGTAGACTATATTGTTTTTATATATATAGATCTAGATATATAATTGGGGTAGTTGAATTAGATCATATATATCATAGATTTAGTAAAAATATATATGATTGTTGAAATTGAGGAAGAAAAGTTGGAGGAGGTGTTGATAAAAGGGGTGGGGAAGTGGGGGGAATGTAGACTATATTGTTTATATATATAGATAGTGCCGAAGAACATCATAAGTTTATTTAAAAAGGTTTTATTTGCAAAAATAGAATAAAATGCAAAGCTTGAATCCCAGTCCCGATGTGCACGTGCTCATGACTACTCACTTGCGAATCGTGAAAAAGAAAGGAAAACACGCACACACAACTCAGTATAAACTGGTAAGTTAACCATAGTTCCATAAGGAGAACACAAAGAAATAACACAACCGCAATATTAACATATTTAATATAAAGGCGAATTAGTATTGACGAGGACACCCTTAACCGCATAAACCGCATAGTCCGCAAATCTCTGTCTAAACCTATAGCACCGGTGCCCTGACCTAGGCCCGCAGGCGAGGATAGGGGTTTAGACCCACAATACCGCATATTCAAAGATTTGTCAACCTAGATTTAGTTAAATTTTGACAGAGGGGCGAGTTTCGTCGCTAGAGACCCGTCACGGTCCTGCCCCTCAACCGCATAATAAACACTATATTAAAGAAAAATTACCAAAAAAATCTATAAAGCAATAAAAGAAAAAGTAAAATATGAGATTTGGAATAGAGATGAATGAAACGAATAAGGATGAGGGGATGTATTTATAGGCATTCCAAATAGATATATTTAATGGAAATAATTTAAAATTTTTAGAGTATTATATATTATAGATTTAGGGAGTATATATGATATAATTTAGTTTGTTGAAATTAAATATTAGATATATATATATATTATAGATTTACGGAGTATATATAATTGGGGTAGTAATTGTTGCAACAGTTGAGATTAATCATTCAATAATTTCTCTTGAGTAGAATTATATTTTGCACTTCCATTTGAATCATTCGGCTTCCCTAAACTATCCCAATGACTTTATATGAAGAGAATCTTTGACAAACGCACATGTTCTGGAAGAAATTATTTTCCTTAAAAGAGTGGCGAAAGAAGCTTGTTAGATGATTAAAATCACCCATAAAACATAATGTATCATGAGATGATATTAAAAAATCGGATTAAAACAATAAAAAATACAAATAGAATAAAAGTATTCATAAAACATGCTACAAATATATGCATATCGATTCACGCGGAAAAAAAAATACAAAATACAAATAGAATAAAAGTATTCATAAGACATGCTACAAACATACGCATATCGATTCACATGAGTCAATCACGTACATGCTACAAAAAGACAAAAGATGAATAAACAATATATTAAAGAAAAATTACCAAAAAATCTCTAAAGCAATAAAAAAACTAAAATATGAGATTTAGAATAGAGATGAATGAAACGAATAAGGATGAGGGTATGTATTTATAGGCATTCCAAATAGATATATTTAATGGAAATAATTTAAAATTTTTAGAGTATTATTTTTTTTTTGAGACGAAAAATAACATTTTATTTCAACGGCAACAACCACCGAAAGCAATACACTTGTGGTCAGGAACAACATCATACTCCTATCCTTGACAAACCCGACCAAGAAAATACACAAGCAAAAGACACAGTACCATATAAACATCAAGCTCACAAACAGACACCAAGCTCACAAATACACAAGAGGCACAAACAACATCAAGTTCCAAAGACACATCAATTCTCAAAAACAGACACCAAATAAGTGTATTCCAATGCCAGCGTCCCCTACCTGTGTACCATATGACAGCGAGCACAGCTTATTCTTGGTAAGGCAGCTTCTCCTACTGACCATGGGCCTCTTCGCAGATTATCTGGTTAAAACCACACTTCCAGCGTCCCCTCGTTTGCTGCTCCCCTCCTAGCCCATCCGTCCGCTTCCGAGTTTCGTTCTCTGAATATATGCTTCAACCTAATTTCTCCTTCACATCTGAGAACCGCCAAGATAGGTCCCATCAGCTTATTAAATCTCCAAGGCAACTGCTCCGGATCTGACAACCAACCCACTACATTACGAGAATCACACTCAAATATCAATCTTGGTAGAGGAAATCCTTGATCTCGAACTAACGCTGCGCAAACTCTACTAATGGCCATGATTTCAGCTTCCGATGAATCCTTCCACCCGATGTAGTCAGATAACACGAACAACACTTCACCTCTATCATTCCTAATGACTCCGCCAATCCCTGCCGGCCCGGGATTCCCAATCGACGATCCGTCCGTATTCACTTTCCACCACCCCTCCTCCGGACTTTCCCACTCCAGCCCTGGCCTATGCGATGAGGTACTATTTTCTGTCAATGCCACCAAGCTGCCTGGGAAGTCGGCATCAAGAGCAGCAACATTGGCCTCCATGCCTCCCTTAAACGCATGCCACCAGAAACCGACTCTCCACTTGATCTCAGACTCCACCTCATTTTTGTTGAAAGACCGACCTCTGAATACTGCTGCGTTTCTAAGACTCCAAATCGACCATATTGTTGCCATCCCAGACAAGTACCACGCCTCTGCCCTCCCTCTCCCTGGATGAAACCCAAACCACCACTCCAACAGTGCCTTCACATTGCCTGGCATCACCCACTTTATATTAAACCAATTGACAACAACATACCAGATATCCATGACCATCGAACATCTGCCAAATAAATGATCTATAGACTCCACTTCCCCCACCCCCCCCCCCCCCCCCCCCCCCCCCCCCCCCCCCCCCCCCCCCCGCAGCAAGGACAATTCGCATTCTCCGCATTTAGGCACCCTCTCTTCACTAGTAACTCCCTAACCGGAACCCCACCCTTCATAACTTTCCATACCAACAATTTCACCTTCATGGGACATTTGAACTTCCACATTCTGTCCCATAGCCAACGCCCACCCACCACCTCATCCCCCACCGCTCGTTTCCAGCAGGAACGTATGGAAAAGCGACCAGTGCTCTCCAGCGACCACCTAACCCTATCCTCCATGAACCTATTAAGTTGATGCATATCAAGCAAAACCATCATATTCTGCCACACTTGGAGTTCCCAGTCGAACAACTGTCGCCTAAGCTCCACCTTCCACCTCCATTCCAGTCCACTCCATTCCCCGAAGTCCTTTACTTTCCCTTCCTTGTTAACTGACAAAGCAAATATCCGGGGAAACAACTCTTTCAATGTTCGCCCACCATCCACCCATCGGTCATTCCAGAAACTAGTCCTACCCCCATTCCCAACTTGCACGAAAAATCGACTCCCATCTCCCTGCACCCCCATACTCTCCCAAGCTCTACTTATATAGCCCCAAACACTTCGTGTATTACTAACCTCTGGTATCAACGGACTGGATTTTGAGTAATACTTCGCATCAATAATCTTCTTCCAAAAAGCCTCCTCCGAGCCAAACCTCCATTTCCACTTGAGCAACAAAGCATCATTCACATCCTGGATACTTCTAATGCCCAGGCCCCCATCTCCAGCATGTGCACAAATGGACCCCCAATTCACCAAATGTATTCGCCTCTCTCCCTCCCATTCATTCCAAAAGAAACTTCTCTTCAATTTTTCTAATCGATCGGCCACTTGCTTAGGGACTTTGAATATCGAGAGGAAGTATGTCGGTAGGCTCCCAACCACTGATTTTAATAAACACAACCTCCCTGCCTGAGACAAGAGCCGCCCCTTCCACCCAGTCAGTTTCTTCTCCACCCTTTCTAATACCGGTCTCCATATGTCCGTTCCATTAATTCTGCCACCCACCGGAATGCCTAAGTAGTTCATCGGCCACACTCCAATATCACACCCCAACACGGCCGCTGCTCCCTCCAATATCTCCTGCGGACAATTCACTCCATAAATGTGACTCTTGCCATAATTAATTCTCAAACCTGTAGTCAAACAAAAACATCTCAGAATCCTTTTGAGCACCACGACCTGATTAATCTCCCCTTCGCAAAACAAAATAGTGTCGTCCGCGTATTGCAAATGAGAAACCTTCGGACCACCCCTCGTTGCATCCAACCCCCTGACCAAGTCCATGTCCGCTGCCTTTATTAACATCCTGTTAAGCACCTCAACTATCAACACGAAAAGATATGGCGAAAGTGGATCCCCTTGTCTTAAACCCTTATGCATCTTGAAATATTTCGTCGGAGATCCATTAATTAGAATAGCTGCTGAAGCTGACTTGACACATGCCTTAATCCACGTGATCCATTTCTCCTCGAATCCCATTGCCTTCAATACCCGGAACAACGCTGACCATGATATGTTATCGTATGCCTTTGCAAAATCTAATTTGATGACAAATCCTCGCCTCCCTGCCTGTTGCGTAGAGTTAATAATCTCCGCCGCGACCAAAACCCCATCCAATATTTGCCTCCCTTTAACAAAGGCCATTTGTGAATTACCTACCACCGACCCCACTACCTCCTTCAATCTATTAGCTAATGCCTTTGCCATGATCTTATAAATACTTCCCACCAAAGATATCGGCCGAAAGTCCCCAAATCCTACAGGATTATCAACCTTCGGAATGAGTGTAATATATGAATTTCCAACCTTTCCAGGCAGCATGCCTTTCACTTCCAGGTCCCTAAAGATTGCCATCACATCTTCCTTAATCAAATTCCAATACCTTTTAAAAAAGCTAAGATTGAACCCATCTGGCCCCGGAGCTCTATTTCCATCGCATCCCCATACTACCTCCCTGATCTCTTCTTCCCCGAATGCCCTCACCAGCCAATCTTTCTCTGAGCCTCCAACCCGTGTCAATCCAAGATCATCTACCTGAAAGATATCAGCAGCGGGTGGTAGAAACATCCCCTGGAAGAATTCAAAAGCCTTATCCTTAATTAATCTCGGTTCCTGGAACGTGACACCATTCACTTTAATAGCACCAATAAAGTTCCTTCTTCTATTCATCCCAGTGACTGTGTGAAAGAATTTGGTATTACTATCGCCTTCTTTCAACCATCGGATCCTTGATTTTTGCCACCATCTCCGTTCTTCTGCCAGCAACAGGTTTTTGAGATCTCTTTTCTTGCTACACCATTCTTGTCTCACCTCCACACCACCGTTATCCCCCTGAAGATTCCCCTCTAGTTCTCCGATCTCCTCCTGTAACTGCTTAACACGGTCATCTAACACCCTCGCCTCATACCCACCCCAACCCCTAATCCGGACCCTTAAAGCTTTAAGCCGACCACTCAACCTACACTTCCAATAAGGCCGATCCTCCTCCCAGGCTGCCTTCACAAGCTCGGTGAATCCCTTATCCTCCATCCAATAGTTATACAGTCGAAAAGGTTTAGCCCCCCACTCCCTCCCCCCCACCTCTAAACATACCGGATAGTGATCCGATAGGACTGACTCACACCTCTTTTGGAACACCCCCCCTCCCGGCCAACCCAATCCGAAGACACAAGAAATCTATCCAACCGACTATGAGCTCTCCCCCCTCTCCCGACCCATGTAAACAAACCCCCTTCCATCGGCAAATCTACAAGCCCTAGCCGATTTATGAAATCTCTGAATTCTCTCATTGACCCAACATCCTCAACTAAGCCGATTCTCTCACCCTCCCAGGCCACAGCATTGAAGTCCCCTAGCAGACACCATGATTCCCCGTTCCCAGTGTTAAACTTCCCGATCAACAGTTCCCAAAACTCGGCTCTTTCCCGCCTATCATTTGGAGCATGTAAACTCACAACATTCAGAACAGTATCAATATCCCCAACCTTTCCCCTAATCCAAATGAACCTGTGTTCTTTTTCTACCTCATCAAACGAGCCCCAACCATTATCCCAAACAACCAGAAGGCCCCCCGCGCTCCCCATAGCCGACTGAAAACAGAAACTACATCCGGAAGATCCCCAAAGCCTTTTCACCAACCTGCCCTCGATCTCAACCATTTTGGTTTCTTGGAAACACGCCAAGGAAGGTCTATTCTTCTTGAGTAGCCGCACCACTCCCCTCTTCCTAACTCCCCCATTCAATCCCCTTAAATTACATGTGATAAGCTTCATCCTAAATTTGAATCCTCCCGCAATAAACCCCTCCCCCGAAGCCCGATCCCCTCCTAACCCCCCCTCTCAATTTCCTCCCGAATTCTCCCACTCAATTCTTTCTCACTCACCAGCCACCCCAAACCCAACCTTCTAGCCAGAATTAACGTTTCATCTATCTCCGAATAATCAACTAACTTAACCCCTTCCTTAAGTCTGACTGTTGTAAACTGCAAATTAGCGAACTTGTCTCCATCATTCGCGGAATGTCCATGAACCAAAGCAGAACCATACCCTGCCTTGTCGCAGCCCCCTGCTCGCCCACGCCTCCTTCGTATCCTTCGACCCCTTCCTTTACATCCTCTAATGACTTGGGCCAAAGCTCCTCTCACAGCTTCGAATTCCTTATCAGAAATGGGCTTCGACCTCTCCCCCCTGTCGCTGTCCTCCAGCCGCTCCGGTTCTGAATCCGGTTCTCTCCCCACCACCAAATTTACTTCCGAATCTTGCCCCATGCAGTCTTCATCCCCAAAGCCACCCTTCTCCACCATAATTTCCTCTTTTCCCCCCCTATCCGTGCCACCACTCTCCTCCCTCATTTCCGCTGATACCTCCCCACCCGAACCTTCTTGGATTTGAGGAACCTTATCGTAATGTTGAGACATATCTGTACAAATAATATCCAATTCACCAGGCCCGCCATCTTTTTTATTTGGCCCACAAAGTTCCCCATTGTCCCCCTGCCGGGCCACAGCTTCATAGGGCCCAACACTCCCCTGGCCCAATTGCTCCTCTAGATCCACCTCCAGACTGTCATAATGCACCGCCATCCCTTGGAAATCTGTCCCTTTATTCGTAATAATTGTGCTACCCACTCCAGCCGCCGAATTCAAATTTTGTACACCCCCATGCAGACTCCTCCAGGATCCTTTAGCTTCCCCATGCATGCAAGACCTGGATCTCCCCCCAGTCGTCTTCTCCGATGTCTCCCCTTTTTCTTTCCTGACTTCCTCCACCACCGGACTTCTATTAACACTATCCGGCCCCTGAGAAGTTGCTAGCACCACCGGCTCACTGAAATTAACCACCACCCTAACGGCAACCCATTCTTTGCCAATCTGAACTCGCATTACCGATGGAACCGTAACTTCTTCCTTTAATTCTACCAATAAGCGAGCCCTATCAAGTCTTTTCTGTCCTGTCGTCTCCTCGTCCATCTTGATCACCCTCCCCCAACCATTTACTAACCGATTGAAGTTTACTTCACTCCACACCTGAAACGGCAACCCAAATATGTAAGTCCAGGCCAGATAGTTACGAACCCTGAAATTTGCATCCCATCTCCGTTTCCACTTAATGAAGTTCCGATCACCAAGACTCTTTAAAAATTTCTCCCTATGCTCAGTACTACCGAACACCACCACGAATACGAGACCTCCTCCATAAACCACATCCTCACATTCTTCAAACTCCCTATACAGCCAGTCTTGGAAATCATTCATCAGGCCCATATTCCATAGCCCCACTAGTGCCGATCTCTCTAACCATTCAGTCTTACCTAATGTCGGCTCCATCCTAACGGGTCTCAAGGGATACCTTTCCCGCCCTGACGTATCCCTGTTACCCTTCCCTTTGGTTACCTCCAAGTATGATCTTTCGTCCCTCCAGGCATTCTTGAAACTGGACTTGCTTCGATCCAGTCCGACCCCCGGCCTACTCACAAACTCACCTCTTATATCTTTATTGATAAGAGACCCCTCCGACGCGGCCATCCCCACCATCTTCCTACTTGGAACCGCCCATCTCGCTATCAACCTTTTCCCAGACTCCATCCTCCCATGCAAGCTTTCGATTACCCTGCCCCCTTCCTCTTTCCTAAAGAATCTGAAGAAGCCATACTTAAATCCCCCTTCCGGCCATTTTCTCGCCGGAAGATACCACTCCTGTACCTTTGCCACCTTATCGATGTCCTTCAGCAATTTGCTAATCGGGACGTGAGTTGGGATATTGCCAACATAAACTCCGACCAAGTTCCTCCTAGCCCCCCAACGACCCTTTCCTCCCTCAACTGCCATGTTCACGGAGTTATTCCTCTGCCACCAATGCATATTGTGACTCTCCAAACCATTCTTCTTCCCAACCTGAAAACCCCAGGACCAACAACATTTCTTTCAGGAAGCCCTCTTCAGAATTTGGAGGACACCCCAATTCCAGGGCTAGCCCATGTTGTAACAAGAATTTGTGCGCGATATGTCTGGATCCGTTGAATTACAGCTCAGGAAACAGTCCAGGGCAAGCAATATTCACTGCCCAGTGCAGCCACTCGTTCCATTTTGCTTGCATTTCGTCCAACGTCCGGCACGGCAGCGTCACGTGCCCAATTTGCAGGGCGCATTGGACGCAGCTGCCGCGCAACCTTAATTTGAGATGTTCTCTTCACTCCAATAAGGCGGATCCTATACTGCAGATCCTCGACGACTCCATTGCCAATTCTAGGGTTCACCGGCGCTCCTTCCTGCGCTCCGCTCGCTACGACGACGATGATCCAATCGAGCCCGACCACACCGGCGATCAGCCTCGTCTCCATCTCTCGCTGATGACCGTCCCCCACACTCATCATCATAGCTTCAATTTGTGCCCGCATCAAGTTGCGGGATCTGGCTCGTGCCGCGTTTGTGGAACTTCGTCTCATCATTCGTCCGGCTTGTCGTCGAAAGCGGAATCACCGTTAGCGGCGCAGCACCTGTCCTCCTCGGCTGGGGAAACTCCTTTCCTCTGCTCCCCGAACAATAGAGCGTATCTCCGGGTGAAATTGGCGCCCCAACCGGCAACGGACTTGGTCTTAGTGGCGAGCCCCAATGGACCGCACCTGAGGCTTATGAAACAGGCCATGGCATTGGCGGTGTTCTCGTTGCGGCCGATTGATCGTTTGGCCATTGTAACGTACTCTTCTGCTGCGGCACGGGTATTTCCGCTCCGGCGGATGACTTCGTATGGGAAGAAAGCTGCTCTACAAGTCATCGACCGCCTGTTCTATATGGGGCAGGCGGACCCAATGGAAGGGCTGAAGAAAGGGGTAAAGATACTCGGCGATCGCGTCCACAAGAATCCGCAGTCCTGCATCCTGCACCTGACCGACAATCCTTCGAGATCCTACCATCAGTTTGACATGGAAGTCCCGATTACAATCCATCGTTTTCACGTGGGATACGGATTTGGAGCTTCGAATGGATTCATTATGCACGAGTTTGAAGAGTTTCTAGCGAGAACTCTAGGAGGGGCAATCAGAGATATCCAGCTGAGGATTGAAGACGGCACGAGGATTGTTCGGATTGGGGAACTGAGAGGCGGCGAGGAGAGGAACATACCGATATACCTGGATGAATTCGGACCCTTATGCATTGAATATAGATACGTGGACGGTGGAGACAGCGAGTGCATCAGAACGGGGGAGCTTGTTGTGGACATGGAGGATAAAAGCGACAGAAGTGAGAGCATCGACGCTGTTGCAGTTGCGATAGGCGGAAGGATGAGCAGCGCCGAAAGCTGGGATTATCACGATCCTTTCATGGCTAGAAGATGGGCAAAGCATTTACACGGCTATAGGCTGTAGAGATGGTCTCGCGCCACATAAATACTAGTACTATAGATTCATTGACCATTGTATTGTTTGTGTACCACACTTCCAGATATTGATTTCATTTCATCACTTGGGATTTGCTGCTTCAACCCTTCCTTCCTCCAATTATCCCTAAAGAACAATGTAACAGGGCGACTAATATTCATATATTTATTCATGTATAATTAAAAAAAAAAAATTTTTTAGAGTATTATAAATTATAGATTTAGGGAGTATATATGATATAATTTAGTTTGTTGAAATTAAATATTAGATATATATATATATTATAGATTTACGGAGTATATATAATTGGGTAGTTGAATTAGGTTATATATATATATATATATTATATTTAGTAAATATATATGATTGTTGAAATTGGGGAAGAAAAATTGGAGGAGGTGTTGAAAAAACGGGGTGGGGAAGTGGGGGGGGGGGATGTAGACTATATTGTTTTTATATATATAGATCTAGATATATAATTGGGGTAGTTAAATTAGATTATATATATATATATCATAAATTTAGTAAAAACTAGCCAAACCACCCGCGGTACCCGCGGGAATGTGCAATACAGTGTTATATATTTATATGTTAATATAAAAAATACTAAATAAAAAATATTATTATAAGCTCGTACAATAATTATATAAATTAACAACTGTTAATTTTACAAAAACAAAAATTATAAAATGTGCTCAATTCTCACAAAGATGAAAGTCATAAAAGAATTTGATTAATTATTTCAAGTTTAAAACATTTTAAATACAATATGCAATTCAGTCCTCTAAGTAATAATTGTACTGATTATCAAGTTTAAAAACAATATGCACCATTGGTCCTCTAAGTAATAATAGTAGTATACAAAAAGTTTAAATAAAATATGCACCATTGGTCCTCTAAGTAATAATATTAGTATATAAAAAGTTTAAATACAATATGCATCATTGGTCCTCTAAGTAATAATACTTGTTCTTCACATAATATCTGTATATATAGTCGAAGATTAACTTGAATAGGTAAATTATTGTAATAAAACATTTATACTATATTCAAAATAAAAAGATTAATCTTCACTGATCGATTAATAAATATAAAATATATTAGATTATTAAATTTTAAGATAAGAAAGAAATGAAATGTTGTGCAATATAAAGAAATGACATATTCTTAACTCAAATGAAAAAAAAATTGTATCAGACTTATTTTAAGATAAAAACAAAATGTTCAAATCTTTTGCAAAACTTCTCTATAGACAACATTCAATGTCTGATTACTTCCATCGGCATTATCATTCTTCGGCAGTAAAAATTTCAATCCTGAACGCCTCACAACACGCGAAGCAGCAACGTAGAGCTGTCCATGAGTAAAAACCGAATCCTTCAAGAAAACACCAACATGCTCTAGAGACTGACCTTGACTCTTGTTGATGGTCATAGCATAACAAACAATCAATGGAAATTGGCGTCTTACAAATTTAAACGGTATCCTATGATCTGAGGACGTCAGGCTCATTCGAGGAATCAACACTCTTTCTCCACTTTGTTCACCATTCAATACTTCACCTTCCAGTACATTCTTTCCCATTCTAGTGAGAACCAATCTTGTTCCATTGCACAGTCCATTAGTAGAATCGATATTTCTGAGTAACATAACAGGAGTTCCAATTTTTAGAGTCAATGAATGCGCAGGCATACCCGAACAATCGATGGAATTCAGGAATTCTTGAGTATGAATGTAACACCCCGGATTTGATAACCCAGGCCGGGGTGCCACCGCCACACCTCCCTAGCAAGACACGGTTTCTCCGAGCTTGCTAAAGAGATGCAAGGCTATAGGTATTGGGAAAAGTTTTAAAAGTAAGTCCGGAATTACTTAAAAATAATAATGTAATATCATCCATACATGATAAAAATAATAAGTTGCAGCGGAAATTAAAATACAAGGCCGACATGGCCAAAACTCGGGTTAACAAGCCCGTATGCAAGTCATGTAAAACAAATAATTAAATGCCCAAAGTAATCCCCCGATGCATGATCATGCTCCGTACTCTGTAATGGAAAAATGAACAACGGGTTTTATCAGTATATAAAATACTGAGTAAGTTAATCCCTAACTAACAATTTAAGGGGTTACATGTGTCTAATTAAAATTACTTTTCATGCGTTACGAAATTAATTTAAAATTCATAGTTTACTTGCAGCGGAAAAGAATGATTAATTTATTCAAGACGAGAATACATAATTTAAGGACTTAATTTAAAAGCATAATTTAAAGCATAATTTCAGACGCGAAATTTGAATACATAATTTAAAAACATAGTAAATACGATTTAAGCGTAAATAAACACTCACACAAGTCTTTTATATTTCATCCCGTAAACTAAGAAGAGGACACCACACAAGGGAGATCACTAATGAGGCAATCTCAAAAATTATAATCAGTTAGCCGGTGAACCGGCGGCCGCAGCCATATCAGTATTGACTGCCGTTTTGGCTAGCCATGTATCTCGATTGCCATTTCGGCAAGCCGTGTGTATCTACTGTCAATTTGACAGGCATGTATATCAACTGTCGCTTGACAGGCCTTTCAAACGGTTTCACTACCACTCGGGCAGGCCGTGTATTTCCCACTGCCGATTTGGCAGGCCATGTGCACAACTGCCGTTTTGGCATAGTAAGAAGACCACTAACGAGGCAGTCTCAATAATCGTAGAACCACTAACGAGGCAGTCCAAATAAAGGGAGACCACTAACGAGGCAGTCTCAAAGATAATGATAGTATGAAGATCGGCTCAGCCTAGTGAACGGGATTTTTCGAAAGTTCGTATTTCAAAGTTATCAAATGATCGATATCGCGTTTTCATAGTTCGAGTTTTCTCAAGTTCGAAAAATCCTATTCGAGGCAGTTTACGCCTTTCTTAATTAAAAATTCGTCTTTTCTCCAAAAATTCTGAAACTTTTACAGTAATTCAAAAACACACACACGAACAACTTTCATGTTTTAAGCTTTTGGAAATAGGGTTCCGAAGCGAGTCGAAATTCGAGTTTATTGCAAGGAATAATTTCTGTCTTAAAAACTGTTTTCGTCACAGGTTCGTGCAACGCCGATTAAAAATTCATTTCAAAACCAATCGATGTGAAATTTTTACAGTAGCTACACAACACGTTAAGGAACAACTTTCATGTTTTAAGAATTTGGAAATAATGAATTCTTGGTACTCAAAAATCGAGTGCAACTCACTGCATACTCGCGGCCCTCAAAACGATTTTAAAGCAGTTTTAAAAACTCGGCCGTTTGACATATCAAATGATAACCAAAATCCGTGAAATTTTATATGCATAATCTAGACACAATTATCTACAACTTTTGTTTAGGAATGCAAAGTTAAATCATTCGAAAAATGGGTGGAAAACATGCATCAAGTTGAATGAAGAAATCTGTCACAGTTTTAAAATGTTCGGGTTGTCACAGAAAGTTTACGGCGGGATTTGGGATAGCAAAACTTAATGTCAACGGCTGAAATTTGGACAAAAGATAGATAAAGGTGTTAGGAACAACTTTTATGTTGAAATGTTTTCGGTTTGAATTCCCGAAGGTCGAGTTTTTGGCGAGTCTTTAAAATTGGACGAAAATAGGGTTTTTGAAAACCGATTTTTGTTACAAGCCTATATCTCGAGATTTAAACAACAAACAACCACGAAAATCTTTGAGTAAGGTTTTAACTTACTTAGAATGAGGATGGGGTCGCTGCACCTCTGGCGCCCTGGTGACGCGCACATAGGCCTTTGTCCGCGCGGAGCACGCGTGGTCTGCCCTGGAGTCGCGACTCCTCCGTCCGCGCGGTGGCCGCGCGGCGGCGCGCGGAGGGCGCGGGCCGGCCGGACCGGCCGGTTCGGCAGTCCGCGTGGTCCGTCGGGTCTTTTCTTCTTTTCTCGATCGGGTTTCTATCCCCTACGTTTTCGGTTCGACTTTTCGGGTCATTTCTGGGGTTACGATTCCTTTCTAAATTTTATTTTGACTCCAATGAATTTCATATTCGAAACCTTGAATCCGTCGAGTTTGAATTCATCGTCTTTCGACTCCCGTGTAGTAATTTATCTGATTAAATTACTTCCGACTTCACGGGTTTTTGGAATTAACATTCTTTTCCTTCTTGAATTTAATTCCAATTCTTTTAACTCGATTCATGGAATTTCTTCGGCTTCCTTTCCCTCTTTTATTCCATTTTGAGTTTTTGAATCTATCGGCGTTTCATTTCCGAGCAATAATTTATTGTAATAAATTATTTTCTTTTCGGAAATAAATTTTTATTTTGCTGTAAAAATCTTGGGTATTACAGTCTACCCCCCTTAAGAATCAACTTCGTCCCCGAAGTTGCGCCCTCACTTCCTTTTGGCTCAATTTAATGTTGGGGTATTTTCATCTACCTTCCTTTAAGGATGAACGTCTTCCACGAGAAATTAATTACATTCCTTTGAATGTGAATTAAATTTCTCGGGTGTTACATCCTCTCCCCCTTAGGAATCAACTTCGTCCTCGAAGTTGGGCGTTAGCTCCTCGCGAGCTCGGTCGTTGTTTGGTTGCGTGATTGTATTATTGCGTTTTATTGTTTGTTATTATTTGACTGAACCCAGAATTGAAATTTCCAAGTTGCCTACGTACCCTGTGAAGGGATCAAGTCATTACGTAGTTCAAAACAATTTGAATTCATTTATTTTTGATTGGATACAATTTTTAGAGTCGTACTCAAAAATAAATGTAGTTTGTCGATGCTTGAAAACTTCTTACGGTTACTTGGGCCGAGTGGCCACGTCCTCCCTCTTGTTTATATTTTCTATTCGCGTCCGGCAGTCACGCAGCCGATGACCATGTCGACCGCACCGAAGGCATGCTCTAGGCTGAGGGCATCCTCTCGCATAGTGTGGTTTACCACACTTTGGACATGGTGGCGCATAGTCGCCATGGTTGAAGACTATCCCCTTGTTTCGTCCATTGTCGTTTTGATGTGGTCGGTCCAAGTTTCTACGGGAATGGCCCTTATTCCTCTTGTATCGTCCTTGTGGTCCTTGCTTAGTCCCACCTACCGGTTTCTGTTTCAGTCCTTGAACTCGTGCAACCGCTACTGCACGATCATACACAGCTTGTAGGTCAAGATAGTGCTCGCCCGTGATCACCTCTCTAATAGATAAGTTCAGTCCCGTCTCGAACTTCTGTGCCTTCTCTACATCAGTTGGCACCAGTCTCGGCGCGAACCGCACCAACTCCTTGAAACGGTTATAGTATTTTTGGACCGTCTTTCCTCCTTGCCTCAGTGTCAGAAATTCCTCATACATAGCAGCCTTCATGCTCATGGGATAAAAATGATCCATAAGCAGATCCGTGAATTCTGACCATGTGTAGGGCTCGTCGCACTCTGCACGTTTCCCTTGGGTGACTTGCCACCAATCATCCGCCTTGCCTCCTAGGTAGTATGAAGCTACGTGAACCTTTTCCCCGTCGGGACACTTTACGGCGTTCAACAGCTTGTCGAACGTCCGTATCCATTCCTCTAGCTGTGCCGAGTCCTCTTCGCCGGCGTAGTGGGGTGGTTGGTAAGGGTTTACCAAGGTGAAGTAGTTGACCCGGGTTACCGGTGGTGGTACACCCGCTTGTGCACGTTGCACTTCAGCATTTCCTAATACTACGAGAACTTCCTCGACAGTCCTTAGACGCTCATCCATATTGTTGGGAACATGAGGCACTCGCCCTTCTATGTTCTGAGGGATCTCATTATTGTTCGGTGTGTTGGGGAGGTCAGCGTTAGTGTTGTTTGGGATTTCCTTTCTCGATTTTCCCTTAGGTGCCATTCTCTGTTATCAACACACGTGAAGATGAGTTTCTAATCTAAGGCAAGTTAGCGTTCAAGAAAATCTATAAGGTAGGATTGGAAAGAGGTAATAGATAAGAGAATGCTAAACTTAGGTGATCAAATTATAAGACTGAGACAGAATTAGTTTAAAGCAAACGCTTCTAAGTCAATGTCATAACCAATTTGAAGGTAAGAGTTTTGACACTGTTAATTCACATAAAAAAAAAATTAGCGCGATATTCATGTATGTATGTATGCGAATGCATGTATGCTTTATACAATGCTACCCCAACCCCGAAAAATATTTTCGTGACTTTAAAAACTTGTTGGAAAAATTTCTATGCGTATGTAAATATTTCCCATGGGTTTCAAATAAATTTTGTTCCATGGAAACAAAACTTAAAATTTAAATAATAATAATGGTACTTAAAAATTTTAAAATAATATTAATATTTGTTTAAAAATCTTGGGCCTCTATATTGGCCAAAATAATAATAATAATTTAAAAATATTTTCGGGCTCTGATACCACTCTGTAACACCCCGGATTTGATAACCCAGGCCGGGGTGCCACCGCCACACCTCCCTAACAAGACACGGTTTCTCCGAGCTTGCTAAAGAGATGCAAGGCTATAGGTATTGGGAAAAGTTTTAAAAGTAAGTCCGGAATTACTTAAAAATAATAATGTAATATCATCCATACATGATAAAAATAATAAGTTGCAGCGGAAATTAAAATACAAGGCCGACATGGCCAAAACTCGGGTTAACAAGCCCGTATGCAAGTCATGTAAAACAAATAATTAAATGCCAAAGTAATCCCCCGATGCATGATCATGCTCCGTACTCTGTAATGGAAAAATGAACAACGGGTTTTATCAGTATATAAAATACTGAGTAAGTTAATCCCTAACTAACAATTTAAGGGGTTACATGTGTCTAATTAAAATTACTTTTCATGCGTTACGAAATTAATTTAAAATTCATAGTTTACTTGCAGCGGAAAAGCATGATTAATTTATTCAAGACGAGAATACATAATTTAAGGACTTAATTTAAAAGCATAATTTAAAGCATAATTTCAGACGCGAAATTTGAATACATAATTTAAAAACATAGTAAATACGATTTAAGCGTAAATAAACACTCACACAAGTCTTTTATATTTCATCCCGTAAACTAAGAAGAGGACACCACACAAGGGAGATCACTAACGAGGCAATCTCAAAAATTATAATCAGTTAGCCGGTGAACCGGCGGCCGCAGCCATATCAGTATTGACTGCCGTTTTGGCTAGCCATGTATCTCGATTGCCATTTCGGCAAGCCGTGTGTATCTACTGTCAATTTGACAGGCATGTATATCAACTGTCGCTTGACAGGCCTTTCAAACGGTTTCACTACCACTCGGGCAGGCCGTGTATTTCCCACTGCCGATTTGGCAGGCCATGTGCACAACTGCCGTTTTGGCATAGTAAGAAGACCACTAACGAGGCAGTCTCAATAATCGTAGGACCACTAACGAGGCAGTCCAAATAAAGGGAGACCACTAACGAGGCAGTCTCAAAGATAATGATAGTATGAAGATCGGCTCAGCCTAGTGAACGGGATTTTTCGAAAGTTCGTATTTCAAAGTTATCAAATGATCGATATCGCGTTTTCATAGTTCGAGTTTTCTCATAGTTCATGTGAAATTTTTACAGTAACTACACAACACGTTAAGGAACAATTTTTATGTTTTAAGAATTTGGAAATAATGAATTCTTGGTACTCAAAAATCGAGTGCAACTCACTGCATACTCGCGGCCCTTAAAACGATTTCAAAACAGTTTTAAAAACTCGGCCGTTTGACATATCAAATGATAGCCAAAATCCGTGAAATTTTATATGCATAATCTAGACACAATTATCTACAACTTTTGTTTAGGAATGCAAAGTTAAATCATTCGAAAAATGGGTGGAAAACATGCATCAAGTTGAATGAAGAAATCTGTCACAGTTTTAAAACGTTCGGGTTGTCACAGAAAGTTTACGGCGGGATTTGGGATAGCAAAACTTAATGTCAATGGCTGAAATTTGGACACAAGATAGATAAAGGTGTTAGGAACAACTTTTATGTTGAAAAGTTTTCGGTTTGAATTCCCGAAGGTCGAGTTTTTGGCGAGTCTTTAAAATTGGACGAAAATAGGGTTTTTGATAACCGATTTTTGTCACAAGCCTATATCTCGAGATTTAAACAACAAACAACCACGAAAATTTGTGAGTAAGGTTTTAACTTACTTAGAATGAGGATGGGGTCGCTGAAAAGGGTTCCCGGAGATCCTAGGGTCGCGACGAACGACCAACTTCTCCGATCGCTTTTCGTTCGTTTTCCGGCGTGAAATCGTAGTAAAGGAAACGGGTTAGATTTTGAGTTTCTAAGTGTTATGGACGAACTAAAACATTAATCTATGGCTTACCAAAGGTCTAGGAAGCAGAGGCCTCGTCCCGTTTGCCTCGTTGTCGCCGGAATACTCGCCGGAAAGTGGTCTCGGAGGGATTTTGGCTTGGAGAGGAGAATTTGAGAGGGTGAGGCTTTTGTTTTCTGTCCAAATGAGAATGAGGGCGCCCCAATCCGCCCTTAAGCCTTCCCAAAGGCTGTGATCCGGTTGCCCTCGATAGGGATTGGATTTTTGGCAAGAAAATCGCCATGGAAGGAAAGTTTACACCTCCTGCACCTCTGGCGCGCTGGTGACGCGCACATAGGCCTTTGTACGCGCGGAGCACGCGTGGTCTGCCCTGGAGTCGCGACTCCTCCGTCCGCGCGGTGGCCGCGCGGCGGCGCGCGGAGGGCGCGGGCCGGCCGGACCGGCCGGTTCGGCAGTCCGCGGGTCCGTCGGGTCTTTTCTTCTTTTCTCGATCGGGTTTCTATCCCCTACGTTTTCGGTTCGACTTTTCGGGTCATTTCTGGGGTTACGATTCCTTTCTAAATTTTATTTTGACTCCAATGAATTTCATATTCGAAACCTTGAATCCGTCGAGTTTGAATTCATCGTCTTTCGACTCCCGTGTAGTAATTTATCTGATTAAATTACTTCCGACTTCACGGGTTTTTGGAATTAAAATTCTTTTCCTTCTTGAATTTAATTCCAATTCTTTTAACTCGATTCATGGAATTTCTTCTGCTTCCTTTCCCTCTTTTATTCCATTTTGAGTTTTTGAATCTATCGGCGTTTCATTTCCGAGCAATAATTTATTGTAATAAATTATTTTCTTTTCGGAAATAAATTTTTATTTTGCTGTAAAAATCCCGGGTATTACAGTCTACCCCCCTTAAGAATCAACTTCGTCCCCGAAGTTGCGCCCTCACTTCCTTTTGGCTCAATTTAATGTTGGGGTATTTCCATCTACCTTCCTTTAAGGATGAACGTCTTCCACGAGAAATTAATTACATTCCTTTGAATGTGAATTAAATTTCTCGGGTGTTACAATGAATCTCGGAGAAGGTTGAAGATCCGCCGTCAGAAGGAGATGCAATATCTGCACTAAAATATGTCCTGCTTTCTTCATTGTTCAGGGACATCATATAAGTGTTGATAGCATCAACAGCTTTCAATGTGGGAGCAAGTATAGCACGTTCTTTCAAATACGCTGATTCAAACATTCGATCTTGGAAAGAAGGATATATATGAGAGACAATTGCACTTACAGGATCATCTTTGAATTGAATAATTAAATCTGGAGGAATATCAACATTGGACACACCATCATTATCTTTATTGAGAAGACCGTCTCCAAGGGAACACAACCATCTGGAAAACATCTCTAGTTCTGCTCTATCATCTGGTGTAGATGAAGATTGAAGCCGCATATTCTTGGTTAGCTTCAAGACCTTGCACACATTCCAAATTTTAGAAGAATTCAAACTCGCATTGACAATTTGTTCCCTTGTTCCTTTTGGAATTACAGGAAGAATCTGTCTAAAGTCACCACCAAAAACAATTGTTTTTCCACCAAAAGGTATCTCTATACTATCACTGTTTACAGGCCTCATCACATCTCTTAGAGTTCTGTCCAGTGCTTCAAAACAGTGTCTATGAATCATAGGAGATTCATCCCATATAATCAGTTTTGCTTTCTGAATTAAACACGCAAGGGGAGATTTTGGTGAAATACCACACATTGAATCTTCTGTCACCTCAATGGGTATTTTGAACCGAGAGTGAGCGGTTCTTCCTCCGGGAAGCAATAATGATGCAATGCCACTCGAAGCAACACAAAGAACAATTTCGCGTTTTGATCTCAATGCAGCAGCAAGACCATTCCAAACAAAGGTTTTCCCTGTTCCTCCATAACCATAAAGGAAAAATACACCACCATTTCCTGAATTGCAGGCATGCAAAATTGTATCATGTACGTAAAGCTGCTCATCTGTGCATTTCTCCAAAAAATTTTTATACATTTGAATCTGAGATGCACGATCATAGGAGAGTTCATCAATAATAAGAATATTTGAATCAGATATCGTGTCTACTCCAGTAGGATAAGGAATATCAGGAAAATTCTTTAGGCTCGTCCCAGCACGTTGGAGAGATTTCTCAATTTCAATTAAAATGAGATTTTGCACCTCAGAATCTCCCATTCCAGAAGCTGAAATTAAAATAAAATGGAATATTTATCATTCAGGTAAAAATAAATAACAACAAAATAAAGGAAAGGTCAGTGCTAGCATATTTTATTGAGAATTGTTATAAACAAAGATTCCACGACTCTCACCATTTCTGTATGATATGTCATCAGACATATAATTCCAGGATTTGGTCCGAAGATCGCCGGGAGATGTTAGAGTACATGAGAGAAGTATTGAAACAAAGAGATTTCTCAATGTCATTGCGGAGGCCCAATGACTTGCCTCCTTCATTGCATCGATATATTCACCATCATCTTCTAACAATCCTAGTGAATAGCATGCATCTTTATATGTCTTGTACTGGATGCCATCTATATTACGCAAATCTTGGAAACTTTTGGGACCCTTTACAACATTGAGAAGACATCTCATGTAATACAATTCACCTGCTCGAGGATGAATGTAATTCATCCTTCCCACTGAAAATCCTTTCTGTCTGAGAAGCCATTCTCTTAGTTGCTCTTTCCATACAAATTTTGATGGAAACTCATTGTACGTCAGATGACTTGCTTCTTCATATTTTGCATTTGCTCTGAACCATGCCAAAAATTGAGATTCCTTGACGCGTGCTTGAGAAACAACTGTTGAAATAGATGAATCTTCTGAGAATACAACCGGTTGTTGTTCAGGCAGATGGAAACACAAACGTTCAACAGGAGGATTTCGATAGTGAATATCATACATGAACAATCTCCAAGTGGCTTCACATGGTGATATATATCGGAAATCATAATAATTTTGCACTTCATCAGTTGTATCGGTAGACCTGTCTTTTCCACTACTATCATAGGAGGAACCTGTAACTCGATCATACCCCTTGTGAACATACTTAAATAAGTATTTGATTGATCTGCTCTGGTTACACCATTCCACATTTATATGTGCACCATACTTTATGAGAAGATACCTATTATGTGGAACAACGTGCCTATTATCAAATAAGAAGCCATTCTTCTCCAAATTTCTGCCATTATCACGACGTCTATAAACAGGATATCCATCATCATCAAGACACGTAGAGTCAACAAAACGCTTTGGATAATACTTTGAACAACGACCGTTTATCATGCACGAAGCATTGATTAACGCCGAACCACATGGTCCATGAAGCATCAGGTTACAAACGGCATCATAGTATATAGGATCATTCTCTTTGTCTGGAAATTCGGCTGAAATTATCTCATCAATTTTCTGAGGACTCCAGACATTATGACCGCCGTGAACAAACAATAGTATATGAGCATGGGGTAGTCCTCGCTTCTGAAATTCTATTGTATATACAACTGAAAGAAATATTAACCACCAATTAAACAATTTAAAATAAATAATTGTAAAAAGCAAATTTTTACAATAATTAATACAAATTCTTTAATTTAAATCTAATTTACAATTCAAACTCGATAGTAAGTATAATTTACCTGCTTTCACATCTCCAAATATTTTTTCGCGCCTAAAATCTTGAATCATGAGCTCCAACTTCATCTAAACACTCGGGAAACAATATCGGCTCTGTCTGCGGATCTCAATCCATACTTCGTAACATATCTAGTTATTTCAGGCCAAGCTGGATTGCATGTGAATGTAATGAATAGATTGGGATATCCAGCCCACCTACAGATTGCCATAGCATCTTGGTAATTTTGTATTAAATACCTTGCACCGCCGGTGAATGATGAAGGCAATATAATACGCTTTCCACAATTACTCGGCTCAGATTCACCCTCCAAAAGAGCATCATGCAACCCTTTGTACAGATCACATCTCAATTTTTTCTGGTTTTTGCGGATGTACAAAAGCCTGCCAGTGTCAACCATTGTGTAGGTATCCACCAAAAATTGTTGAAATAACTTTCTAGACAGGAAAATGATAGACAATTCAGATTCCCTCGGATGAAGCCTGTAAGCTAAATATTCTCTAAGAGTAATATTTTTCCTTTTCATATGCTGCGTATGATTCCGAGGAATGCCATCTCTAAATCCATCCTCACCATAAGGGAACAAAAGAGGATATTGCAATGCAAGATAAGAAGGATGCGATTCATTTATCCTCTGCAGAGATCCATTGTGACTTTCAATAATTATGTCTCTATCCTCCAAATTTTCGTCAAAATCACCCACTAAAAGTGCTGCAACTTCAGAAACAGAAGGGGCATTGTAAATCCTCCCATCATAACTCGACTGTTTATAAGGCGAAATTTTAAGTTTATTGTATTGTCGTTGTTTAACCTATCCCTCGCCATCCGGTAAGATATTGTAAGAACATTATGCTCGTCCAACATTTTTCGAAGGTCAGCAACAATATCAATATCAAGATCAGGAGGATTACGACTGCATCCACTACAAATAAATGTATCGATATGTAATTATTCATATATAAAAGTAAAAAAGAATAAAAGATACAATTAAAGTAGAGATGATTTCAGTAAGTAGATTTCATCATTGCGTACAGAAGTATATGTGGTGGGGAAAAATTCTAAAATGGTGTGAGGAGTAGGAAATTTACCCTAACGCATTGATGCGATTTTGATCTTCATTGTCAGTATCGAATATGTAGAGTTGTCCGAACTGTGGACTCTGTCCCTCTTGTGGAAGTAATGTACCAATAGAATGATAATTTTGACCACTTATACGGAACACTGGTGGACAGGATCCATTATTTATGCTGTTATCAATTTTTCCTCCCATTGAAGTGAAACTAAACATTGAATTATAAGCTCTTATGTTTTGGATAAAATTCCTACTCTTACGGCCATTTACCAAAAAATAATCCCTTAATAATTGAGGAGGTTGTGGCATTTTAGGAATCATTGTTTTCCCGCCTAAACAGCAAGCACTATATTTTGGATGTTTACCCCTATAGTGTTTGCCAAGTCTTTCTTCATACCAAAAATTTGCTTCACAATGTTCGCATTTGTAGGTTGGATCGCCTAAATCATAGTACTCTGCAAGCAATATTGAAAACGACAGTTCATAATCAAGACAATTTTAAACATTACAAAATTTTAAATTACCTATAAATCTACTGCCGGGTAAATTGTTAATCCCAACCAAATGTTCCTGTGGGTTGGAAGTATAAGTTGTATCTGCAACATAATAAATTCAACACATTTAGAGTTAATACATTACAATCGGAGATCGGATAATATGAACAAAATAGCGAACCTCCGTCGACAGACAATGCACCCAAGTCTTCCGCCTCTTCATTATTTATCCTCGATAAAGGATTTAGGGAGAGTACTACATAAAACATTGCCATAAAGAAATAGTAAATAGTTGATTGTTCATCATATCAAGTTAAAAACACATGAGGTTACTTCATTAACATTGAGATGATTATTATTCCAACAGGCGTATTCAATTGATGACTCATTTTGTCATTCAAATAATTGAATGGAAGAAAAAATGATTAATATCCACATATAAAGTCGAACCTGGTAGTTGTAATGAACTCTCAGATTGAACACGTTCGTCGCTTGAAATCAGGAGAGAGGATGTGGGACGAAATTGGTCAGTCCCTACGATATATAGAATTTAATTAGTTATAAAGAAATCTCAACAATCTTTTCCTACATACCATATAATAAAAACATACCATTCGATATGCAACTTAGAGGAACTCTGTGGAAAGGACTTGCTAGATTCTGAGTAGAAGGGGATAAAATTGAATATTTTTTCTGTGTCTCTGCATCCATTCTTCGAATTTTGATTCGAGAATTTTGAGAAACATTTTCAGAATTTCCGACAATGACAGATTACAGTGAAGAAACAGCCAAATGAAAAATTCATATCACTAAGTACTAATCTGATGAATAAGGGAAAACTAAGAATGGTATGAAATTTACATATAATTTAGTAACTAATACTCAACTAACAGAGAAGTACGAAATGAATTTTCGAGTTTAAGTTAAATAATTAGTAAATAGAATCAATGAATAAGAACAATCAATGTTTTAAGTCATCTTTTATCGTGTTCAAATAAAGATTTGATTAATGTATGAGTAATAATAACTAATAAATTATGAACTATTGGGAATGAGTGTTCAATAAATAACGTGCAAGAATTTGTGATGAATTTTAACTTGTATTTGCAAAAAGAACAAAAAATTATAATAATTCAAGCGGAATAGAAATTGACACCTTGAAATACAATAATACATTATCAAGCATTTATAACAGCAGAGTTTATTGACGATTAGTAATGCCAAGTAAATTGAATGCGGAATGTAGGCCTACAATCATAAGAGACTAATTCAAATAAATGAAATAAACATAAACAAATAATTTGTTTTTACATTTCTTTTTACAGTGTTAATCAATTATATAGTTATTCAAAATTGAACTGTTGTTTTTTTTTTTTAATATAAGAAGTTACATTGAATTGCTTTATAAACGAAATATAATAATAGAATATATAGAAAGCTTTCTTTAAATTTAGTTATATAAAATATAATTTATAGATAACTCAAAGTTAGTATGCACAATTTCATAACATATATATTCTAAAAATTCGTAATTAGTGAATAAAATATAAAAATATTTCTCACTGCAACCCATAATAATATAGGTAGAGTACATTAAAAATTAAAACAATGATACAATACGAATTGTACAACACTTTTAAATCAAATTAAATTTTAGAGAGTAATTTAAAAAAATATATTAACAATTCTAAGAAAATCGTATGTATATTAATGTGCATGTGTTAAGAATTATGATAACACTCTTTACATGTTTTCAATGTTTTCCAATATTATTGAATTATAATTTTTTGTCTTAAAATAGATTTAATAAAACAAAAGAAAAAATTCAACCATCAAATCTTATAAAATATAATTGAACGATACTGAAGTAGCTAATTGTATAAAACGATTAACACAAAATAAGTAATAATTAATAGAACATTGAGAAATTCAATACTGATGCCACAATCATTAAATAAGATAACTTCGGCTACAAAATACGTTGTCTCAGCAATAAGAGAAATAAGTTCTGAAAACAAAATAGAAACATAGGTGTAAGAGTCGAATGAAATTTGATTATCAATCAATCTTCTCAGTCTTGATTTGAGCCGACGCTTTTGGATCACATTTTGAAGAGGAGAAATCATCAATTAAATTCTTCTTAACATCGTCATCTTCCTCTAAAATTGTCTTGACATTCGAGCAACTGGGAGTTTGTTGGGAAGATTGATTGCTCCCAGAATAAATCGATGGATTATTAGACATTCCAGACTCATCATCAACCTGACTATCTAAGTCAATAGCCTCTGCAATTTTCAATTCATCCACAGTGAATGGACGATCAAACCTCCAATATTCTCCATCTCCAATTGTTACTTTGAATGTGAACCTTTTGTTCATTAAATTCTGGAAAATATATGAAGGAAAATCCACCTCCTACCACATGAAAATAGGAAAATGGACTAACATTAGAATTAAAAGAAAAGATAAAAAAAACGGAAAAACATAAATAGAATAGTTCATTATACCTCAGTCATTTCTTTATGGAGTACTGATGCACTCTTCCCTAAGATACTCTCAGCATAACTATCCCAAATGAGAGGGGAACATGAACTTGTATCATCAGCAACCAAAACTATTAATTTATACCTCATTCCAGCATTAGAACGCATCAATTCACAGCTATTGCAGTAAAAGCTTGAATCCACAACAGTTAACTTCCTCTGACACGTCTTGCAAGAGTAAAAGAACCATCCTGCTGAATCGTCTATATGAACAACGATTGCATTGAGAAAAAATGTACCGCCCTGCACAATAAAAAAAATCATTAAGTATTGTTTCATAAAATTAAATGCATTACGAAAGCAAGTATTCAAATTACCACTCCGGAAGTACATATATCCTTAATAGTAGATATTTTGAATGAGGATATATCTTGTCCCTCGGAAGAAAAACTGACAGGAGGAAGGCTGGAGATAGATCTTTCTGGTAAGCTTACATTGTGGATCCTAAAGTTTAAAATCATATTATTGATTAAATAAACTAAATCAAAATCGTGTGGTTACGAAATAACAAACTAAGATAATATGTAACAACTTACCTTTCCAAAAAAACTTTAACCTCCGGAATGTCAGGATTTAAGAGAAGTTTCGACACACGAAAGGCATTTTGAAGTTGAGTTTTACCTATCATAATAAATTGTATAAAAAAAATTATATAAGAAACACGTAAGAAAACATAGATTTCTGTATAATTTTAAAACTAACCCTGAAATGTATTAGCGCGACAGAACTGAAGGACAAATATATTCTTAGCAATATCTTCTTCATTAAAAGCTAGCAAAAATACATCCACATATTCGTCCCACAAAGTACAACTTATCATGAGTGCCCTGTATTTTACGTTAAATGCATTGATGAAAAAAAAATATAAATAAAATATAAGAATGTATAAACATATACAATATTTTTAAATAAATTTGAAATGTTACTCGTCGTCTTGAAGGGAAACTTCGAGAAGTCTCTTCTCCTTTCCATCCCGAGTAGTTTTTTTCTTCGGACCATCGAGTCTTGTAACACGACCGATGATATCTGTTTAGGAAAACAAACAAAAAACTCATCGATACAATGTTAGAATTTTTTACGTTCACATTGTTTGTTTAGAAACATTTAATTTTTGTAGAGAATAAATATCAACTAATTAAATCAAATCACTTGGATAACAATAATCTTACCAAAAGGAGCTTCGTTCTGAGGATCATCCATTGCTAAATTTCTTTGAACGGTTTAAATACATATTTGAAATCAGGAAACTGAGGATCATTGATTGCAGTTACCACTGAATTTCCATATAAATTGCCCTTATAATCATGAGCTGTCAATCGAAATCTATCTTTGTTATCAGTAAAATGAAATCGAGTACCCTAAATTTAATACAAAAAAGAAATAATTATTATTATTCTATAAGCAGTATAATTTAGATAAAACAATAGACAATGTATAGAATAACCTCATTATCATGTAAGATGCATTCAAAGCTAATAAAAAAATCTTTTTGTTGACCCTCCACGGCATAGCAACGAACACATCTTCCCTTAACAGCAACTTTCACAGATGTAGGATTCAAAGTTTTAAATGGAACAAATTTATCCATGAATGTATGTAGATATTGGTTGAAATGGACTAAGAAAGTTGATCAACGGAAATTGTCCTTAATAGAGTATCTCAAGGAAAACTGATGCTACGAATTTATCAATTTAATCAATCAGATTTTATAGTACATAGAGGGCAAACAAAGAGTTTTAATGAATTTATTAAAATTAATTACATTTTATATTTTAATATTGAGAGTATTCAAAGAACTTGAAAATGTAACTTCATTAGTAAATTAATTTTGGGGAATATAAATGTTATAATGAATACTTTGAATTTATACACGACTACTTCATTCCGAGAAAAATAGAAAATATGCATGAGTATTGAATATTTATATGATGATATTTATTATCCGGCCAACATTCAAATTCAATACATTATTATATTTTCGAGATATAAAATTCACTATCGAGACAACTTTTAAAATTCCATATGTAATGGTTATTTGAAATAAAATTATATGTATTTGAAAAAAAAAATTAGATATACTAAGTGAAGAACTTAAGATGGACGGTCAAATTGATTTTCCACGCTTGATACTTGAAATTGTAAGATGTTTAATTAAATTTTTGTAATTATACAGTTTTAAGAATATATACAAACTATTAGGCACGTGTACATAAAAAACACAACTCTCTACATTCTTGAAATAAATGTTGATATAGATAAATTAAATTCGATACATTCTTTTAAATAATTGAAACAATAATAATGGAAAAAAAAAGTTGCATATATATATAGACCATGAAATGTGTACTTCGAATACAATATAAATTGCCAAAATTGTCATAGCATCATGATCGAGAAGATGGCATCGTCAAGCAAAGTATCAACCAAAACAAACATTTTACTTCAATACAATGGTATGTATAAATATTTATCACTAAGAGGTTTGTGAATTTATTCGTGTTCGTACTTAATATTATTTCGTATGATACAAAGGTCAATATTTTCCAAAGGTCAATATTTTCCAAAGGTCAATAGTAGGTGCAGCAATTGAGGGTTGATACATGATTGAGTGGATAACAGACGTATCGAAACACTAATTAATATAATTTGAAATTTTCTATAAGTTTTGAATGTATATATCGACAATTTACTTTTTATATTAAATTTATTTATGCACATGCATTGAATTTTTAATTAGTGTCATAATATGGACGGTTTATTGCCTCTTCTAAAAAGAATAAAGAATATTAATTGGATAGGACTTATATAGTTGTTATAATTAGATACACCAAATAAATTAATTTATATAAAAACAGAAAGTAATAAGTCTTTTTTCATATAGATATATATATAAATACGGATAAACAATAACTCCCGTAAAAAAATAACTGAAAAGTAAACATTAGGTGATAAGCAAATAATGAATAGATGATCCAACAAATAAATTCATCAAAAATACATAGTTTTTGCATTGCCCGGACGAAAAATCCAACACTCCCAAGTAGCAATACAATATAAGCAATTAGAATCAACACTCCCATAATCATCATCCGGCCACTTTCGCTTCCAACTTTTAATGTGATCGGGATGATCACATAATATCTTGAAAGATGAATCGCCAAAAGGATTTGGATAACTACGCCTAGCATTAAACCATCGAATCACTTTTGCTCTAGTGGAAAGCAACAGATTCTTATCACCACTAATAACAGACAATGTTTTGACTCCCTCCTTCAAATGTACTGGATCATTAGTACTAAACAACAAAATAAATTTAACATACACCGAAGGCAGATGTCCATATTTGATCGGCTGATCAAGAATTGCCAAAGCCTCATTCAAATTAGAGTGAAGAACGTATTTATCCTACAATGTTCATTTCAAGGGAAAGTTAAATTGGTTAATAAAAGTAAGCAAAAAATAAGTATAACTGAAAATTTATAAAGTTAAAAAAAAAATTATTGTTAACTAACCATTGCAGAGTAAATTTGGAGCATAGGGTTTCCATTTTTGACGGATTTACTATAGAAAATCCTCATAGGAGTGGGAGCAAATGGCCAGCAGCGAAATCGAAAGGGATCCATACAGCATTTGGAATAAACCAACGGATGATCTGTGGCTTGATAGAGTGATTTACAACTGAAATATAATAAGGTGATCATTTTTATTCCTACAATGAAAAATTAGTATTCATAAAAATATGAAGTACCTGTACGCAGCATTGAACATTTCCCCCAAAGATGAAGCAGATACGCCGGACATTATATCAACCAAAATGGCAGGATCAAGATCAAGTATACACTTCGGCCGATTCTCATCTAGAAATCCTTCCATAAGGAATTGTTTGGGGAATTATTGAAAGGGAAAAGAAGGTTTAGTCGAAGAATACAAACCAACAACCGAATTATCGGAGAAGAAGTCTGAATATATATTCAGAATTTGTAATTGAAATGGAAAACTAAAAGTCACAACCTCCGGGAATAGTGTGGAAGTAAATGAATAGTGTGGAAGTAAATGAACGAACGTTGAAATGAAGAGAAGAATTAAATGAGAAAAGACGTGATTATGGATATTGCACTATTAAACGAAAGGACAATTTATCTGTGAGAAGGATAAAATGACGTATGATAATTATTACAATTTTGTTATAGGGTTCAGGGCAATGATTGATGTGGCAATACACACAATTTTGAATATGTACAAAGTACAAAACGAATTAGAGTTAAATATATTATAGCATATAAAATTTTCGATTCATTATTTATAGATCGTCAAGATAATTAAGCAGTGCAAAAAAAGCCAGGGCTGCATAATTGAGATAAAATATTGATATTCACTATAATTGGTTCACCGACCAAATGTGTGATTAAAGATACAAATTATATAGAAAATATTATAGAGAATTCATTAATTATTATAACTAAATAACTTTGAGAACAGTACAATATCATAAGCTGTACTTAGGATTGTTTGGACGGAATAGCCAAAATTCACAGGTGGCAATACAATTTGAACACTTGATATTCACCATATAATAATCCTTATTAGACCATACACGTAACATGGTATTAATGTGATCCCCTTCATCAAAAAATACTCTCGATTTAGAAAATTGAAATATATCTGGACAGTCCCATTTGGTACCGAACTAACGAAGAACTTTTACTGTTGTAGATACCAATATATTCTTATCAATACTTATTGAAGACAACAACATTATTCCTTCCTTAATAATGCCAGAATCATTACATCTGAGTAAAATATGCACTCTAGTTATATAGATGAAATGTACCCCAGATCTACAGAATAATCCAGAATTGTCAGTGCGCCATCCAAGTCATTATTTATAAAGTATTTCTTCTTCAATGTTGAAAAAATAAAAAACTTTTGTATTTCCATTGAAAGATAACGGAAAATTACATGTACAAATATAGCATGAAGTCAATTACAATGGAAATGGTAAGATGCTGAAGAGTTGAACAATATGACAACGTATAAAATTGAATTGGTTTTGTCTTGTCATAATGGACGACTTTAAATATCAAGATTGATACACACCATTTAAGACACTGCATAACATAATATATATTTTACCAACCAAATAAATATATTAAATTTTTTATTCTTTGAATTCAGTCGAAGATTGAATCATATAGGGAATAGAATGAGGTAGGCAATGTATTAAATGTTAGGCGTGTAAATTGAGACATAATAAATTGTTCAAAAACGCATAATAATAAAATAAGGATGTTAAAGGAGGAATGTATCTACTTTAGAAGATTGAGTAATATTAATTATGAATTGACAGCTTAAATCACACTATTCAATATATTTTCAAAGAAAGTAAAAATTAAAAATTCACTTCGATGAAATAAGGGTGACTAAATTTATAATTAATAATTAGAACGTCTAACAAAAATTCTGTATAATAAATGAGAGGGGGATTCGAAAGACTCCAATATAATGAACATTCAGTATACATAACGTATTTACAATAAATGTTGTTTTCATTTAATAAATAGTTTTAATAAATCGTAATTATGTAGGCAAAAATTTTATTCAATTAATTTTATGGAGAATTCATGAATAAAAACATCAATAACAATAATAAAGAAGATAAAGTGTCAATTAATATCCATTTGGAAATTTAGATGACATTCCAATAGTAAATTAAAAAATAAATCCGGTGATATAATATTCGATGCAGTGCACTCATCATCAACTTGAATATCCTCGTCAACGGGCAGGTGCAGCAGTAATTTGATCCACGGTCAATGGACGAAGAAAACTCAAATCCTCATTTCGAATTGTTACACGAAACTTGAACCTTTTATTCAGCAACACTCGTGATATACGATAAGGGAAAGCCTCTCCCTAAACAATTTATAACACGTAAAAGGAAAAAATTAAAATGAAAACAACAATATAAGTATAAAGGGTTTGCAAAAATATAAGATTATTCATAATACCTCACTTAATCCATTGAATAAAGAGATTGCAGTCATTCCAAAAATATTTTCAGCCTCTCGATTTCTGATGAGAAAATAGCACGTAGTTGTATAATCGGATACAATAATTCTCAATCTATACTGCAATAAAGGGCGATCCATGAACTCGGAACACCTAACACAATAAAATGGACGTCCGGGATCTTTCTTCACCTCACGCGAACAAAAATTACACGAATAAATATACCAACCGGCAGAGTGATCTATAGCCACAAGAGTTGCATTAACATTGTAGGATCCAACCTACAAAAAAGTAAAAATAATTTCAAAATTTACCTTGTAATACATTAAAAATTTATATCATCAAGAGAAGAATACAGTTAAATACAATTTATATAAGATAAAAAGAAAACAAATATAAAGATACTTGTGACGCAGAATATATATCCTCGAGAGAGAATTCCATTGCTATGGATTTTAATCTAAAACTTGAATCGGTGAATGAAATGTCTACGGATATGATAATGAACTTATATAAGACGATAAATTGTTGTACATTGAATTTGAAATTATGTATTTAATATATTATATATTACCTAGGACATGTAAACGCAATAATACCGAGCACACTAAACGGTTGTAAGTAAGGCAACGTTTCATTTTCTGCATATATACCAAGCATCCCGACGTTCCATTACTTTCAAAAATGATTATAAATATATATACGATTAATACATAATTAAAAGAAATATAACATTAGTGGAAAAGTAAAATCATACAGAAAACAATGACGATTTGCCTGTATAATATTAAAAAACATAATAAATATATACTGTATTATTGCTAGTGACATGTTTGGTCCTGTATAATATTGTTTGTTAGTGTAATGTGATCATTCTAAGAAATTAAATATATGTTTTAACGTGCGAGTAAATTGAACATATACAATCAATGTTCAAACAATCGGATTAAGAAATATAATTAGTAAATGTTCAAACAATCGGATTAAGAAATATAATTAGTAAATGTTCAAACAATCGGATTAAGAAATATAATTAGTAAGTTTACACATGAAACAAAATTAATTATAATAAGTAACAACAATCGGAACTTGCATTATTGGTCCTGATTTTTTAATACGTCCTAAATATACAACGACATGAGTAAGAGGTAACAACATTTTTTATTCAGACGTAAGTAAGATGAACGGTCAAATTGATTATCCACAGTTAATACTTGAAATTATAGAATGTTTCAATAAATTCTCGTAATTATACAGTTTTAAGAATATGTACAAACTATTAAGCACATGTACATAAAAAACACAACTCTCCATATTCTTGAAATAAATGTTAATACAGATGAATTATATTCGATACATTATTATAAAAAATTTAAATAATAATAATAATGGAAAAAAATGTATATATATATAGACAATGAAATGTGCAATTCGAATAAAATATAGATTGCCACAATTGTCTTAGCATCTTAATCTAGAAGATGGGATCGTCAAGCAAATGATCAACTAAAACAAACATTTTACTTCAATACACTGGTATGTATAGATAATTATCACTAAGAGGTTTGTGAATTTATTCGTGTTTGTACATAATATTCATTCCTATCATACACAGGTGAATATTTTCCAAAGGGAACAGATATATTAAAGTGCAAGAGTCTGCTGGATAATTTATTGATAAGCCAACTGCCAAAACTGACGGAAGAAGACAGAGAGAATATCCTTGTTGCAATCAACTTTTTGGAAAACGCACACAAACAATGTGAAATAGTAGATGCGGCAACAAATTTTACGTACGAAATAGAAGAGACAAATCGAAGATATAAGGAGACAATTGAAAACTGGATTGAAGCAGCTGAGAAAAATGCAGATTTCATGCAAATATCGAACAATGTATTCCACATGGCGAAATGGGATGTCGACCTATTTTTTGATTTCGTGTACTCCAAGTATATAAGCTTTACGGGTCATAAGTTTAGTAAGTTACAACTTCAGTGGACAAAAGAAGTGAGAGGGAGGATTTTTTGCATAGCAGAGAAATATGGAAATATTATCGGCAACAATTAAAATACCTATAAATGAGTAATGAATAGTGTTTTGATGTTGTTAAGAAGCAAATTACAATATATGGGAATCTACATATCACGAATGAATCTCACAAATTTATGATTTGTCTCATATTTTATTTTAATAAATTGTATTTAAATGTTTCGTCGTATTCATAATGAAAATTGATAAAATATATATATATATATAATATAATTATTTTTAGCTATAGGAACACAAATATGCGTCAAGACTTTAATTCATTCGTATTAAATTCAAGCCCAACAAAAACCAACAACAACTACTAATCAATTATAGTAAACCAAACGCCAAAAATTTGTTTTTCAGTCAATATAATGCCATAAAAAATAATCCATCGAATTAATTCATCTTAGATACATATACATGGCATTGTTCGGTCGAAGAATCCAACACTCCCAGGTGGCGATGCAAAGGATGCAGTCTATTTGAATACTCTCATAGTCGTCGTCGGGCCACCCCTTCATCAAACTATGAATATGCTCCTTATCATCGCATATTATCCTGAACGATGACTCACCAAATAGATTTGGAAAGTGGCGTCGGCAATGAAACCATCGAATGACTTTTGCTCGGAGGGAAACCAACAATTTTTTATCACCACTAATAACGGTCAGCGATTTCACTCCTTCTTTAAAACGTAAAGGATCATTAGTACTGAAAAGCAAAATAGATTTGAGATAGAGAGATGGAAGATGACCGTCATTGATAGATTTATTCAGAATTGACAACGCATCATTCAAATTATTGTCAACTTCATAAGCATCCTGTAATGTTCATATCAGGAGAAAATTATGAGTGATTAAAAAAGTAAATAAAAATTATATTAATCAAATAATAATATAATAATTTAATAACATATTATTACTATTAGATTACCATTGCAGAATTCATTTGAAGCATCGGATTACTATTACGAATGCACATAAAGTAGAAATCCCTCTTCGCATGACAACGAAACGGGTGACGATAGAATCGAAAAGCATCCATACAGCATTTAGAATAAACCAATGGATGTTTGGTCGCTTGATAAAGTGATTTACAACTGAAATATAATAAGTAATTCTAAATTTATTGATGAAATAAAAACTTAACACCGAAAGCGATAAATGGTACCTATAACTGGCCGTGAACATTTCACCGAGCGATGAAGCGGGACATTATGTCACCCAAAATATCGTGAGTAAGATCAACTAATGATGTTTGGCGATGTTGTGGAGCGTTTCTGTTAGACTGATCCATAAAGCTATTCTGTATTATCTCTGGATCCATATCAAAATTTTTAGTTCTTATTTGAATGGAGAAGTCAAATTTCTCGAAGGAAGAAAGAAAGGAAAATATACACCGTCACATAGAAGATTGAAGAAGATATTGAAATGCAATGCGAACGGTCACAGTCTCCGGGGAAACACTTGATAGGACATTCATTGATTTGAATGGGAAATGAAAAATGACAATGAATCAGAAAAGACGCATCGATAATACTGCATATCTATTGATTTATCTTACATTAATAATTAAACCACGGGTAAATTTATTTATAAAAACCGAAAGTGGCCAGTGCAAGTGTGAAACCTATTAAGTAAATTGAATATTGAGAGGATTCCGGAGCTATTAAGTAAAAGAAACCATATTTTCAAAACAAATCAAAATTATATTCTCATCATATCTAAAAAACCGGGTGGTTGTACCGAACAAAATTAAACTTATGAATTTTACATTTAATACGTTAGCATACATTTTATAATATCAATGATAATAATATTAAACATTTATTTTGATTAAAAAGAATAAGTAAGAAAAATAGATTGTAAGACCAATATTCTGATTATATGTTTTTTTTTAATGATTACTATAATATTGACTGTTTTTTTTTAAAAAAAAACAATAGGTGTGATATCTTACTGTCAAAGAATAAATGATTATTTTCTTGGAAAATGAAATATTGGCAGGTATGAACAGTCCATTAACATAAATGATTTGAACGGTGGAAGTGAGAATAAAACTGTGGAAATAATCATTAGAGGGGTGAGTGAATTTATGAGGACGTGCATCAAGAAACCACACAGATTATGATTACTTCTATTCCCAATATACGTTCAATCCGCACGTGTGAAAAAATGCAAGAAATAAATTCATTTTTTAATTAAGGTATATTTAAGATAAATTAAATAGAATGTAGAGAGAATCCAAAGAAGAAAAAAAAAAGTGAAGATAAATAATCGTTTTAATGCGGGTTTGTTTTTTTATTATTAAATTGGAGGATGAATAATGGTTTTAATTGTGTAGGATTAATTAAAAAATGCTGTCAGTGAAAGAATATCTACGTCTATTATAATGGAATTAGAGAAGACGATAAGATATCGTACGTTTAATTGAAAATGTACATTTAATGTAGTTTATATTACCAACGACATTGAAAATAAATAATACAGAGTAAAGCAAAAGGCGTGACATTAACATTTTCCATTGTGAATAAGGACACAACGGGAATAACATCCTACACCAAACGGTAATGATTAAGGTAACGTTAAATTTTTTCATCATGTACCAACCAACGCGACGTTCCAACACTCTGAATAATGTTTATATATATAGGAATAATTTTTAAGATGAACATACGAAGAGATAACACAACTATAAAAGAAAGGGATAACTCTACTTTATATAAAAATCAAGATGGCTCCGGTGTACTGGACACTACAAATATCAGCGATAAATCGTCTCTTTCCATACGCGGGTAGGTTTTATTTCGAATAAACAATTATTGAATTATCACTAATTCTAAGCTTTTAAACGATTGTTGTAGGTTTACAATTCCCTAGAGGTTCGGATGCAGTTAAATGCAAAGACCTCTTAGTGAAAATTTTGTCCGACAACGAACCTGGCTGAGCAGGGCAGAGAAAAATAAGATCGTCAGTATCATTGAATTTTTAGAGAGCGCAATCAAGGAATGTGAGATTGCAGATGCTACAACAAACTTCACAAATAATCTCAAGGAAACGATTGCTCGCTACAATGAAAACGTAAACAATTGGATTGCATTCACCGACTCAAAGCTAGAATTCATATGTTCCGAAGTCTATTTTAATACACAGCACAGAGGAGTTGGACAGCCTTTCCAAACGGATGACATTACTGTACGTAGATTTTCCAACCAAGAAGATGAATGAATTGCAAATGTTATGGGAAAAAGAAATTAGGAAAAAATTACTTTACATATCTTCTAGGTTTGGGAGTAATGTTAAAAGAACTTGAAAAATAAGTTCTTAATTATATTTAAATCCATTAAGAATGGTGTGTTTTCCATATTTTATGAAACTATTATTTTTTTTGACAAAATTTATTTCAGACAATATTTCTATAGACGATAATAAAGTAGACTTAAAAGTTGAAACGAAAATCCAAAAAATATAATTGTGTAATTTCATGGAAAATTACCAATATAATATATACGACAAAAAAACAAAAATATATACATACCAAAAATTACGTCGTTGAATGAAAAATATAAAATTATATAAATTTCTATTAAACTAAATTATCATTAAACAGAAATACACATTACAAACCAATCATTAACTCGTAATATTGGTATTTGCAAGATTGGCCCTATACTTTTTTCATTCCATCCAAAACATATTCGATCTTGTCCAGGATATTTCCAAGTCAATTGTATAGTACATTTAAAACATCTAAAAGGATGTTGACGACATTTTATCGGCAATTCAACCCTTAGCATAAACCATAGCCGATTTTTCATTAGCGGAAACTCAATATGTACATGTTCATATATTATAAATGAGGTTTAGTTTTTTGGAAAAGCCCTTTTATTTTTGGAAAAGCATAAAGGAGTTTTAGTTGAACCAAAGAATTATTAACAAAATGTTTAGAACATATAAACAATGGCAATTAGGATGATCATACAAAGTTTTTAGTGGTAATTGTTTGGTGGTTAAAAATATGTGTAAGAAACAAAAGGAGATGCATGCAATACAATAAGAGATAAAATTTCATAAAAGCACAATTTTATCAACTATATATAGGATTGGATGGACGGAAAAGCTAACATTCGCGGGTCGCAATACATTTCGAACAATTGATATCCATCCGCTCATAATTACTATCTGACCATACACCTAACATGGTAGTAATATGATCATTATTCTCACAGAAAACCCTGAAATTAGAAGGAGGGAATAAATCTGGAAACTCCCATCTCGTACCAAACCAACGAAGAACTTTTGTCCTTTCAGATACCAACAATTGCTTTTCACCACTTATTGAAGACAACAACCTTAATGCTTCTTTTATATGGCCTGATTGGTTAGTACTCAGGAGAAAAATGGACTTCAGATATATCGATGGAACATGACCCATAACGATAGATTCTTCCAAAAGCGTAAAGGCACCATTTAAGTCATTATCTGTAGCATATTTGTCCTTCAGCATTGAAAAAAAAACAATTACTGTTTTGCGTATATATTAAGAAAATTAAATAATTACACGATTGAAATATTAGTTGAGAACTAACCAAAGCAACATCTATCAAAGGCATTCTGTTGCCGTGTTCCATACACTTTGCATAGAATAAACCCTTGGCAGAAAACCTCATTGGCCAAGCGTACCATCGAAATAGATCCATACAACAACGTGAGTAAACCAATGGATGATTAGTAACCCGATAAAGAGACTTGCAGCTGAAAGTCCAAACGGAAAAATATGCCGTGAAAGTCCAACCGAAAAAATCAAAATAAAATTAAAAAAAATAAAAAAACAGCAGGACAAAAATAGGCATGCAAAGACGAATAACCTGTATCCGGCATTAAACATATCCTTTAAAGAAGAAGCAGAAACACGGGACACTATTTCACCAAGAATATCTGTTGGCATATCGAGGATACATTTCTCACTTTCTTCTTCTTTATTTACGGAACACGAATTAAAGAGAAGACGTTTCTTTAGAGGTTGATCACCCGAATTTTCCATAGAAGAAGAATATTTAGAAATGTATTTATACAACAGTACAACTAACAACACGTTTAGAATAGAAAACGTATATAATTATATTTAAAGACGAACAAAATTAGTAGAACGAAAAGACAATAGATAATAAATCAGAATGTGTAAAGTCGCATGAGAAATATAAATGAGGAAAAATAGATTAATGTTAACTATATATAATGAGAAGTTAGATTGAAAGGCTATTTTAAATTTGAATAAAATATTAAATGAATTCTATGTATAGACAGAACATTCAAATTAATGACTTATAGAATAATCTACACATCGATAATTAAACTGAGTATAAATGTAACCTTTATAGAGTCTTTAATATGGACGAATAAATTTATAAATTGCGGCTGACGATACAATTAAATGAATCCAAATCCTTCGTAATTACTAAAATTGTTTATTAATTATTTATATAATCATATAGAGTCTATAAGACATTTCGTCACATCTAATACCATTCATATACATTGAATATACCAAATACAATAAATGCAAGGACGAAACAATTTATTCTGACAAAATCTAGAAAAATCGAATTAAGATTCGTACATTAATACCCGAACAAATTCTAGCTATATATAGTGAGGTACCCTCAACACATACAAAACTATCTACAACAAACTCGAAATAAAAAATAAAAAATGTCGAGCAGCAACAGCAACATCGATATGGCTGACATCAACCGTCTTCTACACTATGCGGGTAGGTAAAAGCCACAATTATATTCAATAACTATTTGAATAATTTATTTCAAATCGACAAAAAAAGTCTCTATTATGCAGGAGTCGATTTCCCAAGAGGGGAGAATGCTATCGCTTGCAAAGATATACTGGTGAGGATTTTATCAGAGACGGAACCGGAACTGCCTGAGGAAGAGAAAAAAAAGGTCACCGATGTTATAAGCTTCTTGGAGATTGCAATGAAAATCGTCCAGTTCACCGATGCCGCAACAAATTTTATAAAAAACCTCAAGGAAACAACCGAGAAATATAAGGAGAACATAAAGAATTGGCTCGAGTTCTCTGAGGGCAATAATCCTCACATGCTGTACATACCCAAATATATTTTCACGACAACTACCGAAGAGCTGGACATTGTCTACAATTCTCTCAACGTCAGATACCAAGTGTATTCAGCGGAGAAGATAAACGACTTGGAAGTTGATTGGGCCGATGATATTAGGAACAAATTAATCTACATTTCTTTTCGATTTGGGAAATATATCAAGATAGGTTGATTTGTATTTAAATATCAATATTCATATATCTGAATTACATTTTCCATAAATTTAATCTATGTGAATCAATATATTTCAAGGTTTCAACGGGGATTAAGCTCATTATATTTATGAAATAATAAAAATGGATTAAACATTACAAAGTTACACTTTTTGGCGAAATAGTGATCAGTGTATTGTTGGTCTTACAAATTAATAAATCAGAAATATTGGAAATTTCGTAACCTAACTGATTAAATTATTGTACATAAAATAAATAAGTAATAATATAATATAAGGTACAATAAAAAATAAAATATGTCATAAAACAAAATAATAAAAATAAGAGCAGTATTAGTTAGTTCAATAAATTAATTTATATAAAATTAATAAGTTTGAAAACATATTTCAATAATATGTCAAACAAAAAACTACTTCTGGACATTAATGAATTATGGAATTATAATACACTATATAAATACAATTTAATGTTATGTCCACTAATGGAGGTCACTAATACAGGGAAAAACATATCTTGGCCCACTGCAACCATAAAGAATTATACATGTCGTGACATCCTTTCATTGCAATACACATTATATATATTATTAAAGATAATGTAAAGATAAGGACAATATCATACTTAATAATTATATCTACCATAAACATAAACAATATAAAGATAAAAATAGAAAATAAAAAGAATGGCCAAGTCGTCAAGAGTTCGCATTCAAATAATAACACCAGCAAATAGGATAAAAAACAAATAAATCAAGTCCAAATTGTCTATCAAATGTTCAATCCATAGGAGTAGAATCTAAAAATATTTATGCTTGATTTACAAAGAGAAATACGTTAATGCAGCCATGGGGGATTACAAATAATGCGACATTCCTTAGTTGCAACGCACAAATGGCATTTCACGTCTTCCAATGTATAGTCCATATCCATATCAATCGGCATCGGTGCAGGGATCTGATGGTTCGGTTTTTTACAAAAATTGACCGTAACAGGTAGAAACACTGAATTGTCAGTCCAAATATGTTCCAAGCCGAGAAGAACTTTATCCCGACTATCAACCAACAAATTCTTGTCTGAAATATAAGGCATCATTCCATCTAGACCCTCTTTGATCAACACCGGGTCATTCGAAGTCAACTGTAGAATAGACTTAAAATATCTCGAAGCATTATGACGACCTTTTATTGGCCATTCAAGCCGGAGAATACACCATTGACGATTTTTCGTCAATACAAAATTCATCTGTAAATATTGATATATTATTAATGAATTATAAGGTAACAACAGAAATAATAATAAAATCATTAGAAGATTTAAACAACCACACTTACGATAGTATGACGCAATATTAGGTCGTAATTTTGTGCAATGGAGCAACCATTATAAAAATCCAACTTACTACCTCTCAAGTCAACCAACATTGTATCAACAAATGAATCCATCGAGCATCGAACGAACACCTCCTTAGACTGTGCAGCCTTCAAAAGAGTTTTGCAGCTGCATTCATATCCAACTATTATGAGAAAAATACATTAAATTTTATATGAAGATCATCATCGAAAACAATTATTTGATACATAAAACTATTGATGAAACTTACCTGAATGCCATATTGAACAAATAATCCAATGAATCCTCCGATACTTTAGCCGCAATATCATTCAGAATCTCTGGCGGCATGTCCATTAATGTCGTGATGCCGGAGACCGTACTCTCGCCAATAACATTATCCTAAAACACAAATAACACAGTAAAAAACATACAAATATGAAAAATATACGTTATCAAGTTAAAAAGAAACATAAAGGATAAAATAACACAATTAATATAAATCCAAGAGTGAGAGATAAAAATTAGTAGAAGTATAAGAAATATCCACTAACCGCACTGAATCGACCAAGTGCATATATACTAAACTCTGATGCAGAGCTTCTTGAATCAGACATTGATTCTTCGTCATCAGACATCTGAAGATCGATATTGGAAGAAACCCCTGTTTCCATCTCCAATAGTGATCCAAGAACAACCAAGCGAAATCTCAGTAGAATAATAGAAAAATGCGGAAATATTAAACAAAAAAAAATTACCAAAGCAAGTAGTACATTATTTTCCATTTAATAGAATTCTAAAAACCAAACTAAAAAATATATATAACGAAAGCCGAAAGGTGTAAAATTTTCCATCAATTCAGTTCAAAGAAAGCACAAAAATGATATACATCTTCAAATCAAATAAATAAAAATTAATATTTCGCAGTAAAGAAAGAGAAATAGCAAAAAATGATATAGAAATTGCAAACAAATCAGTGCAATAAAACAATATAATGAACAAAAAAAGCAACAAATCAACGGAGGCATGAAACCTAAAATAACTCACCATAAGAGCACGATCGAACCCCTTTCCAATAACACGAACTATAGCGAACTATGGAATCAGTATCTCAAACGGGCGCTCACACGCAAAGAAAACAAAAATCAAAAAGGCATTGAGAAGCGAAAGAATTGCCAATCGCAAAAAACACCGAGGGGAAAGGAACCCCAATGATCAACACGATTTTTTCAAAGGGTAGGGGTAGATATCAGTCACCTCAATACTGGACCGCAATTTTCACTTTAGGAAGCAACAATCTGAAGATATTTAATACGAAGAAATAACATTAAAGAAGGAACCTAATTTTATCCTGGTTAGTCTTCTTTTAATTTTAGAAAAACACCACAAACGCCAATTAACTAAAAAATAATAATTATTTCATTTTAAGATAAACCTTAACAAAGAAAAAAACAAACGACAAATTGAAATTTTAAATGTTGGAATTGGTGAATTACAGTACAACATAGAAAATAATGAAACGACGACGAAGAGTCGGAATTGAAAAAGTCACAACAATTGCATGAAGTTATAATAATTAAAAGAGGAATATATCTTTATCCTAGAAAATTTAAACAATTCAAAGCTGCAAAACAGATATTATTAAGTAAAATTACATTTTCCAATAGTATTAAGTATGATCAAAGTTCCAAGATTTTTCTGCATGAAAATTTGATAAGTATTTATATTACATTAAATTTGAAGAAAAACAATGCAAATTCAACGAACATTCATTATGCACACATTCAAAAACAAAATTCAAAACCGAATTTGGAATTTGCAATATTAGTCCCGATAATGTAATACATCCGGAAAAATTAATAAAAGAATGATGAAGAGGCAAAAATAAAAAGGTCAATGACAGAATCCAATTCCAAAACATAGAGAATGTTGGACTGAATTTATTAGAAATTCATGTCATGTACGCACATATATGATTAAATTAAATTATTCATCTTTAAAGATTTGTAGGGTTGGATTGGAATGCATTTATTAGAAATCTCAATGTTCATGCCATGCATGCACAATTACAAAACAAATTTAAAATTAGTAATAGAACATGAAATAAGAAGAATAGCTTATAATTTACAATGATGATATATATATATGAAATTTTAAAATTCACAATACGTATGAAATATAAATTTTGCATCGATATATATAACACTAAAATGCAATTATGAATATGGTGTATGCGTTAAATTGTTTTATTCATAAGTAGACAATACATTATTCAATATACAAACTTAGATTTTAAACATTTGACAAATGCAAATAAATTTTAATACAGAATTTGAATGAATAAAATTATAGTGTTAGATTTCTTAAGTATCCTATAAACAAACTAAATTGTCAAAATCGAACATAAAGCAAAAAATCATTATAATAATTTAAGAACCAAAGGAGAATTAACCAATCTTCTCATCAAACCATCTTCAAGCATGAAACAAAAATTTACATATCATTCTCATATACCCCGGATCCATACTTGGCCAACATTCTTCGAAGCCGAGGCCGAATAGACACAAACCAAATATCCTCTAATCTAGCCACATAAGGAACGGAATCATTGAAAAAAATTTCATTTATTTTCCTAAAAAATGACTCCATAAAGATGACACTGCTTTCCAAGGTCGAAGAAGGAATCATGAAAAATTTCGAATCACCATTCCTCGTATCTTTCCAACGATTCACCGATGTCTTCACACGATGTAGAATATCGTTAATCTCATCAATGAAATTAGACGATACATAGACGATCTCCATATCACGATCCGCAAGATCAAAAAATTCCAATGCCAGGCCAAATGTAACACCCCGGATTTGATAACCCAGGCCGGGGTGCCACCGCCACACCTCCCTAGCAAGACACGGTTTCTCCGAGCTTGCTAAAGAGATGCAAGGCTATAGGTATTGGGAAAAGTTTTAAAAGTAAGTCCGGAATTACTTAAAAATAATAATGTAATATCATCCATACATGATAAAAATAATAAGTTGCAGCGGAAATTAAAATACAAGGCCGACATGGCCAAAACTCGGGTTAACAAGCCCGTATGCAAGTCATGTAAAACAAATAATTAAATGCCCAAAGTAATCCCCCGATGCATGATCATGCTCCGTACTCTGTAATGGAAAAATGAACAACGGGTTTTATCAGTATATAAAATACTGAGTAAGTTAATCCCTAACTAACAATTTAAGGGGTTACATGTGTTTAATTAAAATTACTTTTCATGCGTTACGAAATTAATTTAAAATTCATAGTTTACTTGCAGCGGAAAAGCATGATTAATTTATTCAAGACGAGAATACATAATTTAAGGACTTAATTTAAAAGCATAATTTAAAGCATAATTTCAGACGCGAAATTTGAATATATAATTTAAAAACATAGTAAATACGATTTAAGCGTAAATAAACACTCACACAAGTCTTTTATATTTCATCCCGTAAACTAAGAAGAGGACACCACACAAGGGAGATCACTAACGAGGCAATCTCAAAAATTATAATCAGTTAGCCGGTGAACCGGCGGCCGCAGCCATATCAGTATTGACTGCCGTTTTGGCTTGCCATGTATCTCGATTGCCATTTCGGCAAGCCGTGTGTATCTACTGTCAATTTGACAGGCATGTGTATCAACTGTCGCTTGACAGGCCTTTCAAATGGTTTCACTACCACTTGGGCAGGCCGTGTATTTCCCACTGCCGATTTGGCAGGCCATGTGCACAACTGCCGTTTTGGCATAGTAAGAAGACCACTAACGAGGCAGTCTCAATAATCGTAGGACCACTAACGAGGCAGTCCAAATAAAGGGAGACCACTAACGAGGCAGTCTCAAAGATAATGATAGTATGAAGATCGGCTCAGCCTAGTGAACGGGATTTTTCGAAAGTTCGTATTTCAAAGTTATCAAATGATCGATATCGCGTTTTCATAGTTCGAGTTTTCTCAAGTTCGAAAAATCCTATTCGAGGCAGTTTACGCCTTTCTTAATTAAAAATTCGTCTTTTCTCCAAAAATTCTGAAACTTTTACAGTAATTCAAAAACACACACACGAACAACTTTCATGTTTTAAGTTTTTGGAAATAGGGTTCCGAAGCGAGTCGAAATTCGAGTTTATTGCAAGGAATAATTTCTGTCTTAAAAACTGTTTTCGTCACAGGTTCGTGCAACGCCGATTAAAAATTCATTTCAAAACCAATCAATGTGAAATGTTTACAGTAGCTACACAACACGTTAAGGAACAACTTTCATGTTTTAAGAATTTGGAAATAATGAATTCTTGGTACTCAAAAGTCGAGTGCAACTCACTGCATACTCGCGGCCCTCAAAACGATTTTAAAGCAGTTTTAAAAACCCGGCCGTTTGACATATCAAATGATAACCAAAATCCGTGAAATTTTATATGCATAATCTAGACACAATTATCTACAACTTTTGTTTAGGAATGCAAAGTTAAATCATTCGAAAAATGGGTGGAAAACATGCATCAAGTAGAATGAAGAAATCTGTCACAGTTTTAAAACGTTCGGGTTGTCACAGAAAGTTTACGGCGGGATTTGGGATAGCAAAACTTAATGTCAACGGCTGAAATTTGGACAAAAGATAGATAAAGGTGTTAGGAACAACTTTTATGTTGAAATGTTTTCGGTTTGAATTCCCGAAGGTCGAGTTTTTGGCGAGTCTTTAAAATTGGACGAAAATAGGGTTTTTGAAAACCGATTTTTGTTACAAGCCTATATCTCGAGATTTAAACAACAAACAACCACGAAAATCTGTGAGTAAGGTTTTAACTTACTTAGAATGAGGATGGGGTCGCTGAAAAGGGTTCCCGGAGATCCTAGGGTCGCGACGAACGACCAACTTCTCCGATCGCTTTTCGTTCGTTTTCCGGCGTGAAATCGTAGTAAAGGAAACGGGTTAGATTTTGAGTTTCTAAGTGTTATGGACGAACTAAAACATTAATCCCAAAGGTCTAGGAAGCAGAGGCCTCGTCCCGTTTGCCTCGTCGCCGGAATACTCGCCGGAAAGTGGTCTCGGAGGGATTTTGGCTTGGAGAGGAGAATTTGAGAGGGTGAGGCTTTTGTTTTCTATCCAAATGAGAATGAGGGCGCCCCAATCCACCCTTAAGCCTTCCCCAAAGGCTGTGATCCGGTTGCCCTCGATAGGGATTGGATTTTTGGCAAGAAAATCGCCATGGAAGGAAAGTTTACACCTCCTGCACCTCTGGCGCGCTGGTGACACGCACATAGGCCTTTGTCCGCGCGGAGCACGCGTGGTCTGCCCTGGAGTCGCGACTCCTCCGTCCGCGCGGTGGCCGCGCGGCGGCGCGCGGAGGGCGCGGGCCGGCCGGTTCGGCAGTCCGCGTGGTCCGTCGTGTCTTTTCTTCTTTTCTCGATCGGGTTTCTATCCCCTACGTTTTCGGTTCGACTTTTCGGGTCATTTCTGGGGTTACGATTCCTTTCTAAATTTTATTTTTACTCCAATGAATTTCATATTCGAAACCTTGAATCCGTCGAGTTTGAATTCATCGTCTTTCGACTCCCGTGTAGTAATTTATCTGATTAAATTACTTCCGACTTCACGGGTTTTTGGAATTAAAATTCTTTTCCTTCTTGAATTTAATTCCAATTCTTTTAACTCGATTCATGTAATTTCTTCGGCTTCCTTTCCCTCTTTTATTCCATTTTGAGTTTTTGAATCTATCGGCGTTTCATTTCCGAGCAATAATTTATTGTAATAAATTATTTTCTTTTCGGAAATAAATTTTTATTTTGTTGTAAAAATCCCGGGTATTACAGTCTACCCCTCTTAAGAATCAACTTCGTCCCCGAAGTTGCGCCCTCACTTCCTTTTGGCTCAATTTAATGTTGGGGTATTTCCATCTACCTTCCTTTAAGGATGAACGTCTTCCACGAGAAATTAATTACATTCCTTTGAATGTGAATTAAATTTCTCGGGTGTTACATCCTCTCCCCCTTAGGAATCAAATTCGTCCTCGAAGTTGGGCGTTAGCTCCTCGCGAGCTCGGTCGTTGTTTGGTTGCGTGATTGTATTATTGCGTTTTATTGTTTGTTATTATTTGACTGAACCCAGAATTGAAATTTCCAAGTTGCCTACGTACCCTGTGAAGGGATCAAGTCATTACATAGTTCAAAACAATTTGAATTCATTTATTTTTGATTGGATACAATTTTTAGAGTCGTACTCAAAAATAAATGTAGTTTGTCGATGCTTGAAAACTTCTTACGGTTACTTGGGCCGAGTGGCCACGTCCTCCCTCTTGTTTATATTTTCTATTCGCGTCCGGCAGTCACGCAGCCGATGACCATGTCGACCGCACCGAAGGCATGCTCCAGGCCGAGGGCATCCTCTCGCATAGTGTGGTTTACCACACTTTGGACATGGTGGCGCATAGTCGCCATGGTTGAAGACTATCCCCTTGTTTCGTCCATTGTCGTTTTGATGTGGTCGGTCCAAGTTTCTACGGGAATGGCCCTTATTCCTCTTGTATCGTCCTTGTGGTCATTGCTTAGTCCCACCTACCGGTTTCTGTTTCAGTCCTTGAACTCGTGCAACCGCTACTGCACGATCATACACAGCTTGTAGGTCAAGATAGTGGTCGCCCGTGATCACCTCTCTAATAGATAAGTTCAGTCCCGTCTCGAACTTCTGTGCCTTCTCTACATCAGTTGGCACCAGTCTCGGCGCGAACCGCACCAACTCCTTGAAACGGTTATAGTATTCTTGGACCGTCTTTCCTCCTTGCCTCAGTGTCAGAAATTCCTCATACATAGCAGCCTTCATGCTCATGGGATAAAAATGATCCCTAAGCAGATCCGTGAATTCTGACCATGTGTAGGGCTCGTCGCACTCTGCACGTTTCCCTTGGGTGACTTGCCACCAATCATCCGCCTCGCCTCCTAGGTAGTATGAAGCTACGTGAACCTTTTCCCCGTCGGGACACTTTACGGCGTTCAACAGCTTGTCGAACGTCCGTATCCATTCCTCTAGCTGAGCCGAGTCCTCTTCGCCGGCGTAGTGGGGTGGTTGGTAAGGGTTTACCAAGGCTAAGTAGTTGACCCGGGTTACCGGTGGTGGTACACCCGCTTGTGCACGTTGCACTTCAGCATTTCCTAATACTACGAGAACTTCCTCGACAGTCCTTAGACGCTCATCCATATTGTTGGGAACATGAGGCACTCGCCCTTCTATGTTCTGAGGGATCTCATTATTGTTCGGTGTGTTGGGGAGGTCAGCGTTAGTGTTGTTTGGGATTTCCTTTCTCGATTTTCCCTTAGGTGCCATTCTCTGTTATCAACACACGTGAAGATGAGTTTCTAATCTAAGGCAAGTTAGCGTTCAAGAAAATCTATAAGGTAGGATTGGAAAGAGGTAATAGATAAGAGAATGCTAAACTTAGGTGATCAAATTATAAGACTGAGGCAGAATTAGTTTAAAGCAAACGCTTCTAAGTCAATGTCATAACCAATTTGAAGGTAAGAGTTTTGACACTGTTAATTCACATAAAAAAAAATTAGCGCGATATTCATGTATGTATGTATGCGAATGCATGTATGCTTTATACAATGCTACCCCAACCCCGAAAAATATTTTCGTGACTTTAAAAACTTGTTGGAAAAATTTCTATGCGTATGTAAATATTTCCAATGGGTTTCAAATAAATTTTGTTCCATGGAAACAAAACTTAAAATTTAAATAATAATAATGGTACTTAAAAATTTTAAAATAATATTAATATTTGTTTAAAAATCTTGGGCCTCTATATTGGCCAAAATAATAATAATAATTTAAAAATATTTCCGGGCTCTGATACCACTCTGTAACACCCCGGATTTGATAACCCAGGCCGGGGTGCCACCGCCACACCTCCCTAGCAAGACACGGTTTCTCCGAGCTTGCTAAAGAGATGCAAGGCTATAGGTATTGGGAAAAGTTTTAAAAGTAAGTCCGGAATTACTTAAAAATAATAATGTAATATCATCCATACATGATAAAAATAATAAGTTGCAGCGGAAATTAAAATACAAGGCCGACATGGCCAAAACTCGGGTTAACAAGCCCGTATGCAAGTCATGTAAAACAAATAATTAAATGCCCAAAGTAATCCCCCGATGCATGATCATGCTCCGTACTCTGTAATGGAAAAATGAACAACGGGTTTTATCAGTATATAAAATACTGAGTCAGTTAATCCCTAACTAACAATTTAAGGGGTTACATGTGTTTAATTAAAATTACTTTTCATGCGTTACGAAATTAATTTAAAATTCATAGTTTACTTGCAGCGGAAAAGCATGATTAATTTATTCAAGACGAGAATACATAATTTAAGGACTTAATTTAAAAGCATAATATAAAGCATAATTTCAGACGCGAAATTTGAATACATAATTTAAAAACATAGTAAATACGATTTAAGCGTAAATAAATACTCACACAAGTCTTTTATATTTCATCCCGTAAACTAAGAAGAGGACACCACACAAGGGAGATCACTAACGAGGCAATCTCAAAAATTATAATCAGTTAGCCGGTGAACCGGCGGCCGCAGCCATATCAGTATTGACTACCGTTTTGGCTAGCCATGTATCTCGATTGCCATTTCGGCAAGCCGTGTGTATCTACTGTCAATTTGACAGGCATGTATATCAACTGTCGCTTGACAGGCCTTTCAAACGGTTTCACTACCACTCGGGCAGGCCGTGTATTTCCCACTGCCGATTTGGCAGGCCATGTGCACAACTGCCGTTTTGGCATAGTAAGAAGACCACTAACGAGGCAGTCTCAATAATCGTAGGACCACTAACGAGGCAGTCCAAATAAAGGGAGACCACTAACGAGGCAGTCTCAAAGATAATGATAGTATGAAGATCGGCTCAGCCTAGTGAACGGGATTTTTCGAAAGTTCGTATTTCAAAGTTATCAAATGATCGATATCGCGTTTTCATAGTTCGAGTTTTCTCAAGTTCGAAAAATCCTATTCGAGGCAGTTTACGCCTTTCTTAATTAAAAATTCGTCTTTTCTCCAAAAATTCTGAAACTTTTACAGTAATTCAAAAACACACACACGAACAACTTTCATGTTTTAAGCTTTTGGAAATAGGGTTCCGAAGCGAGTCGAAATTCGAGTTTATTGCAAGGAATAATTTCTGTCTTAAAAACTGTTTTCGTCACAGGTTCGTGCAACGCCGATTAAAAATTCATTTCAAAACCAATCGATGTGAAATTTTTATAGTAGCTACACAACACGTTAAGGAACAATCATGTTTTAAGAATTTGGAAATAATGAATTCTTGGTACTCAAAAATCGAGTGCAACTCACAGCATACTCGCGGCCCTCAAAACGATTTTAAAGCAGTTTTAAAAACTCGGCCGTTTGACATATCAAATGATAACCAAAATCCGTGAAATTTTATATGCATAATCTAGACACAATTATCTACAACTTTTGTTTAGGAATGCAAAGTTAAATCTTCGAAAAATGGGTGGAAAACATGCATCAAGTTGAATGAAGAAATCTGTCACAGTTTTAAAACGTTCGGGTTGTCACAGAAAGTTTACGGCGGGATTTGGGATAGCAAAACTTAATGTCAATGGCTGAAATTTGGACACAAGATAGATAAAGGTGTTAGGAACAACTTTTATGTTGAAAAGTTTTCAGTTTGAATTCCCGAAGGTCGAGTTTTTGGCGAGTCTTTAAAATTGGACGAAAATAGGGTTTTTGAAAACCGATTTTTGTTACAAGCCTATATCTCGAGATTTAAACAACAAACAACCACGAAAATCTGTGAGTAAGGTTTTAACTTACTTAGAATGAGGATGGGGTCGCTGAAAAGGGTTCCCGGAGATCTTAGGGTCGCGACGAACGACCAACTTCTCCGATCGCTTTTCGTTCGTTTTCCGGCGTGAAATCGTAGTAAAGGAAACGGGTTAGATTTTGAGTTTCTAAGTGTTATGGACGAACTAAAACATTAATCTATGGCTTACCAAAGGTCTAGGAAGCAGATGCCTCGTCCCGTTTGCCTCGTCGTCGCCGGAATACTCGCCGGAAAGTGGTCTCGGAGGGATTTTGGCTTGGAGAGGAGAATTTGAGAGGGTGAGGCTTTTGTTTTCTGTCCAAATGAGAATGAGGGCGCCCCAATCCGCCCTTAAGCCTTCCCCAAAGGCTGTGATCCGGTTGCCCTCGATAGGGATTGGATTTTTGGCAAGAAAATCGCCATGGAAGGAAAGTTTACACCTCCTGCACCTCTGGCGCCCTGGTGACGCGCACATAGGCCTTTGTCCGCGCGGAGCACGCGTGGTCTGCCCTGGAGTCGCGACTCCTCCGTCCGCGCGGTGGCCGCGCGGCGGCGCGCGGAGGGCGCGGGCCGGCCGGACCGGCCGGTTCGGCAGTCCGCGTGGTGCGTCGGGTCTTTTCTTCTTTTCTCGATCGGGTTTCTATCCCCTACGTTTTCGGTTCGACTTTTCGGGTCATTTCTGGGGTTACGATTCCTTTCTAAATTTTATTTTTACTCCAATGAATTTCATATTCGAAACCTTGAATCCGTCGAGTTTGAATTCATCGTCTTTCGACTCCCGTGTAGTAATTTATCTGATTAAATTACTTCCGACTTCACGGGTTTTTGGAATTAAAATTCTTTTCCTTCTTGAATTTAATTCCAATTCTTTTAACTCGATTCATGGAATTTCTTCGGCTTCCTTTCCCTCTTTTATTCCATTTTGAGTTTTTGAATCTATCGGCGTTTCATTTCCGAGCAATAATTTATTGTAATAAATTATTTTCTTTTCAGAAATAAATTTTTATTTTGCTGTAAAAATCCCGGGTATTACACCAAATGTCTCCAAGTCTTCTTCATCCCAAGGGACAATTCTCTTATCACGAAGGTATGTTATGAACGACCTTGCACCCTTACCAAAATCTCTATTCGGGAAGAATATTGTTGCGCATGCATTCAAACCACTTAACCATCCAACATTCTCAAAAGACATCACTGCATTTCGAAATACAAAAGAAATAAATCAATACAAACATACGAACAACATATAATCAACTATATAAAACATAAGGAAACATAACAGCTATAGGTTAAACACAATAATTTAAAAAAAAAATGGAAAACAATAGTAAAAATGAGAATAAAGAGAAATGCTAAACCTAGGCCAAAAGAGAGAATGTTTTAGATCATGCATGAAGATAGCAAAATGAAGGCATATATATAGTGGATTACCATGAAGGAATCGAGAAGTCATGGAATGAAATACCTTAATAATACATGCAACACATTCAATACATGGGAAATATAAAAAATGAGCTTTAAGATTAATTTTTCAGATTTTTTTTTTCGTTAATGGCAATTTCGTAAATAATTAAGTGTGTGAAAGAGAGTGTTTCAATTGTTGAATTGTGAGAGAAAGGAAGAGTGGAGGGAAACTTTGTGTGGGTTAGGCTATTTTACTTTTATATATATAATGATATATATGATTGTTGAAATTGGGGAAGAAAAGTTGGAGGAGGTGTTGATAAAAGGGGTGGGGAAGTGGGGGGAATGTAGACTATATTGTTTATATATATATATATATAGTGCCGAAGAACATCATAAGTTTATTTAAAAAGGTTTTATTTGCAAAAATGGAATAAAATGCAAAGCTTGAATCCCAGTCCCGATGTGCACGTGCTCATGACTACTCTCTTGCGAATCCTGAAAAAAGAAAGGAAAACACGCACACACAACTCAGTATAAACTGGTAAGTTAACCATAGTTCCATAAGGACAACACAAAGAAATGACACAACCGCAATATTAACATATTTAATATAAAGGCGAATTAGTATTGACGAGGACACCCTTAACTGCATAAACCGCATAGTCCGCAAATCTCTGTCTAAACCTATAGCACCGGTGCCCTGACCTAGGCCCACAGGCGAGGATAGGGGTTTAGACCCACAATATTGCATATTCAAAGATTTGTCAACCTAGATTTAGTTAAATTTTGACAGAGGGGCGAGTTTCGTCGCTAGAGACCCGTCACGGTCCTGCCCCTCAACCGCATAATCTACATAATCCGCACATAGTATCTACTCGTCAATACCAATTTATCCACATTAATATTTATCCCAATTTCTTTACAAAAATAGGATTTCAAATTGCCTACACCAATTTAGCTAATTACAGTACACCGCTAGGCAATTTAAAATAGTTATTCATCATACAATCTCGACACGGCCAAGTATAGATGTCAACTGAATGTCCTAGCATGCACTTCCCAATTTTTATTTATTTACACACAAAGACAACAACCAATTTTTGACTAATTGACATGGGAATCTAAGCAAACCAACCTAGATCTTGTAAGCCTACACTCACACATCCATAGCATATATAAGAAAAATGATTATTACATAAACAACCATGAAATATATGTGTATAGTTGCCTGCCCTCTCCCATGGAAGCCACCAAGGGTACTATCACTTCGAAACACATTTGTATTTCCCAAGGTATTATCTTGCAAATCCAGGAAAAGAAGAAACGAAAAAAAAATGCTACTTGACATAAACTTTCAAACTAATCTTAGGAACATAATAATTAAATGACTTCTTGTTAACCCAGCAAAAATACATTAGGCCCAATGGAGCTGCTTGTTTGAAGTGTTCAACCCAATTGGGTAAAAAAATATATCCGGAAGAAGGAGGACGCGTCTCCAAAGAGGATACCCCCAAGATTAGAAATCCCAGTGGCCCAATCAAGCAAGCAGCGGCCCAGTGATCCAGTTGGGAAAATATATCCGGAAGAGGGAGGACACGTCTCCACAGCCCATTCTGTGAAGATACCCTCAAGAGGAGGAATCCCATACAATCAAGCAGTGAATCCTTAACCAAGGAGACGAATCACCAACTACGGAAACAAATCGCGTCACCTAAGGAAACAAATTTAGAGGGCGGAGCGTTCAAACTTGAGGACTCTTACCACCCACCACTATATAAGTGCAAGCTGCATCATTACGCAAGGACACCTCCAACACTCCGAGAGAGAGCTTTTACTTATTTTTCCTACATTTTATTGTTTTCTGTTCTTAAATTCTTTTACTGCTTTCTTTAAATTCTTGTATTCGTTTTTCTAGTCTTTCCTGTAATCTTTCCTCCCAATTCATCAATAAAAGAGAGATACTTTCCTCCCAAAATTTTACTGTTAACACTTCTATTAAAACACTACAACCACATGCAAGGACTTGTAGACGACGTATTAGAAATTCTAAAGGGTCAAAGATGGTAGACTCATGAACAATTAAAGACTTGGACATACTGGAAAACATTAATGAATACCGAAGCATAAAAAAGGGATATTCATACAGGTAAGTTAACATAAGTAGACAAAAACATTGGTAGGGCAACGCATATAGACTCATCAGGGATTACAGTTTTTTGACAAATGGGGTTTGGACGAATATTGGGAGATGAGATAAACTTACGGTTGAAAATTGACTAGAGGAGGAAGATGAACAGGAAAGGATTGACGCAACGAGCCGCCTCCACCCGAGAGAAATAGTTATGCATTGATTTTTTATTTTAGGGTTGTAGGACTTTATATATAACTAGCTATTTGAGGGTGGACGGTAAGTTTTGGATCCCATATTTATGGGAATAACTCAATCCCAACATTCATGGGATAATTAAATCCCATATTATTATTATTATTATTATTATTATTATTATTATTATTATTATTATTATTATTATTATTATTATTATAAGTGTTATTTTTATTATTTTTACGGGTATCATAATCTACCATTCTTAAAAATCAACTTCGTCCACGAAGTTGCCTCTCAATCTAGGTTCAGAAGCATAGGGCAAACAAAGAAGCTAAATACCCAATCAAGCAATAAAATTTATTGAATGCAAGTATTAAACTTTCTAATTAATGCATTTACATATATAATTAAGTGAAAGTGCATGTATCCATATGACCCATTCCCAAGTTCGAAAAAAATAATTTAATGCATGATTTTAAACTAGAAAATATTTTATGCAGAAAAGAACTTTGATGGATTCCTTGAAAAAAAAAAAACTAATGGTAATATAATAATGAGTTTTAAAAAAAATCAAATATTCTTATAGGTTTAAATATATTGTAATACCCCAAATTTTTATCAACGCCCAAAGGAATAAAAATTTATTCCGATCAATGTCGAAATATCTCCGAGAAGAGGAAAATAATTTATCACAATAAATTATTGCTCGGAAATAAAACACCGATAGATTCAAATTCAAAATGGAATAAAAGAGGGAAAGGAAGCCCGAAGACATTCCATGAATTGAGTCAAGATAATTGGAATTAAATTCAAGAAGGAAAAGAATTTTAATTCCAAGAACCCGTGAAGTCGGAAGAAATTTAATGATACAATCGCAATCAATCAATCGATCAATAAGTCGCGCAACTTCGGGGACGAAGTTGATTCTTAAGGAGGGTAGATTGTAATACCCGAGAAATCGCCATCGAAAATTTAAATCCAAAAATAAAGAATTGGATTTAAATTATTAAAACCGAAATAATTCCGAGAGAGCGGAATTTATTATTTATCGGAAGATAACAACTCGAAACGAGTTTATCGAATTGTCCCAACAATCACAAAAATTCCCACATTATGATTTTTTTTAAGATAAGAATCTTAATATATATATATATAAAAAAAAAAAATTTAAAAAAAAAAAAAAAAAAAAAAAAAGTTACTGTAGCATGCTACTGTAGCACGCTACTGTAGCATGCTACTGTAGCAGTCGGGATTTATGTGTTTTTGGGACTTTTTGCCATTTTTTTGGGTCCCAAAGGTGGGAATCTTGATCTATCACGGGTGTGGCATCTTTTTGGATGTTATGTAATCAATCCCATCCCCATTCTCAGCCATTTTCATCAATCATTCACCCCAAACTCTCCAAAAACTCTCCCAAAAGCCAAACACTCTTCCGACGAACTTCCGGCGACTTTCCGACGAGTTTCCGGCAACCAAATCTAACCAAGGAAGTGTGTAGATCAAGGATTGCAGGCTTTGGATTGTTGGTAAGATGTTATTCAAGTTTCCTTATGATTTTAAGATCATAAACATCATACTAACTTACGAATCTTCATATTCGAACACAAATCGGAGCCAAGGGAAGAATAAATCGGGTGGAAGAGATTCGTTCGTGACATCCCGTGGATTCCGGACGACCCCGTGACTTCCTAGACATCATCCCCACTGTAAGTTAACCTTACTATGGTTTTGGGTGACTTAAAATGCAACCAAACATAGAGATTCAACTCAAGAAAATTAATAAAAATCTGTCAACAAGAGAAACCCTCAACGCAGCGTTTTTGTATGAATTTTTCGAACCTCTAAAGCTGCTCAAACAAGAAAACTCAAAACATGAAAAGTGTTGCTAAGACTTTGGTCTAGCTCCTGTAAAAATTTTAGAATTTTTCATGATGTTTTGAAACCTGAAACCAACCCAAAACCGAAGAGTATTAAATCTGGATCTTACAACTTGGACAGATTTCACTCTCAATCTTATTCGCCATTTTGACCTTGGATCTAGGCCGATCTAGGATTGGAGTTGAACATAAGAATTGTAGATCTATGAGTTTGGAATATTACTGTAAGTTTTTAGAATTTTTCATTGAGATTTGAACCTCCAAACTCGAGCCGATCCGATCTGCGTTAGAACCGATGTCAAGAACCTTGACAGATTTCATAATCAAACTCGACGAGCAAAACTCTTACTTCGAGTGTTCAAACCTGAAAACTCAAAACTAAGATTTTGATCCAAAGATCATAAGCTATATTGTGTAAAAATTTCAGAAATTTTCATCAAGTTTTGATACCCCAAATCGTATCGGACATATTCTGCGTTTTTAAGAATTGTCAAAGGATGACAGATTTCATAACCGATCTTGATGAGCTTATTCCTATCACTTCTAGCCCGAACCAATCTATGTGATCTAAACAAAAGTTGTTGGAAATCAAGTCTAGTATGTGCCTGTAAAATTTCAGAATTTTTGAAGTCCATTTGATATGTCAAAAAGTCAAATCTTTGAGAGGTGTCAAACCTGAATCCTGACAGCTTTTTGATTCTGTACAAAACTCGATTTTTGACACGCTTCCCATCGTTTTTCCGAAAAACTTAAAACACGAAAGTTGTTCGTTGGGATGTTTTTGAGATGCTGTACAAATTTCAGATCAATCGCCTAAGAAATGGATTTTTAAACCAAAAAGGCGCAAACTGTGACATCGATCGATTTTTGAAATCTTTTAAACAACGATCGAGACGTTGGAATTACGATATATCTATACTTTTGAAAAATCCCGTTACACCAAATAAAAACATTTTCTTTAAAAGAATTCTTTTGAAACATTGGGGACTTGTGACCAAGTTTGATATTATCAATATGATTCATGCGGGTTTGATTCCCTATGATATATTTGAGTTCTTGCGGGTTAGATTCCCCAAGGGCGATTGTATGTTTTCCTGCGGGTTAGATTCCCCAGGATGTATTGAGTTCTTGCGGGTTAGATTCCCCAAGGGCGATTGAATGTTACCTGTGGAAATATTGGTTATGAGGATTGCGGTCACAAGAGCCCTGGTGAATGGTGAACTATAAAAGAAACGAAATATTTTGAGAAATGATACTTTTGAAATTGGCTGAGGCCGCCGGATCACCGGCTAAATGATACTTTTGATATTGGCTGCGGCCGCCGGATCACCGGCTAAATGAAATATTTTTGAGATGGTGGTGTATCGGGAAGAATTTTTAAAAGCTCAAAACATGTCTTTATTTAATTTAATTAAAGGCTTTGAAACCCCTAACCCATGCTATGTGTTAACTTACTCAGCGCGTTTTTGCTGACCCAAACCATTTATCCCCTTTTTCTTACAGAGTCTGAAGATTATGCATCGTCATATGCATACATGGGAACATTTGGGGAAATCTCTATTTTAAATCCCTGCATTAATTACGACTTGCATGAACGGGACTGTTTAACCCGTGTTTTGGCCATGTCGGCCCTTATACTTTATTTCCGCTGCACAACTTATATTTCCGCTGCAACTTTGATATATTATTTGTAAATTATATATGAATGGGCTGTTTGAATATTTTAAAATTCTGAAAAACCATAGCCTTGCATCTCCTTAGTGAGCTCGGAGAAACCGTGTCTTGCTAGGGAGGTGTGGCGGTGGCATCCCGGCCTGGGTTACCAAAACCGGGGTGTTACAATGTGGTATCAGAGCCCGGAATATTTTTAAACTATTATTTTCAAGTATTATTATTTTTAAAGTTATCATTTCTAAACTAGTAGTATATTTCAAAGAGCCCAATTATTATTTTGAAGTTAAAGCCCAAATTTTTAGCCCAAAAATTTTTTTTTGAAGCCCAAGAAATTATTTTGGCCCAATAGCCTTGTTTTTATTTAAAGCCCAAATAATTTATTTCATTCGGCCCAATATAGTGGCCCAAACCTTTTATCCTTATTTTAACCTATCCGTGGAATAAATTTATTTTTTTTTAAACTCATGGATAAATAAAGGCATGCATAAAATTTTTTTTATTGGGGGGATTACATATGCATATGCATACATAAATACACTAACCCTTTTTATGTGAATTATCGGTAATAAGAATCACTCCTACCTTAGAACTCGACGTGATCTTGACTTAGGAGCGCTTGCTAAAGACTAACTTTGCCTTAGTCCTAGATCTTGATCACTTAGAAACTCATTTTCGCGTGCTTCTATATCATAAAATGGCACCTAGAAGAATACTGAGGAAGGATCATATGCGATGATACCCGAACATGGTTGTGAATAATACATAGGCAGTTATGGGGACATAACTGTAATCTTAAGGGGGGGAGGATGTAATACCCCGTAAGAATGCATAAGCATTTATTTCGAAACTCGAATATTTTGTATCCCAAATAAATTTTTGAACTACGTAATGACTTGATCCCTTCACAGGGTACGTAGGCAACTTGGAAATTTCAATTCTGGGTTCAGTCAAACAATAATCAAACAACAAACGATGATCAACAATCAAACAATAATCAACAATCGATCAATAACTCAATAACACAATATCGCAAATAGTAAACAAAAAGGACCATAACTCTTAGCGCGAGAAAAGCCGAAACACAACTTCGAGGACGAAGTTGATTCTTAAGGGGGGTAGACTGTAATACCCCAAATTTTTATCAACGCCCAAAGGAATAAAAATTTATTCCGATCAATGTCGAAATATCTCCGAGAAGAGGAAAATAATTTATCACAATAAATTATTGCTCGGAAATAAAACACCGATAGATTCAAATTCAAAATGGAATAAAAGAGGGAAAGGAAGCCCGAAGACATTCCATGAATTGAGTCAAGATAATTGGAATTAAATTCAAGAAGGAAAAGAATTTTAATTCCAAGAACCCGTGAAGTCGGAAGAAATTTAATGATACAATCGCAATCAATCAATCGATCAATAAGTCGCGCAACTTCGGGGACGAAGTTGATTCTTAAGGAGGGTAGATTGTAATACCCGAGAAATCGCCATCGAAAATTTAAATCCAAAAATAAAGAATTGGATTTAAATTATTAAAACCGAAATAATTCCGAGAGAGCGGAATTTATTATTTATCGGAAGATAACAACTCGAAACGAGTTTATCGAATTGTCCCAACAATCACAAAAATTCCCACATTATGATTTTTTTTAAGATAAGAATCTTAATATATATATATATAAAAAAAAAAAATTTAAAAAAAAAAAAAAAAAAAAAAAAAGTTACTGTAGCATGCTACTGTAGCACGCTACTGTAGCATGCTACTGTAGCAGTCGGGATTTATGTGTTTTTGGGACTTTTTGCCATTTTTTTGGGTCCCAAAGGTGGGAATCTTGATCTATCACGGGTGTGGCATCTTTTTGGATGTTATGTAATCAATCCCATCCCCATTCTCAGCCATTTTCATCAATCATTCACCCCAAACTCTCCAAAAACTCTCCCAAAAGCCAAACACTCTTCCGACGAACTTCCGGCGACTTTCCGACGAGTTTCCGGCAACCAAATCTAACCAAGGAAGTGTGTAGATCAAGGATTGCAGGCTTTGGATTGTTGGTAAGATGTTATTCAAGTTTCCTTATGATTTTAAGATCATAAACATCATACTAACTTACGAATCTTCATATTCGAACACAAATCGGAGCCAAGGGAAGAATAAATCGGGTGGAAGAGATTCGTTCGTGACATCCCGTGGATTCCGGACGACCCCGTGACTTCCTAGACATCATCCCCACTGTAAGTTAACCTTACTATGGTTTTGGGTGACTTAAAATGCAACCAAACATAGAGATTCAACTCAAGAAAATTAATAAAAATCTGTCAACAAGAGAAACCCTCAACGCAGCGTTTTTGTATGAATTTTTCGAACCTCTAAAGCTGCTCAAACAAGAAAACTCAAAACATGAAAAGTGTTGCTAAGACTTTGGTCTAGCTCCTGTAAAAATTTTAGAATTTTTCATGATGTTTTGAAACCTGAAACCAACCCAAAACCGAAGAGTATTAAATCTGGATCTTACAACTTGGACAGATTTCACTCTCAATCTTATTCGCCATTTTGACCTTGGATCTAGGCCGATCTAGGATTGGAGTTGAACATAAGAATTGTAGATCTATGAGTTTGGAATATTACTGTAAGTTTTTAGAATTTTTCATTGAGATTTGAACCTCCAAACTCGAGCCGATCCGATCTGCGTTAGAACCGATGTCAAGAACCTTGACAGATTTCATAATCAAACTCGACGAGCAAAACTCTTACTTCGAGTGTTCAAACCTGAAAACTCAAAACTAAGATTTTGATCCAAAGATCATAAGCTATATTGTGTAAAAATTTCAGAAATTTTCATCAAGTTTTGATACCCCAAATCGTATCGGACATATTCTGCGTTTTTAAGAATTGTCAAAGGATGACAGATTTCATAACCGATCTTGATGAGCTTATTCCTATCACTTCTAGCCCGAACCAATCTATGTGATCTAAACAAAAGTTGTTGGAAATCAAGTCTAGTATGTGCCTGTAAAATTTCAGAATTTTTGAAGTCCATTTGATATGTCAAAAAGTCAAATCTTTGAGAGGTGTCAAACCTGAATCCTGACAGCTTTTTGATTCTGTACAAAACTCGATTTTTGACACGCTTCCCATCGTTTTTCCGAAAAACTTAAAACACGAAAGTTGTTCGTTGGGATGTTTTTGAGATGCTGTACAAATTTCAGATCAATCGCCTAAGAAATGGATTTTTAAACCAAAAAGGCGCAAACTGTGACATCGATCGATTTTTGAAATCTTTTAAACAACGATCGAGACGTTGGAATTACGATATATCTATACTTTTGAAAAATCCCGTTACACCAAATAAAAACATTTTCTTTAAAAGAATTCTTTTGAAACATTGGGGACTTGTGACCAAGTTTGATATTATCAATATGATTCATGCGGGTTTGATTCCCTATGATATATTTGAGTTCTTGCGGGTTAGATTCCCCAAGGGCGATTGTATGTTTTCCTGCGGGTTAGATTCCCCAGGATGTATTGAGTTCTTGCGGGTTAGATTCCCCAAGGGCGATTGAATGTTACCTGTGGAAATATTGGTTATGAGGATTGCGGTCACAAGAGCCCTGGTGAATGGTGAACTATAAAAGAAACGAAATATTTTGAGAAATGATACTTTTGAAATTGGCTGAGGCCGCCGGATCACCGGCTAAATGATACTTTTGATATTGGCTGCGGCCGCCGGATCACCGGCTAAATGAAATATTTTTGAGATGGTGGTGTATCGGGAAGAATTTTTAAAAGCTCAAAACATGTCTTTATTTAATTTAATTAAAGGCTTTGAAACCCCTAACCCATGCTATGTGTTAACTTACTCAGCGCGTTTTTGCTGACCCAAACCATTTATCCCCTTTTTCTTACAGAGTCTGAAGATTATGCATCGTCATATGCATACATGGGAACATTTGGGGAAATCTCTATTTTAAATCCCTGCATTAATTACGACTTGCATGAACGGGACTGTTTAACCCGTGTTTTGGCCATGTCGGCCCTTATACTTTATTTCCGCTGCACAACTTATATTTCCGCTGCAACTTTGATATATTATTTGTAAATTATATATGAATGGGCTGTTTGAATATTTTAAAATTCTGAAAAACCATAGCCTTGCATCTCCTTAGTGAGCTCGGAGAAACCGTGTCTTGCTAGGGAGGTGTGGCGGTGGCATCCCGGCCTGGGTTACCAAAACCGGGGTGTTACATATATATACATAGCTTTTATAGAAATAAGGCTATGCATATTTATACTCTTAAAAATAATGGCCCGAAAGAATCGAACCTCTCTGATATCACTTTGGTTGCTGCCTACACCTTAATCAACTTGGCTAGCTCTCCAACCCCATCTTCGGCATGTTCAATAATGGTATTACAATGGTCCTGTAATTGTGGTTGAACAGGGACATCATGTTCAATTATCCAATTTTCTGGAAAAGTTATTTCTTCCCATTTAATAGGTCTTCGGGAAGTAATGTTAGATCTATTAAAATTTGTTTCAATTATTATTGTTTCATTACTTGGTTTATCCATCCTTTACATTGAGGATTTAAAGTAAATAAGGGTTTGTAATGTATTCTATGACAGATACATATAACTTCTGTTCCAGGAATACAATTATAACCATGAGTCTTAACATTTAATGTTAAAGCATCAAGTATATTAATATATGACAAATATAATTATAAAGTTGGATAAACATTGAAATAAACTGGGCCATTAGCCAAACTGGATTGTATAATTCCCATTAATGGTTGTTTCCAATTTAAATTTCTACCATCTCTTAAAGCTGCAATAAAGCTTTCTGGTAATCCTTCTAAAGTTAAAAGTTTTAATGCAATTTGCATTAATCTTATGTGTAAAGATTTATGGGTTATAATGACCAATATCCTTATCAGATAATAATTTTATTATCATTTCATTATTATCTAATGAAATAGATTCTTCAGTAATTTTTACTACTTATTTTAAACCTAATTTTTCAAAAGTTCCTAACTGATATACTGTATTAATCTAGGTTCAACTTTTGGAATTGTTCATTTATTTAGCAAATCTAAATTTTGGGGAATATCATATTCCTCAGTTTTTTATACCATCAAGGAATTTTACATGATAAATAATATCCAGCAACCATCAAAAAATTATGATAATTTATGATTCCAACACACCCATAATGCCTTTACTTTGGCTAAAACATAGGATTTACACAGGAATCATATATTAATCATAGTTTTATTTCAAGGCGAGTTATTTTTTTATCCATTATTATTATTATTATTGTTGTTGTTATATTATTATTATTATTATTATTATTATTATTATTATTATTATTATTATTATTATTATTATTATTATTATTATTATTATTATTATTGTTATTATTACTAGTATTTCCCCGCCCATATAGGCGGGGATGAGATAATCATGCATACGCAAAATAGAGAACTATAATGTTATTGGCGTGGAGCTTTAAAAAAAGAAAAAGAAAAAAAAATTGAATGTTGTGAGGATAGTAAAAATTGAAACGTAATCTCATCCGCTCAAGATTAAATATGTGCGGGGATGAGATAACCATACGCAAAATAGAGAACTATAATGTTATTGGCCTGAAGATTTTTTTTTTAAAAAAAAAGAGAAAAAAGAAAAAGAAAATTGAATGTTGTGAGGATAGTAAAAAATGAAACTTAATCTCATCTGCTCAATATTAAAAATTAGAGCCCACCCGAATGTGAGTGAATGCCATATAAATATATTGTATGCAATAGTTGGTATATGCAAAAATATACTTGTCAATAAAAATAAATATGTTTATAAACTGAGGACTTTATTGTACATGTAGAATCCACATTATAACACTCCGTAAGATATTAAATAAGATTTTAAATTTTAAATAAATAAATATCCTAAATTTCCATAAAATTTAAAACATTTTTAAGAGGATGACATATTTTCGAAGCAACGACTATTTAATCGGACTTAATATAAATTAATTAGTCATTTTAAACCTAAATTCCCTACCAGCATTGGAGCGCAAATAAAATCCTAATCGCGTAATGAGCGGACGCCGAGAACTTTGGAGTATAGATCCATTGCTTTATAAATGTTGGATTAATTAATAATGAAGAACTATATTATAAAATTATTCATTATAATTGGATTTAATCATTATAAAATTAAACCCAATTATGGAAATCAAGGATGATCCTTTTATTTAATAAATTATTCAATTAGGAGATTTGAATTATTTTAAGTTCATAGATTTTAATTACAAGAGTATGATTTAATATTAAAGGATGGATTAAAATGTAGGATGGACCCCTATGACTTGTTTAAAGTACATGACTAATTAAATTATGGAATTAACAAGTGATCGAATGGTAATTAATAAAATTTTCCAATCTAAGGGATTGAAGTAATCATTTTACTAATGACAACAATTTAATAAGTGATTTAATACATTGAATCCATTAAATTAAATTACAAGTATATAGACCATTCGAAATTAAATTAAGTTCTTATAATTAAATTACAATACTTAACACATGTCCGACTTCTAATCGAAATGGTCCCGAATTGGAAAATGTGGAATCTTGGATTACTCGATTAGTTGTACCGAATTATTAAGTCCATAATATAAGTCAATTAAGACCATTATTAGAGATTGGGCCAAATAAATTAAGTTGTGCAATAGGCAAATAAATAAAATTATTTAAGCCCAAACTAAACTAAACCCAATCCAAACCAAAGGCCCAATACACCAAACTACCAAAACCCTAACCCTAGCCCTAGCAGGGCTGCCGCCGCCGCCCCTTTTCCGGCGCCGTCATCGCCGCCGGCGAGCCTCCGGCCGCCGCCGGCCGACCACCCCGCACTCGCCCACCACCAGATTTTCCACCCCGCTCCAATCCGGCCACCACCGCAGCAACACCACCACTGCCCACCTCCATTTTTGCCTCCACCGCCAAGGCAGTCACGGCCGCCGCCGCCCCTCCTCCATCTCCGCCTCCCTTAAACCACACCACCACCACCATTCCTTCTCAAAACCAACAAACCAATAATCAAAACAAAAAGAAGAAAGATGGGAACAGAGAAGAAAGGGGGAGGAATACGAAAAGGGCGACGGAGCCCTTTTTCCGCCGCCGGCCACAACCTCCAGCGGATCCGCCACCACCTCCGCCACAGCGCCCTCCGTCACCACCTCCGTTCTCCATTTCCATCCCGACCGTCCTCCATCTCCCTCCACAGATCCGGCGCCTCCGCCGCCACCCTCGGCCCAAACCACGGCCACCACCACAAACCTTCCCTCCTTCATCCTTGAATCCACAACAGGAAACGGACCACAAAACCGAGAGTGAAAAGAAGAAGAGAGTGAGAAGAAGTAGAAGAGGAAGGAGACAGAGGCCGAGAAGAGATCCGAGGGAGAGAGGCGAGGACAGCCGCCAGCCGCCTCCGCCGTGCGCCGCCGCTCCCGGCCGCCCCTTCATCGCCGGCGGGATGGATGGGAGGGAGACGAAAGAAAACAAAGGAAAAGAAAAAAAAAATAAAGAAAGAAGAGGAAAGAGGAGAAACATGCGTGAGAGGGGGGGGCGAGACAGACAAAATAATCTCAAAAGGGTATAAGGCAGCTTTTGACTAAGGAAAATCAGGAGTAATAAATGCAGACAGGAGTGAAAAAAGGGAAAAGGGGGTAAAGTGGGAATTAAGAAAAATTGCAGATAAAACAAAGCTGCAAGATGGCCTATATAAATGCCTCACCAGCAAAGAAAATATTTCACCCCCAACTCTCCATTTTTCACACCATTCCAGTCCAATTTTCCTAGTTCTGCCGATTGCTTTTCATTGTCTAGTTTTTAGTTTAGTGTTGAAGAATTTCATTTAGCTCGTTACAAATATAATGGTAGTGTCTTGAGAGTGGAACTTTTGCTATTTGATCCAAAGGAGTATTAGAGCTCGGAGAGAGTTATTACAGATAGCTAGTTCGTGTTAGTGCTCGGGTAAGATTTATTAAATTGGAAAATTTTAGTATTATTTCCATTAAAATATCATTATAGCAAATGATGTTAATATTATAATTTTTGCTAGCCAAATAGCTGTACATGAATATCTGCTCGTAGGCCGTGCGTGTGTCGTGTCCATTCCACCCACGGTGACTGTAAGTAGATTTTTACTCTTTGGAGTAAAGCCAAATTTATTTTAGCTTAAGCATAATTTTTACTACCGCTTTATTATTTCAAATTTATGCTTATAGCTCCCTACTATTTTTGGATTACTGGTATGCCATTTTACTGTGCTTTATAATGTTCGCAACTATTCACAAAATCCTTCGGATTTTTGAGCTCATTGTTACGGGGATGAGCGATGTGCCATGGGTCGTAGTTGCCCAACTCCCACGCTGTTGTGCACTTAATCGCCACACGGGGACTATTGGGACTCACAGCTCGGCGCTATGGTCTTCTCTCATAGTGGGCTTGAGGAAATTTCTTACCTCCCCCACACCCTTGAGTGCATGTGGGACTTGAGTCCGACAAAACAGGGACCCCACCTTCGAGTGGGACTAGAGCCCTAGAGCGGAACCCCACACACGGTGGCTGAAATATTTAAATTTCGGTAACGCATAATGTTGTATTATCTTTTCCCGGGATTTAGATTAATATTGACTTTATGTATGAATTATTCTCGTTTTAGCATACCATGACCATAACTGTTGTCTTTAAATTATTTCTGCTACCCTATCTCCTCCGGGAGTAAACTTCTACTTACTCAGCGATTGTTTTCGCTGACTCTACACTTGTCACCATTTTCTTTCAGGTTTCAGATCTGCAAGGTTCGATAGAGCATATTTTGCACGGGCACGGTATGGGGTATTAATTAAAAGAATGTATATTTTTAAAATCCCCTATGGGGATAGAACTTATTTCTTGGCATAGATAAATTTTTATGAGGCAAGGAAAATTTTTATAAAGCATGGGGAATTATTTATCAAGCATGAATAAATATTTGGGTTTTATCCCGTTTATGCAAACGTTGTGCCCTACTGTTAAAACAATGCATTTTTGCATTTAGCAGTGTTATTTTTGAAATACGAGATAGACAACCCCTCATTATAATATTTTGAAATGCGAGGTACAACCTCTTTTAAAATAAAAATTTCCATGGATTTATTCCATTCCTATTATTGAGCTCATTTGAGGAATGCGTTCCTCCGTTTGGTTACGCTATACCAAACATTTTTATTAAGCTTATTTTATACTTGTTACGGTATTATAAGCTTTTGTGCAGAGTATATGCTAACTTGCCCGGGAAGTGGTTAGCATATGCATTAAACTCTGACGTTCTGCACTCATTATTTTTAGCCTTAGCGTATTTCGGGCGGTCCGGAATACGTGGCGGTAGCACCCCACCCATTGTTCCCGCACTTTTCTTCCGCTGCATCCTTAGGGAAAATGGGGGTGTTACAGATTGGTATCAGAGCGGTTTTGCTCTATGGATTTGTGCATTTAAATTATTTAAAATTTATGCACCATAAACATTTTTGAAAGTTCTATGGCTATGCGAGTAGTGTATTTAAATTATTAAATTTTTACACGAAAAGCATTGGAAGTATTTTTACAATGGGAAGATGTGCATTCAAATTCCTTAAGTTTTGGGCACATGAGAGATTATTTTAAAGCATGGTTGCTATGCTAGTAGTGCATTTAAAATTTTTTTTAAAATTTGTGCACGAATGAATTATTTTTGAAGCATTTTTGCCCAAGGAAGTAGTGCATTTAAATTATTACAATTTTTGCACGAAAATAATTTTTGAAAAGACTATGCCAAGTATTTTAAAAGCTATATTTGGGGATGGGAACACACACACATTATGCATATAGGCACGAGCAGAATTTTGGTTGTTATAAGATATTCTGACTAGGATTTTTCCCAGATGTCGGACCAGGCACTTTCGGCATTTAGTGACACCGTGGCCCACTTGACTAGGGACGTGGCCAGGCTCGAGCACAAAGTCTGCGGCCTTGAGGCCAAGAAAGCCCAATTGAGGGCAAGGCTGAAAGAGGTGGAAGCTCAGGTGGAGACCGAAACTCGCCTGAGGGTGCAGATGCAGGACTACCTCGAGGCTGTCGCTCAGCGACAGGATGGCGAGATTGCGAGACAGCGACAGAGGATCGCTGCGCTGGAGACACACACCATCTCGCTCTTCAAGGAGCTTCACCATCTTCGGACCGAGTGGGGACCCGAGGGGTGGATGCGCACGGACATACTAGACCGTATCCATAAGTACACTTCTATGGAGAACGCGCCCGCGTCCACCAGTGCAGCGGCAGCTGGGGAACCCGCGCAAGAGGGGTCAGACCACGAGGGATCCGACGAGTAGGATGAGGGACTCGGTTGTTTCCCTCATGAGCCGCCTTCCACCTATCTCTAGCTACCTTCACGTATCACATTTCCTTAGTATCTAGTTCCCAGAACCTAGTCGCTTTATTTAGGACCTATTATGTAGACGATGCCTAGATGACGGTATTTGCACTTAGTTTTACTTTTATCATCGGTAAGATCCCGGGGACGTTTACCCCAACAGTAGATCTACCAAATCATGGCGTTATATCGAACCGGCCTTGAGCCATTTTGCGTTATCGGATATATAACTGAATTTCTACTATCATGCTTTGCTCTAGCATTATTTATAAGCTTAATTAAGGTGATGCCTTAGACTCGTAAGAACACAATTTATGTGTTAACCACGACAATCACACAGATAACCAAGAATAAGATTTTTCTAAATAATATATAGTCTTAAAGATAAGACTCGGTTGTCATGAAATGGAACCAAAAGAATTATAAACTCACCACGAGTTCTACAAAATATTCACAAAGTTCCCCTAAATTCATACGCCAATTGGCAAAGGAAGTTAAATATCTACCAAGAATAATTTACCTCAGTAAGTGCTTAACTGATTAGCTTAAGACGATAAATTCTATCCTTTAGGTTTAAGAACTTGGAACCCAATCCTTTATTAAAATGATCTACTAATTAAGACTTGATGGAATAGTTGGGAATTACTTTTATCTACCTCGATAGGATTCCCAAATGTGTTATGTAAAAGGTTTCTCCTTCAAAAATAATAATAATAACAACAACAACAATAAAATGAAAATATACAAGAACCTATAATACGATGGATTGAGTACTATGGATTGCCAAGGACAAAGCTTATAACTGAGGACGGAAGATTTTACACCCGATAAAAATTTAAAATTCATAACTACCAAGATACGGTGGATAATCCTTTGTTGGAAATGTCATTTATCAATGCAATAACCCACCAAGTAAAGAAATTGTAAAATTCCCAATAAAAGTTAGTGTTGTTTGCAAAATGAATGCCGAGACATGGTAAGGGCGATACTTGCTATAAATATTAGAGACTAATCGTTTGAACCTAAACCACTTTCGTGTAACCCTGGGTCGGGTATCCAAGAAGAATAATTAACTAAGCATGTGGAAATTTCAAAGTGACCGAGACTTGGAAATAATTAAAAGATTCCCATGTGTACAACTAAAGACGATTAATGATGGACTTTAGCCGTGAACGTTTCCGGTTAAGGATGAGCTGAGTTGGATTTCCAAAGGATTTAAATTTTATCTATTTTGGGATGAACTCGAGGAACTTACTCTAATATTTTTAAAATGTAAAGGACGCTTCAAGCATAACAATTAATTATCGGACCAAGTATATCAAGCAAAATTGACCAAGTGTTTCGAAACGATTATATAAATTTTTCCTAAGAGCAACACCTTAACAACAAGAAAAGTGGAATTTATTAAGGATTAGAGTATACACAAATGAAGCCTATCAATTTAAATTGAGTCATTGAAAAACCCCAAAATGGATAAAAGATAGCATATCGATAGATCTTTTTGACCTAGGCTTATTAAGATATAGGGAATGGATAAATAATTAAATGAGATAGTCTATCTTTATCTCCCTACGAAGTGAATGGAGTACGGAGCCGTTAGCATACTCTGGTAAAGAAAGCTTCACGAGAAAGATGAACCAATCCATATTTGACCTCAATAAATAAGGACCATGTATAAAATTTTTTAGAAATACCGACAGAATTAAAATGAGACGATTCCTGCCATGTACAGGATATACCTGAGGAGACCAAGTGGATATTAGGAATAAATGTTTGTGGCCAATTGAAGGAAATTGAAATTTATAGGTAAGAAAGATAAAAGCTTCCTATAAAACATGATTATGAACTACTCTCAAGTTTTGTCGTGAGGCTTCGAGGACGAAGCCTTATTTTAAGGAGGGTAGACTATAACACTCCGTAAGATATTAAATAAGATTTTAAATTTTAAATAAATAAATATCCTAAATTTCCATAAAATTTAAAACATTTTTAAGAGGATGACATATTTTCGAAGCAACGACTATTTAATCGGACTTAATATAAATTAATTAGTCATTTTAAACCTAAATTCCCTACCAGCATTGGAGCGCAAATAAAATCCTAATCGCGTAATGAGCGGACGCCGAGAACTTTGGAGTATAGATCCATTGCTTTATAAATGTTGGATTAATTAATAATGAAGAACTATATTATAAAATTATTCATTATAATTGGATTTAATCATTATAAAATTAAACCCAATTATGGAAATCAAGGATGATCCTTTTATTTAATAAATTATTCAATTAGGAGATTTGAATTATTTTAAGTTCATAGATTTTAATTACAAGAGTATGATTTAATATTAAAGGATGGATTAAAATGTAGGATGGACCCCTATGACTTGTTTAAAGTACATGGCTAATTAAATTATGGAATTAACAAGTGATCGAATGGTAATTAATAAAATTTTCCAATCTAAGGGATTGAAGTAATCATTTTACTAATGACAATAATTTAATAAGTGATTTAATACATTGAATCCATTAAATTAAATTACAAGTATATAGACCATTCGAAATTAAATTAAGTTCTTATAATTAAATTACAATACTTAACACATGTCCGACTTCTAATCGAAATGGTCCCGAATAGGAAAATGTGGAATCTTGGATTACTCGATTAGTTGTACCGAATTATTAAGTCCATAATATAAGTCAATTAAGACCATTATTAGAGATTGGGCCAAATAAATTAAGTTGTGCAATAGGCAAATAAATAAAATTATTTAAGCCCAAACTAAACTAAACCCAATCCAAACCAAAGGCCCAATACACCAAACTACCAAAACCCTAACCCTAGCCCTAGCAGGGCTGCCGCCGCCGCCCCTTTTCCGGCGCCGTCATCGCCGCCGGCGAGCCTCCGGCCGCCGCCGGCCGACCACCCCGCACTCGCCCACCACCAGATTTTCCACCCCGCTCCAATCCGGCCACCACCGCAGCAACACCACCACTGCCCACCTCCATTTTTGCCTCCACCGCCAAGGCAGTCACGGCCGCCGCCGCCCCTCCTCCATCTCCGCCTCCCTTAAACCACACCACCACCACCATTCCTTCTCAAAACCAACAAACCAATAATCAAAACAAAAAGAAGAAAGATGGGAACAGAGAAGAAAGGGGGAGGAATACGAAAAGGGCGACGGAGCCCTTTTTCCGCCGCCGGCCACAACCTCCAGCGGATCCGCCACCACCTCCGCCACAGCGCCCTCCGTCACCACCTCCGTTCTCCATTTCCATCCCGACCGTCCTCCATCTCCCTCCACAGATCCGGCGCCTCCGCCGCCACCCTCGGCCCAAACCACGGCCACCACCACAAACCTTCCCTCCTTCATCCTTGAATCCACAACAGGAAACGGACCACAAAACCGAGAGTGAAAAGAAGAAGAGAGTGAGAAGAAGTAGAAGAGGAAGGAGACAGAGGCCGAGAAGAGATCCGAGGGAGAGAGGCGAGGACAGCCGCCAGCCGCCTCCGCCGTGCGCCGCCGCTCCCGGCCGCCCCTTCATCGCCGGCGGGATGGATGGGAGGGAGACGAAAGAAAACAAAGGAAAAGAAAAAAAAAATAAAGAAAGAAGAGGAAAGAGGAGAAACATGCGTGAGAGGGGGGGGGGCGAGACAGACAAAATAATCTCAAAAGGGTATAAGGCAGCTTTTGACTAAGGAAAATCAGGAGTAATAAATGCAGACAGGAGTGAAAAAAGGGAAAAGGGGGTAAAGTGGGAATTAAGAAAAATTGCAGATAAAACAAAGCTGCAAGATGGCCTATATAAATGCCTCACCAGCAAAGAAAATATTTCACCCCCAACTCTCCATTTTTCACGCCATTCCAGTCCAATTTTCCTAGTTCTGCCGATTGCTTTTCATTGTCTAGTTTTTAGTTTAGTGTTGAAGAATTTCATTTAGCTCGTTACAAATATAATGGTAGTGTCTTGAGAGTGGAACTTTTGCTATTTGATCCAAAGGAGTATTAGAGCTCGGAGAGAGTTATTACAGATAGCTAGTTCGTGTTAGTGCTCGGGTAAGATTTATTAAATTGGAAAATTTTAGTATTATTTCTATTAAAATATCATTATAGCAAATGATGTTAATATTATAATTTTTGCTAGCCAAATAGCTGTACAGGAATATCTGCTCGTAGGCCGTGCGTGTGTCGTGTCCATTCCACCCACGGTGACTGTAAGTAGATTTTTACTCTTTGGAGTAAAGCCAAATTTATTTTAGCTTAAGCATAATTTTTACTACCGCTTTATTATTTCAAATTTATGCTTATAGCTCCCTACTATTTTTGGATTACTGGTATGCCATTTTACTGTGCTTTATAATGTTCGCAACTATTCACAAAATCCTTCGGATTTTTGAGCTCATTGTTACGGGGATGAGCGATGTGCCATGGGTCGTAGTTGCCCAACTCCCACGCTGTTGTGCACTTAATCGCCACACGGGGACTATTGGGACTCACAGCTCGGCGCTATGGTCTTCTCTCATAGTGGGCTTGAGGAAATTTCTTACCTCCCCCACACCCTTGAGTGCATGTGGGACTTGAGTCCGACAAAACAGGGACCCCACCTTCGAGTGGGACTAGAGCCCTAGAGCGGAACCCCACACACGGTGGCTGAAATATTTAAATTTCGGTAACGCATAATGTTGTATTATCTTTTCCCGGGATTTAGATTAATATTGACTTTATGTATGAATTATTCTCGTTTTAGCATACCATGACCATAACTGTTGTCTTTAAATTATTTCTGCTACCCTATCTCCTCCGGGAGTAAACTTCTACTTACTCAGCGATTGTTTTCGCTGACTCTACACTTGTCACCATTTTCTTTCAGGTTTCAGATCTGCAAGGTTCGATAGAGCATATTTTGCACGGGCACGGTATGGGGTATTAATTAAAAGAATGTATATTTTTAAAATCCCCTATGGGGATAGAACTTATTTCTTGGCATAGATAAATTTTTATGAGGCAAGGAAAATTTTTATAAAGCATGGGGAATTATTTATCAAGCATGAATAAATATTTGGGTTTTATCCCGTTTATGCAAACGTTGTGCCCTACTGTTAAAACAATGCATTTTTGCATTTAGCAGTGTTATTTTTGAAATACGAGATAGACAACCCCTCATTATAATATTTTGAAATGCGAGGTACAACCTCTTTTAAAATAAAAATTTCCATGGATTTATTCCATTCCTATTATTGAGCTCATTTGAGGAATGCGTTCCTCCGTTTGGTTACGCTATACCAAACATTTTTATTAAGCTTATTTTATACTTGTTACGGTATTATAAGCTTTTGTGCAGAGTATATGCTAACTTGCCCGGGAAGTGGTTAGCATATGCATTAAACTCTGACGTTCTGCACTCATTATTTTTAGCCTTAGCGTATTTCGGGCGGTCCGGAATACGTGGCGGTAGCACCCCACCCATTGTTCCCGCACTTTTCTTCCGCTGCATCCTTAGGGAAAATGGGGGTGTTACACACATGATCATCTTTGGAAATTAAGACTTTTAATATTTGAGCTAAAATGACAGGTTCTTGTTATTGAGATGATATATCATGAAAATTTATGATATAGAATAAATCTCTTACACAATGGGTTGAATTGGATCATGCGATTCATTAATAATCATATGATTTAAAAGTTTGACACATGTGTTTCATTATCATTTATCGAGTCTAATAATTCAAACAATAATGCATTGTTTAAATATAGATAATTTAAACCAATATTTGAGGCAAATAGTGTATATAATCCAAAATAATCCTATTTAATAAAAAACTAATATAATGAATAATGATGTATATATATATATAATTGATTTAAATATAGCCTTTTTACGATTAATAAGCAACGTACACAAATTCATATTTTAAATATAATTATTTTAATTGAGTAATAGAACCAATTAATGGCTTAGCTTCACCAAACGCAGTTAGCCTGAGTGGTATATGGTTCTGACAGTTTAAGCAAAGATTTCAGGTTCGAGTATTTGTGTATGCAAAATCTGCTTTGAGAGAGGTAAGCCTTTAATTCGCACCAAATTCTCGAGGGATTAGTCTTGAGCCCAATGTGACTCGAGATACCCGGTACACGCCAAAAAAAATTAATGGCTTAGCTTCAACCCAAAGTTTGAAATATTATACAAAATAGATATTATATAATATTTTGGATAATTCTAAATATTAAATATACAAAATTGTTTTATTATAAATAATGTAAACAATTCGTTTAAATATAAATAATTAAAAATATAGGCCCAATATAAAATTAAAACAATAATTTTTGCAGTCAAATTTTCTACCAAGCCGAGTAATTAAGCCCAATTATGGAGCCCTAAAGCCCAAAATTTCAATCAGTACTCTTTCAAGTTTCAACCCAATTTTTCCTTCTTTCTAGAGTCCAATGATTCAACCTACATACTTTTGAGGAAGACTTTTTTAAAATTTATTTGATACTAACTCCGTTATCATTTAAGTGCTCCCTTTGCATAGTAGTAATTATTCATTGAGCAACTTTGATCAATTTTTTAACATAGTTCTATAAGATAAAATATAGTCAAGTGATATCTTGTTAGATTCGTCTGAACACGTAGTTTTAGAACATCAAATTTTTATAATTTTTACTTATATACAATTTGAGTTATAAATATTTAAAAATGTGTATTGGACTGCGTGAAATGCAGAAGTGAATCACTTATATGATAACAGAGGAAGTAGCAAATTATAGCCTCCCTCGTAGACTCTGGCCTAGCTTAAGCAATGATGAAGCAAGACGGCGACATCGTTTATCTCCTTCCCCAAGGCAGAAATCACTCAAACGGGTACCTGCAATCTACCCATTCCAATGCATACCCACTCCAGAGACTTTTCAGAACTCCCATTCCAATGTTTACCCAGTCAGGTAAAAATCATCTCCCAAACCCTAAATTCTCTCAAAATACTTCCGCGAGATTGTTAGGCATTTCTTAAGATTTGTTTACTTCCAACTTATGAACTCGATGTAAACCTAATTTTAGGTATTGTAAAAGCAAAGGGTTTTACCAAGTCTAAGAGAGAAGCCGTTTGAATTCAATCTGTTGAGGGTTTATCGGATCTGCAATAGTGGGAGTGGGAGTCGTTCTTCCCTCTTTTATCAGATCTGAATAACGTTAAGAAGAGGCATGGGGCTTTCTTCTCTTCTATAAATAAGTACCCCTGCTTCTACTCTGGGACAGATCGATTTCTCACTTCTTCTCTAACTCTCTCTTCTCAACCACTGTAGATTGGCCATTGATTCCTGCTTCAGTAATCTTAAATACTGAATAACCCGTTGAAGCCTTGAGAGTTCCGTCACCTTGCCGGATAAACTCTTTACTCCAGTGCAGATTATGCACGCCTCGGGAGTTTTGCTGTTCTTCTTCTTTTCTCTATCGTTCTAATATATTTTGTTGCTGCCCTGCTGTCTCGTGTTTTCTGTTTCCCCTTTTTTGGTTTCCAGATTCCAACAATCTAAAGAGTTTATCAATTTTACCATGTCTGGAAGCCCTTCTTCCCTCACTGATACCACTGCTATCCCTACTGAAACCACTACAACCAATCCTATCGGAGTTATCAGTACCGACTCCGATCCTAAATCTGTTCCAGTTTCTGAATCTGTGGGGGTTACTGTCGCAATACCCAGTGCTTTACCTGCTCCAGCCCCTTCTCAAATTCAACACCTTGCAAAGCCTTTTCCGGATATATCCCGGATTGAAGTATTTGATGGACAAAATTTCAGACAGTGGAAGGATCGTGTATACTCCCTTCTGGATGTACACAGTACTGCTTGGGCTCTAACAACTCCCAGGCCGATGGAGAATCCTGAAAATTGGGACTATGCAAATAAGGTGTGCAGGCACACTATTGTGTCTACTCTCTCAGATAACCTTTTTGATGTGTATTTTGGGCAAAAGGAAGCAAGGGTTATCTGGGATAGTATGACTGCAAAATACACAGCGGAGGATTGTGTGAAGCAGAGGTACGTCTGCAATAATTTCTACCGGTGGGAGATGGTGGAGGGTAAGGAAATAGTTGGGCAGATACATGAGTATCACCAACTGTTGGAGAATCTCAAAGCAGAACAAATCATCCTTCAAGATGAATTTGTATCTGAGCTGCTAATTGAGAAATTACCCCCATCATGGAACAAATACAAAATGCAGCTGAAGCATTTGGAGAAAAAGATGACTCTGGAGGAACTGACTCGCCATATTATGATAGAGGATGCAAATCGAAAGCAGGCCAGGGCTTCTGTTGTGCAACCCACAATACCAAAGGCGAATTTGGTGCAAGAAAAGGGGAAGTCTAAACAGGTGACTTTAAATAATGCGTTAAAGCCAAAATTAAATAAGAAAAAGAAACCTGGTCACTGCTTTGTTTGTGGGAAAAACGGACACTTTGCTGCTCAATGTAAATTTCGTGTTCAAAAGAATAACAATGATAAAGATGACAAAAATAAACCACGAGCAAACCTTATTAATGAGAGTAATGAGGATGAGGTGATTGTCGCGGTTATATCTGAAATTAATTTGGCTGTTAAAGACATCAACAACATGAGCTGGGTAGTCGACTCAGGAGCCACGAGGCATATTTGTACAAACAGAGATGCTTTTGTTTCCTACAACTTAGTGGGAAATAACGAGGTGGTTTATCTTGGGGACTCGAGGACTACACCAGTGCTGGGAAAGGACAGAGTCGATCTGAAGCTATCTTCTGGGAAAACTTTAGCCCTTAATGATGTTCTTCATGTTCCAGTTATTAGGGCCAATTTAATTTCTGTATCATTGTTGCTCAAAGCAGGAGTGAAAGTGTCCTTTGACTCTGACAAGATGATTATAACTAAGAATAATGTTCTTGTTGGAAAAGGCTATTGTAACCAGGGACTCTTTGTACTTAATTTGGCTTCTAATGAAATTGCTTCTAGTTCTGCTTATTTGATTGATTCTCTTGATCTGTGGCATGCTAGATTAGGGCATTTAAATATTTCTTATGTCAAGAAGATGCATGTTTTAGGACTAGTGCCTAATTTCAGTAATGTAAATTGGAATAAATGCCAAACATGTGCTGAAGCAAAATTGACTAAGAAAACATGCCCTACTGTTAGTAGAGAATCTAGCTTGCTTGATTTAATTCACTCAGACTTATGTGATCTAAAACTAACACCAACTAGAGGCGGCAATAAATATTTTGTCACATTTATTGATGATCACTCGAGATACACTAAAATTTATTTGCTTAAAAATAAACATGAGGTTTATGATAAATTTTTAGTGTATAAAGCTGAAGTGGAAAATCAATTAAATAAAAAGATCAAAAGATTACGATCAGATAGAGGGGGAGAATTTACTCAACTGAGTGAATTCTGCGAGAGGGTTGGAATTATTCATGAGGTAACTCCACCCTACTCTCCTGAATCAAATGGGGTTGCTGAACACAAAAATCGAACACTAAAAGAAATGATGAACTCAATGATTGTGAGTGCTTCAGCCAGCCCAGATTTATGGGGAGAAGCTATCTTAACTGCTTGTCATCTACAAAATAGAATAATATTTAAGAGGACTGGCAAGACACCTATTGAAATATGGAGAGGTTATCCACCTAACCTAAAATATTTAAAAGTGTGGGGGTGCTTAGCTAAAGTCATGCTTCCTGATCCAAAGAAAAGGAAGATAGGATCCAAAACATCCGACTGTGCATTTATTGGTTATGCTTCCAACAGTGCAGCATATCGATTTCTAGTATTAAAAAGTGAATCATTAGAGATTAATACTATACTAGAAACTAAAAATGCTGAATTCTTTGAGAACATATTTCCTTTATCAGGAAATAATGTTGATAAAAATATACCATTTGATCTATCAAACGTTGAAAACCAAATATCATATGAACCAATTACTGAGGCTTTAGAGGACCCTCAAAGGATGAATAAAAGACAAAGGAAAGAAAAATCCTTTGGTGATGACTTTTACACTTACCTCGTTAATGAGGATCCTTTGACATACTCTGAAGCAGTATCATCTTTTGATGCTCCATTTTGGAGAAAGGCTATTAAAACTGAGATTGACTCTCTTTTAGAAAATCAAACCTGGGTTTTGGCTGATTTACCAGCAGGAGCAAAATCAATTGGTTGCAAGTGGATTTTCAAAAGAAAGTTACATCCTGATGGTTCTATAGAGAAGTATAAAGCTAGACTTGTGGCGAAGGGTTTTACCCAAAAAGAGAATATCGATTATTTCGATACTTACGCTCCAGTGACTAGAATCGCTTCGATTCGAGTTTTGTTAGCTTTAGCTTCTATATATAACCTAGTGATCCATCAAATGGATGTCAAAACAGCCTTTTTAAATGGTGAGCTAGATGATGAAATTTATATGGTTCAACCTGAGGGGTGTCTGGTTAGAGGACAAGAAAATAAAGTGTGCAAGCTACAAAAATCTTTGTATGGTTTGAAACAAGCCCCTAAACAGTGGCATGAGAAATTTGATCAAACTATACTTGCACATGGATTTTCTTCAGTCAGTGTGGATAAATGTGTATATACAAAGCAAACCAATGGAGAATGCGTGATCATAAGTCTCTATGTGGATGACATGCTAATTTTGGGAACTTCACTCGATATAGTGAATTCCACAAAACAATTCTTGTCTTCAAAATTCGCTATGACGGATTTGAAGGAAGTAAGTGTTATTTTGGGAATGAAAATCATTAGGAATAATACTGGAATCATAGTGACTCAAGAACACTATGTGGAGAAAATCCTCAAAAGGTTCAATCACTTTGAGGTGAATTCAGTAAGTACTCCCTATGATCCCAACTCACGTTTAGTGAAAAATAGAGGAGATCCTGTATCTCAGTTAGAGTATGCTCGGGTTATAGGTAGTTTGTTGCATTTAATAAATTACACAAGACCCGACATAGCTTATGCTGTGGGTAGACTGAGCAGGTATACTCATAATCCAAGCAATGAACATTGGGCTGCATTATCGAGACTAATGCGATACTTGAGAGGTACTATGAATTATGGTATCTGCTACAGTGGATTTCCTGCAGTGTTAGAGGGATTCAGTGATGCTAATTGGATCTCTGACTCAGATGAGGCGAAATCCACTAGTGGCTTTGTATTCACATTAGGTGGTGGTGCAGTTGCTTGGAAATCAACAAAACAAACAATAATTGCCAGATCCACGATGGAATCTGAGTTCATCGCTTTGGAACTAGCTGGCAATGAGGCTGAGTGGTTGAAAAACTTCATAGCAGATATTCCTTTGAGCACAGAACCTATTCCATCTGTGTCAATGCATTGTGATTGCCAATCGGCAATAGCTATAGCTAAAAACAAAACCTATAATGGGAAAAACAGACATCTACGCCTAAGGCATGATGTTGTGAAGCAATTGCTAAAGGATGGAATTATTTCCATCGATTATGTGAGGTCAGAAGTGAATTTGGCCGATCCTCTGACTAAACCTCTTACGAGAGGAAAAATATTTGAAACATCGAGGGGAATGGGACTAATAGCCATCTTGAATAATCAACAGCGATAGGAACCCAACTTATGTGATTGGAGATCCCATGAAGTAAGTTCATATGGGTAATAACAAGTCGTCGTGATTATCTGGAGCACAGTCCACTTATATCTCATTCCTAAGATGTGCGTTGTGCTCATTACTGCATTAAATGAGGGTTGAATTAAATTCTTAATGATTTCATAGCCTTTAAAGGTGTAGTATAAATTGCAGTATACTATTGATGAAATCACCTATACAAGTGTGAAGTGGGGCCGCTTCTATGAGAATCTGGCTAATTCTCTAGAGCACTTATGAACCGAAAGGCATGCGCATGGCCTATGGGCGCAAACCGGCGTTGAACAATGGCATACTAAGTCCAATGTGACTGTTGAGACCACTGTTTCACAATAGGAATCTTTGGTTCATAGAAGCTTAAAGCTTCACCAATCATTCCGTGGATCATGTCTTCTCAGTCAATGACTAGTTCATAGTGGTAACACACACTAGTTTGAGACATTGGACTATTCAGTGGTATAGATGGATAGGCTTTTACAATATGTGGGGGATTGTAAACCTAATTTTAGGTATTGTAAAAGCAAAGGGTTTTACCAAGTCTAAGAGAGAAGCCGTTTGAATTCAATCTGTTGAGGGTTTATCGGATCTGCAGTAGTGGGAGTGGGAGTCGTTCTTCCCTCTTTTATCGGATCTGAATAACGTTAAGAAGAGGCATGGGGCTTTCTTCTCTTCTATAAATAAGAACCCCTGCTTCTACTCTGGGACAGATCGATTTCTCACTTCTTCTCTAACTCTCTCTTCTCAACCACTGTAGATTGGCCATTGATTCCTGCTTCAGTAATCTTAAATACTGAATAACCCGTTGAAGCCTTGAGAGTTCCGTCACCTTGCCGGATAAACTCTTTAGTCCAGTGCAGATTATGCACGCCTCGGGAGTTTTGCTGTTCTTCTTCTTTTATCTATCGTTCTAATATATTTTGTTGCTGCCCTGCTGTCTCGTGTTTTCTGTTTCCCCTTTTTCGGTTTCCAGATTCCAACACTCGACATTTTCCCTTTTAGAGTCTCTGATTTCACAGTCTCAATCCGAAATGAGAAAGGATCTTCTCCCAGTTTCTAATTTTTAGCAGTAAAAAACTACATCTGGTTCGAAAAACACTTTGATATGTAGGTTTTTGCATTTTTCGCTTTTTTCTTTATGGATTCTTATAGTTTCAGTTTGTTTTTACAATTAAATGCGGGAGTTCACCCATAATGTTCATTGTATGACCTTTGTGAATGAAATACTCGGATATGTATTTTTAACTGTATCTAAGGCCTCACTTGGAATAACTCTGATCGAGTTTTATTTCACTGGTGAGCTTTCAGATACTTGGTAGTATTCATTATGTAACAACGTTTTTCACATATTTTTCAGATATTTGATATTGCATATGTAACAATGAGATCGACATTTTCCCTTCTACATTCTCTAATTTCACCAACAATTGTGTGAATTGGAAATGAAAAAGGATTAACCCCTTAGATTTCCACTTTTTAGAAGTAAAAAAATCCCTGGTTCGAAAAACACTTGGTTAGTTTTTTGCATTTTTTGCTTTCTGCTGTGGATTCTCACGTAGTCACGTTTTCAGTTTGTTTTTACAGTCACATGCCTAATTTAGATTGCAGTGTTCATTATGACGACCTCTGAGAATGAAATACACATCGGATTTGTATTTTTTAGAACTTGATCTGGGGCCTCACTTGGAACAAATCGATTGTTGATTCTTTGTTTACGTCGGTGAGTGATTCTTTTTTCTTTGATGAAATCCTTTTCCATTTGTCTTATGTTGTTCTTTTAATCAATAACAAAATGGATGCATAAATTGTAGTTTTTTGTCTCCTGATCTTTCTTTTTTTTTGTTCCTTTTGCTCTAGTCCTTAGCCTCTCTTTGTTTCCTTTCATTGTTTTCGTCAGACGGTGTTTTATGTTTTCTTTTCTCCATTTCTCAGATTTCGTGTGTATTGGAAGCCTAATTTGCTGATGGTGTTAAAGAATTCCACCATCACCTTTGGAATGGGTAATTTTACATACATTCTCTCTTTCTTTTTCGTTTTTTTTGTTGGATTTGCCAGCATAATTTTTATTTTCTAAAGCAATAAGAGAGATAATAAGTCCAAAAACTGATGGACATAACTGAAATAATCTTATCTTCCTTTGACTTTGAAAAATACTTACAAATATAAGTTTCTTGATCTAAATATATACCTCCCACCTTTTACCAATGTTCCCTAACATGCTATTGCATTACTTTAGCCACACAACTAATGAAATTTCATAAAATACAGGGCCTCCGGGACCTAGAAGATGTAGGTCTCATTGGTAAGTGAGCATTGAATGACATACTTAACAGTGTAAATTTTGATTTCATTTAGGGTATTGCACTATTACTTTGGTTTTATATATATATGTATATATATATATAATACTTAGAAAACTATAATAACTATTTTGAGCATCATATCTATTATTTCTTTTTTGCAACTCTATTTCTATTGTCATTTATATCTGAATTGTTAAGTCATAGCTCTTGTCTCCTCCTATTTAAAATATATTATCCCATCTTTTTTAAACCTGTTTTTTTTTTTTTTTTTTTTTCACTTTGTTGAAAATTCCAAAAATTGATTTGGGGTATTATTTCCTCCTACGTACAATATTTTATTCTACATCATTTGTTTTATGTGGTGATCATACATATGCATTCAATCTAAGTATAACCCATATAGTATTCTGTACCCTGCATTTTAAATAGGAGTTTTTTTTTTAAATATTTGGTAAGCCTACCGCAAGGAAATTTTAATACTCAGTCCTATTTTTTGCTACTAAACACATTTTTAGATTGACATAAATTTTGGCAACTACTATTTACCTCTTAATGATGAAATATTGTATCAACCGTGTTGATATCATATTGTTTGTACTGGGAGTCTGGGATGATGCTTTGTATATGGGGATGCATCTTCCTTTTATAACAACCATTGTAGTTGTTGTTAAGAGATTTTTGAAGTTCTTACCATGGCACCATTATGTTTTTGAGAATTCTACATTATTTTGGAATGAGTTGTCATATATGTACTCTACTAAATATATAATTCAAAAAATTATGATAATTTATGATTCCAACACACCCATAATGCCTTTACTTTGGCTAAAACATCGGATTTACACAGGAATCATATATTAATCATAGTTTTATTTCAAGGCGAGTTATTTTTTATCCATTATTATTATTATTGTTGTTGTTATATTATTATTATTATTATTAAGTAACCCGTCGAGAATCGACGGGCTTAATTATGTATTTATATATATACATGTATTAAATGAATTAATAATGTAAATATGTAAGAGATATATATTCGAAAGAGAGTGTATATATGATAATATAATATAATTAAATTAAAACTAATAGAGATATTATATTAAGTATTAAAAAATTACGTATTATAAATAATATTTTTATTTAATTTGAATTTTATTAAGAACAAATATAATTTGAAATATAAATATTAAGCGATATATTAAAATTTACATCACAATCTGCTGAAAATTTCATCGTAAATTACATTTCTTGCTAGTGACACACGATATTGCAACATATAACTGTTCATAGCTAAAACCTGGTTTTAAAAGATAGAGTCTAACATTCTTTAGAGATTGGCATTGGCTTTTGTTTATAGTCATACCAAAACAAACTGCAAGTGGGAACTGCCTCCTCTGAAATAGAATAGAGAATTTTGTTAAATGGGATGGGCTCATGATCTTTCTATCAATCAAGAATTTTTACTTTCATGCTTTCTCGAAATTAGTTTAGCCTTAATTATGTGGTTCTCCATCTTGGTTACTATCAACCTGCTTCCATGCATTGCATTATTCATTGGATGGATTTATATTCCTGAGAAGCATGACTATGCATCATTCCTTCAATTTTATTTCATGATTCGGTAATCTAGAACACATGATTGTGTTGAGATACTCCAGTGAAAATATTTCATCGTCATTATCTATGTTTCCATCCTCTTGACAAATATCTTTTGAACTAAGATATACTTTTTCACTTGCAGGCATACGCTCTAGAATGTAATCATTTATCGTATCAATCATCTCATTGGTAGGGGCTAGTATAGCACTATCTTTAAAAATATTTGGATTTGAAGTCGTGCAGTTTATATTTGAATATGTACTCTCAACAATGTCCACTAAAGGCACCCGTAGAGTTTATAAGAATATCCTCTCGAAATGTTATATTTGATTGTCCATCTCCAATATCAATAACTGATTTACCATCACCTACATCAAGTATCCATTTTTGCAAATTTTCTCGTTTCCTCAGGATCAATCCCTGATGTATGGTCCTGTTTGTAAAACTAATTTTGTGACAATAAAATGATTGAGGATAGACAAAGAGTGAAGTAGAAGAAAGTGAAGTGTTATTGAGAAAATATAACCTATATATATATACATTAATTCATATATAGAGATATTTTACATAGATTCATAATTAATGTATCTTTTAATAATATATGAAAATTTGTGATTACATATACAAAATAACTATCTTTTAATTATATAAACTATACATATATATATTATATTTATAAATGTACTCAATAATATTTCGATTTAATGAATTTTGGAAGGGTTTATACAAGATTATGCTACGTAATTGTTGTGTATGAAAATCATATTAAATCTTTCCATTAAATACAAAAACCATGTATATTTAAAGTACACATATATTGTGCTATAAAAGATTGTGTTGCAGAATTTTTAAAATTTAGAACTGAAAATCATTCCATATCATAAAAGATTGTGTATGAGAAGTGCATATAATTTTTTTTTAGGTGAACAAGAGGGTATCCCCAAACCATATTGGGCCCAATACTAATTATAATCCCTCCAGGATCTGGTGGGCATTGAAGGATTGCCTTTCTCAAAGCAGAATTATGCATATACAAAGACTTGAATCTGAGACCTTTGATTAAGCTGACAGAGCCCATACTACTCAGGCCAACTGCGTTTGTTAGAAGTGTATATAAATTGGGAAGTGTATATTTAAATTCCATATAAATTGAAAATAGAATATATTTTATAAATAAAAATTAGGATTTCCATATCCAAATCAATATATAGTTTACATAAATAAATAGTAATAAATAAATAACAAAAGTAAAAATCTAAAATTAATAAATAAAAAATACAAAAATCTAAGAAAATTAGAAAGTTAGAATGGAGATACCATATTAAATATTGATTTGGTTGACCACTAATGGTTTTAATAATATATAGATTACCCCGCCCAATGGGCGGAAATTTGGACAATGTGAGTAAAAACATCCAATTTAATAAATAAAATTATTCAATTTTATTATGTCTATTACATTCCCAAACTCCTTAAACTATTTTAAGTACTAGTACATTATTGCATATATACATTGCATAGTAATCGACCAATAGACATATGCCATTACCGATATTTATAGATTAAATTTTGTACCCTAAAAATATTCTTCGACGAACAATAATTGAAAGGACAAAAAAATGAAAAAAAAACAGTGATAAAGACTTGATTATTGATTATTGATATTGATCCACCCTAAGCATTGAGAAATTAGAAATTTCACAAAGATGTAACTATTTCTAAATTAAATTAGAAAAATATAAAAAATACTCTTGTGACGAATCCATTGACAAATTAAAATGACTATAGTTTCATCAACTTATTGTCGTATCGCAATTTATCTAAATTTAGTTAATTTATATAGTACAAATATTTGCTATTCATTAATGATATTATATCAATATATAAGGTTCTTATTAATAATTTATCATATATTCTTTAACTATAATTTCAATTCATAGAGTATTGGTTAAGAATAATAACAAATACTAAAATTATATTTAAAGAATAAATGTAATATCGACCATTAATGTTTTTGCAAAATACTTTAGATGAGTATTTTTTATCTATAATAATTAATGAAATTAAATTATCTACTGTGAATTTGGTTCAAATTTGATTTTCATATATTTTGAAAGTGCATTATACTTATATTATTCCTTCATTTTTCTATAGTGAAAAATAATTGACTTTTGATAATGTTTATTATCGAACATTGATTAATACTTATACAACATCGATAGAAGAAAAAACATAGTTAAGTGGGATCTCGTTAGATTCGTCTCATCATTTAGTTTTAAAATATAAAATTTTTAGAATTTTTATTTGTATACATTTTGAGTTATTGATGGGTTATTGTTAGTTACTAATTAGGAATGTATATTGGATTGCGTGCAGAAAGTGAATATTGAGGAAATAGATATGTTACTGTTCATAAGAGGATTTTTGTGAGAAAGAATTGATATGTTAATTTTACTGTTCAAAAGGGTAGGTTACTGTTCATAAGGGATATTGTTTTTATATATTATATAGATATAGATAGATAGATATAGATAGATTATTAATATTAAAGTTATTATTATTAATATTAATGTTATTATCACTACGAAAAAATAAATTTTTAGTGAGGAAAACAATTGCCACTAAAAATTCTGTCACTAGATTTAGTGACAAAACCAGTAGATTTAGTGACAAAATGTTGTCACTAAAGCTAGTGAAAGAATATTTATTGACAAGTCAGTGACAATTATATTGTTTTTCTCACTAAAACTCTTTTTTCTCGTAGTGTATTATTATTATTATTATTATTATTATTGTTATTATTACTATTATTGCTGCTTGTAATAGAAATTAAATCTTAGAAGCTATATGGAACATTGCTTTTTCACTCAATAAATTAAAATTCTTTTATTTTTATTTATTTTTATAACAAATACTAGATTGTATTCATTTAATCCATTAATTTTTCTTAACCACGACAAAATTGAATTAATTAGAAAAGTGATTTTTAAATCACTAATACTATTGCACGAAAACGGACCTGATCAAATGAAATTGGTTTTTTTGTTTCTTTGGTGGAAATGAAGCTTGGAAAACTACAATCCAAAAAACAAAAGGAAAGAAAAACCGAGTGAAAGAAACCTGATTGAAACACCATGCGGGCCATCAAATTCTGGAGAACCATACTGGCCGGAGGATAACGCCGCCAAATCCAGTAGAAACGCCGGCGTGGTTGACACGCTATATAAATGATGAAGCGAGAGGGTGACACGGGACGTGTGATTCTAGAAGGCCAATGCAATAGCCATCACAGAGTCAGTCCGAATAACATATTCCAGTCCAAATACAATTGCCGCCATCCCCGCATATGTGTTTGTCTTAACCCCAAGATAGCCTTCCCAATGTCCCGGATATCCCTGCAGAGAACTCCCATGCATCTGGATGTAGCCCTGGGGTAGTAAGTGAAGCATGTTCCACTGTACCAGCCTGATGTCATGGCCGGTTATGGCAGGGCTCCTCCTCCGGGCTCGGTGAAGCTCCATGCACAAGTGTTGCGCCTCCCTCTGAAGCAGCCAATCGGGTTATTGAATACCCTCAAAACACTCGTGCATTACGCTCAATCCACGCCATCCATAAGGCTGCCACGAACATGTTCCCATGCGCGATGAACATGCATGCCCCGAAGAAACTCACTAATTGCTGACTTTGGAACCTGGTCACAATCCCCAGGGATTTGAATGCCAATACGGATCCAAACTTGGGCCACCCACGTACAGTAGAAGAGACAGCGTGCCCATCTTTTCAACTTAAACCCTGCACGCACAAGTTGTAGAGAGGAGTTGTGGCCACCTTGCGACGAAACCTCAAAAGGTTAACCGGGAGTGCAGCGTGACTAAGAAGCCAGAGGAGGTAACCGATTTTCTTCGGGAAGTGAATTTTCCACATCCGTTTCCAACCCTTCTCTTCTATAGAAACCCCAGCAAGGAAGGTATAAGCTAAACTCACTCACCGTGAAGCTGCCACTATTCAGTCGATTTTTTGTTTTATCGACTGAAAAAAATTGGTAAAATTCAGTCGAGCGACAAAATTTGAAATTTTTTTTATAGTAGTGAATCCTCAAGAACGTAGGAATAAACAGAATATTCACCAATCAAACATATTGCAATACAGTGCATAATTAACTTTATAGAGCAAAAAACTTCTTCCACTTCCAAACAATATTTCAAACTTTTTTTTATTATTTTTGTCTGACGCCATATATAATACCAAAACAAAGACATCATAATATATTACCAAAAATTGAATCGATCTTCATAGAATTTGTAAATGATCCTGGCCAACTAATATTGCAGGCCATATATATTATATATACATGAGCATACAATGAAATTACTTGGCTACTAACATATCGAAATTCAGACCGAAACCATTGAACAAATCAGCAAGTTAAATTGTCTCCATCCTTCACTGTAAAAGAGGTTTAAAAGAAGTGTTCTGTAAATTCAAATAAACCGCTTGCCAGCCCGCATCCGAAGGATGTTGGGTGTCCCAAAAAAATGAGAGCTTGGGATCCTTACACACTTCATAATTAGGGAATCCACAAGCTTCACCATTAGGACCAACACAACACGGCTTTAATTTGTCTGCCGAGGTTCCTACAGGGGAGCAAGACAAGAAATTTTGATGGTTAGGACAACTAATATGCCCAACAATAAGTTAAAGGACTTTTCCTGTTAATCAGTTTACCAGAAAATAAATCGGTATTTGATGGATGCTGCTCGATGGATTATAATTTATAAGTGCATCAAAAAAAGGAATATTTTCTTATTACCTGATGTTGCGTTGACGGGTTTAAGAGCTGAGTCGAAAGAATTGTAGAGATCGACATACACAAAGGCGGTAGGATTGCCTCCCGCTTTGTTCAATGCACGCAGGTTTTGGTTCAAAATTGAATTGTGTAGTTGTGAGATTTGGTTGATGCTTTCGTCGCAGCTTTTGTACGATGTCTTGGCAGTCGTTTGAGGCAAGCAACCGGATGGTGGAACTCCTGTGATGGCAATTCTCGCGATGCCCAACTCTTTTAGTCTCCTAACATTACTGATTAGCTCATTGATAACTGACGTAGTGAACTTTGGTAATTCCTACATGAAAGGAAGCCATCTTAAGTTAGTTCAATGCATTTTATTAAATAAAAAAAAAAAAAAAACCAGTTTTGGTCTCATAAGTTTTTTCAATTTCCAAAATCATTCCACAAATATCGAATTAGATGAATTCGTCTCATAACTACCATAATCATTGCCGAACCCGTCCATGAACCTATTTTTTCACTAATCATCGCCGAACCTGTCCCATAACTTCCCTAATAGAGGGGTGGGTTCGGCGATGATTAGGGTAGTTATGGGACGGGTTCGGCGATGATCAGAGTAAAAAGGGACCTTCAAGCGGAAAAACCGAGTTCATGGACGGGTTCGGCTATGATCAGAGTAGTTATGAGACGGATTCGTCTGATTCGATATTTGTGGATTGTTTTGGAATTTTTTTTTAATTATGGAACGGTATGGGTTTTTTTTTCCATTTATTTAAATATGTTTATTGAATGCCACTTTTGTTTATAATCTTGAAGAAAAAAGGTTATAGAGGATTTCGAGAATGTCTTAATTTTCATTTCCATGAATACTTTTATGCATCAAAATATACTGTGGGCGCACCAAAAACTGCGATTCAAACTACAGAATTGAGGTTTTGCTGCGCTTTTTGATTTTCTACTCGTGCTTTTTCATTGTTTAAGTTCAATGTTAAGAGCATTACCTGAAAATTGCCACCGTTTTTGACAAGAAAAGTGAAGTAATCATTCCCTGCAAGGGACACCAGAGCAATTGAGGAGCTCAGATCTTCGCGATTGATGATGTTTTGATCGATGAGTTGTTGAAAGTAATCGATCTGTGCGCTCATATTGGGCGTAAGAAATATCGTATTGAATACTCCAGAGCCAGCATATGCGAAGTTAATCCCACTTTTTATGGATAACGGATCGAAGGTTTTGGTGGCGTATGGCAATGGGGAATCGACACCAAGAAATGAAGCTGCACATATATATAGTAACAAAATGTTCCCCATAAAATTTAAGAAAATCACTTGAAGACACTCAAAATGAAAATTAACTGGAAATGAATTGTCTTAAAAGACAATAATATATAACATACCTACAAAGTCTGTAAGAACCTTTCCATCAGAAAATCTACCGGATGGTTTCCCAGGGAAATCCATACCGTAGGGTTCTTGCCATGACTTTACAAGGATTATTTGAGGCAGATTCCCAGTGTCAGCATACGAATCCCCGAAAACGAAAAGTTTCACTTTCCCGTATTCAAGCTTTTGTGTTGTATTTCCTCCAGGATTATATCCTGCAAATTTTGTAAAACACCCAATTTTATACAAAGCAACGACATGCATACTACAAGATTTTTTTTATTTGTTTTAGCGACCAAAAAATTTGGTAAAATTCAAGGTTAGCGACCGAATTTGTGATCAAAATTCATTACGACCAATGACCGAAATTTGTCAGCGACCAATATTTTAACGATTGAATTTGGAACTTTTCTAATGATGATGGCCTGTTACTTATAAAAGGTGTCACTGAAGGCATAAAAAAACCCAAATGCATAGCAAAGATCCAACTACGGTCAAGGGAGTCGCAAGCCTCTATTTTTTAACAATGAGAAAATTTTCATACTTATTACCAAAAATTGATCAGATACCAAATTGTTCATATTTAATGTGTGATTTGTACATACTAACGGAAAATGCATTAAAGGAAACTACACCATAACTGAAAAATAATCCCACTTTTGCATTGGTATAAAAGAATATGTATTAGAAATATATTGTTCGTAGAAGCACATATATATATTTTATTATGGAAAGAGTATTGCTTACGAAATTACTGTTCCATACAAACCTTTACAAAAAACAACAAATGAAAGGAGGTAAAAGATGGAGAAAAGCGTTGCCCAATTATTTGCCATTTTTGTAGGGAAGAAATGGAACACTAAAGGAATATGGGAGAACTATTATTATTATTTCAGTTTTCTGGGCATGTAATGACTGATGGTACACATATTTATACATACTGATATTTGCATACTATCAGTGGTAAATCACATTTGTCGCAAATGCATGAATAATATTTAGATGTTTTATATTAAGATTTTAACCAATACTCTACCGAAAAGAAAGAATCACCTCACAAGAACAACACTGTTAATATTGGATTCTGTCATCTTGTGATATTAAAAATAGATTAAATAACTATTAGAATGATAGCTTAATGGTAATATTATATTAAGGTACTATGCATTAATAGATATAGTTCAAATTTGAAGCTCCTGAATATATTGATGGAACACACCTACGAAGGAGGTCAGTGTCTACGGATAGTTATATGATACGAACATATACATACACGGTATCATAACCATAGGCATGTGTCTACAAGAATGGTTACGAGAAATACCTTTCCCAAATGCAGGTAGAACTGTAACGTCTGATTGTAAAGTTGGTTCTTTTTGTCTATATTCGTAGATCTGCAAGTGCAACCACGAACAATCTCCAAGCACATGAACAAGCGCAAGGATGGATATTCCTGCTTGCACACGAACAAATTCAACACTAGGAATCTTTCAGATTTTTCCGACCCTATACGAACACACGATGGACAGAGATCTATCAAACAGATGGAGAGAAAAATCGGATCTCCAAAAAATATTGAATCAACTAGGATTCTCAATCATGGTAAATTAAAGCGACCAACAAATATTTCACAGGTCTAATTTATCTCCACTTGGAATAAGAATTATCAGAGTCATTGAGATCTTGATTCTTCTTATGCCAGAAAAAAAATATGCATCTCAACTGTGATCCATTCAATATGACGAAGCACACTATTGCAAACTATTAGTCAATGTAAACTAGTTACAAGTTTACAATACAACTAAACCAATAGGAAAAACCCCTAATACTCACATAATTTTGTTTGATTTCTCAAATCATCCCATAAAACATGAATTAACCCATTCGATCCGGTAACTTGCTAATCTTAGCCCAATCTATCCCATTCACCCCCTAATGATAATTAACGCTGACGCGGTAGTGGATTAGTGCGTCTAATGGGGTTGACGTGGCAGCACCATCCACTGCCACGTCACCGTTAATTGTCATTAGGGTGGGTGGGATGGATTGGGCTTATTTGGATTTATCCGTGGATGACTTTGTACATTCAGCTGCCTTGTTTGCATTTGTCTGCCATTTCGTGGGGTTGACTGCTACTTGCTCTCGTGCCCCCGAGCCACATGATGGATAGTGGGCAACTTGGTAAAGTTTGGCTGTCTCGGAGCATCATCTTTGCCCTCCGAGCCACTTGTGGTAGGCAGCTTACTGGCCACCTCGACATAACTTTGAGGCCCTGGAGTGTGCTTCATGTGCTGACCATCCTTGGTAGATTGATCACCTCTGTACAATTCTTCTTTGTCTGTGTAATACCATAGAAATTATCCGAAATAATTTTAATTCATTAAGTAGACTTCTATTAAATATTTAAACACTTGCTTAAAGAATTAGTATATTGATTTTTTCTACAAAACAACACTTTTAAAATTATATATGTAAATTTGTCTTTTCCAAAAGAAATATGAATTTCAATATCAAGGGTAATAGAATTATACTCCCTCCGTTTTTTTTTAACTTCACCAATCCTGCACTGCACGCAATCCAATGCACATTTTCAATCATCAATATCTCATATTATATATAAGTAAAAATTATAAAAATTTGATATTCCAAAACTACGTGATTAGACGAATCTAACAAGATCTCACTTGACTATGTTTTATCTTATATAACTATATGAAAAAATTGAATTAAAGTTACTCAATGAATAGTATCTACTATGCTAATGGTGAACTTAAAAAAAAACGGAGGGAGTATAGTTTATGGAATATTTTTTAAATCTATTGTTTAAATTATATATATAAGTTTTTATATATATACACATTGGTCTTGAAAATTATTATGAGGATAGTATGTGAATATTTTAAGTATTTTTATATTCATTATGGAATAAATTTTTATAAAAATAAAAGTATGAGATTTTATGTGAATCTATGAGAAATAACTTTTATATATAAGAAAATATATTCATAGATTATAATTTTTATTTGATGATGACATGAAAACTTTGTGGTTTGAGTATTGTTGTGAATAAAATAAAACCATGCAAGTATATTTTTATTATCTTTTTGAAAGCACATTAATATAAATACAATACTCAAAATAAATAAATAAATATTATATTATCATATCCAACTCATTGAGTATAAATGCATGCCACTAAATAATAGCAAGAATAATGATTTTTCTAGACAAGCTAATACTTCAATCATTTTCATGATACACTACTTACACAAATATAAGGTTAAAAGCAATTGCAAGAAATTTTTTTCCAAAACAAATAGATGAAAAATCAACATGATTAACAAGTGTCTTGGATGAATGACTAGCAGAGAAAGGTGATCAATTATCTCTTGAACCCACCAAGATTAATAGCCTCCACAATAGGCAAACCATTATGTTAATAGACAACATGATGGACAAAATTAATAGCCTCCCAAATTAATAGCCTCTTTGTTAGGCTATAAGGACCAAATGAGTGGATACAAATACTCTAACCATTATTGCTCAAGACACACTTAATTGGATGATTGGTGAGGTTGTAATCACTCTCACAATGTGTCATGTTCAATTGTTCAAATCTTAGCCTATAAATAGAGGGAGTTTCTAGCCTTCAAACACACCAATCTCATCCATCTCATTAGCCAAATCACTACCCATTCTATTCTTCAAAGTTCTCCCACATAGTGAGCATATCTTAAAGATTGTGGAGTTTTGTAGGCTTGGCAACCTTCATCATTCTAGAGTTCTAACTCTTCTCAATAATTGGTTAGTAAGATATCCTCCTTGTAAACTTGTATCTTAGAGATCTAAATCTTTTATTTTTATATATAAATTGATTTTCCTCTATTTGTCGAATTTCAGTGAAACCCGTAATTTGTGGTGCGAATCTTGTGTTATAACGGCCATTATCTTTGAATCTTCTTGCTCTTATACATCAATTCAGTAAGTTAACACTCTCTACTTCAAGTTTAGGAGATCCCAATCCATGTTTTAAGAGTACAAAATTAGAATTTTCCCATTATACGAAAATCTGTCAGTTTTTCATTTACGTAAAGATCCATCTTTTTAAACTATCTTGGTTCATTATCCCTCAAAGGTTCCTTCAAAAAACTTGTTCTTTATTGAGTTGAGTATCTTTCTGGAAAATTTTATAATTTTTAGAACTCATACGAAAAAGTTATGGGATCCGCTTTATCGAAAGGTTGAAATCTCTTTTTGTTGAAATCTAAGAAATGAGTGTTTCTGAAATCCTTGTTTTTGAAGGTCTTAAGTGTTTCAAACCCAAATAGTTTATTCATGAAAAATATTTATCTATGTGCTATCTACCTTGTAGTAAAATTTAAGAATTATTGGTCGCGAATTACTATTTTTAAAACCTGTTGAAAATTATAGAGTCACCATTGAATTTCTGACAGAATACATGTTCTGAAAAGAACTCGATTTTTGAACTGTTTCCATACCTTATTTTGAAAAGTGTAAAACATGAAACTTGTTCAACTATGTGTTGAGTATCTACAGTTTAAATTTCATACTACCTCCGTCTCAATATATTTGTTACGGATGGTTTTTTGGCACTATTCACTGTTCAACTTTGATTTGGATTTTTATCATAGCTATGTAAGAAAAAACATAGTCAGATGAGATCTTGTTAGATTCGTCTAATCTTGTAGTTTTAGACAATTAACTTTTTATAACTTTTCATTGTACACAATTTAAGTTATTAACCCTTAAAAATGTGTATCGGCATATGTGATGGGTGGGTCCGTAACAAAAAAAGTGAGACGGAGGAAGTAGCAATCGCCTTTCATATGAATTTTTAAACTGACTTGGCGTAAACTGCGATGTTGGACTTAATTTTTGGTCCAAATGAGAAATTGTTGGATTTTGAGATCCATGAAATGATCTTTTCATATTTATGAGATATTGATATGGGAGTTAAATGTTGAAATGATATTTGGCATTATTGAATGCCCTTGTTATGAGGTTACTCCCTTGAGATTGCTGAAAACTCTTTTAAAGAGGATATTATGTGGAAAATTATGGAAAACTCTTTTAAATCCATTGTGCACCTCGTTGACATGAGTAGATTTTTCAATCCTTTTAAGTTATTCTTCCATACACTCTCTCGGGGTATTACAATTAACTTGAGTAAGATGCCATACTTGATAGAGGGCTAATGCACTAGGGATGTGTCTTGCGGGGCCTCCCCCTCTAAAGATGCCAAGACGGCATTGTTGATAAATTGTGCCAAAACGGCGTTATTGCATGTATGAGTCTGTACTCTTGGGTGTATCCATGATGGGTTACCCGAGGCTCCGGAGTGTGTCTGTATATGAGTCCGCTGCATGCTGATCATGACTTATGATCGATATGATATAATATGATATATGGAAAATGGTGTCCTCTTGTGCATAGTTGCTACAATGGTAAGAATGAAAGTTATTTATTTTGTTAAAGGTAATGTGTGTGATCCTTTTAAAAGAAAAAGTGAAAATTATTTTTTTTAAATGGGTGTCAACAACTATTTTAAAATCCACTTCTTAAAGTGGAGCGGGTTGACTTACTCAGTACAATGAGTACCATTGTACTGATAAAAAGTTGTGTTATCTTTTTACAGATATTGGAGCTGACATGTGAACTGCATCTCATGACATGAGCATTTGGGGATGGGATTACCTTTCATCAAAAAGATTGTTGCTTTAAGGAACCACGTACTTTTAATTATTAATGTCCTATATATTGCCTTTAGTTTATGCTTCCGCGTGAGAAATAACAATGACTCTGGTATTAAGTACTTTAAATTTTCTTATGACTATATTTTATAAAATTGGCAATTATTTTTGACAGGTCCCGGTAAATAGGATAGGAAAAATATATGAATACGTTGTTGACGCGTTATCCAGACAACCAATCAACAATCACAAATATATCACAAGGCAGAAGACAAATGCAGAAAACAGAGGAAAACAGAGCATTTGTTGACCCGGTTCGATCAAACCGATCTACATCCGGGGGATCCCAATCCAGGCATTTCACTAACTCCAAAAGGCTCACAGATACCCTCTGTTTACAACTCCAAACACCTTACCACACTAGGACTCAGCAACACCCAAGAACTCACCCTTCTTGACTGAACAGACTGTTGGACCCCGCTGTTCCAACATCCGCTGGACAACCCAATCCTAATGCTCAGTGCAGCGAGCTGTCTACCCTTGGAGCAGCTACTAAACAATATGCTCAGACAATCTAAACACCAGATTCAGCTCACAAACATTTTCACTCAAGATATCACTCAGCAAAGTATGAAAATGTAAGTTTAAATGACTCAAGAACCCTATCAAAATGATATAGAAATTACCCCAATCAGCAAGCCATTTTGATAGATGAACTCAACAGCTTTTCTCCTCCATTTATGCCTCCATTTGCAGCAGCTCTTTCTCTCAAAATATTCTCTCAAATGTATGATAATCAAACAATGAAGTATGAGAGCAATAAGATCAAAACACTCCAATCAAAATGAACAAAAGATGCACTCAAATCGGCGGCTTCATTTTGATGGAAAAACTCCACAAATTTCTTCAACCTTCAAGCATTAATATCCATGGCAGCCCCCAACTCTTCAAAGGTTTTTCTCTCTCTATTTTGCTGTCTTAGCCTCCAAGAAATGAGGGATAACCCTATTTATATGAATAAACTCGTATCCCTAGGCCCATTGGGCTGATTTTGGGCTGAGGCTAGGTCATTACAGCTCATTTGTATTTTTGTCTTTTCTGCTGCACTCAGTTGGTTGTTCTTCGGTTGTTCTCACATCCTTCAAACAACGATCGTCTTCACAACATAACTCAAATACCTAACAATCTCCCCCTTTGTGGAGATGATCGGCCAAAACAATCAGAAGATGTAAGAACAACGATTATCAACAAAAATTGTTCATTCAGCATCCCACGACCCAAATTCTCCCCCTTTTTGGGTGAGCAGCTTCACAAATAAAATCTGCATCAAAAGTACCAAAAATAGGCCAGTTCAACAATCATCAGAATAAAGTTTATACCAGTCAGCAATCCATTTGTTGTTCCAGCAACATTGCAACATCACCAGCTCACATTCCCTTTTTGAACTAATTCCTCATTCACGCATTGTTCCAACAACCCTGTCACAACCTCAGTATGACAATGTGCAGAGATAAGAAATCGCCATTTGACTCCCCTTAATCAACTCCCCCTTAATCAATAATCATTCAGGTGAAATATGAATTCAATGTAGACCCCGAACCAAGTTGGATTGGGCAAAACAAATAATCATGAAAACCATGCCCACATATCCAACTTCTCACCCTTTTTGGTATAATTAAATACCATTGGTTGTTCCTCCAGGATCAAGATCACATGATGTGTCCTTCTGGAGTGATAAATCTACAGATTGCACTTTCTTAGGAATCCACATAGTTCGAAACTTGATGTGCTTCCGTAGTTCCTCGGATGGCCAAATAACGGGTTTACCACGCAGAATATCTTTCACCAGCCTGTTGCAATTATTCGCAGTGTGCCCAGAAAATTTGCAATATGCACAGCTCCGTTGTTTCTTGGTTGTACTAACATCCGTATCAAGACCGCTGTCATCAGTAATATTCTTGGCTGACCCTTGACTCAACATGCCTCCTTTAACAAATATTGTCTTTGAAGATGAGGCTTCATTCCCTTGATAGCCAATCCCAGACATATCAGCTTTAGATTTTCCTTGGTTGATCATCACATCTAGTTTTTCTTTGTTCTTCATCATGGCATCGATGTGACTGACTTTCACCAACAACTCAGAATTAGTAGACATTAGAGCATCTCTTTCTTCTTCCAATCTCTTCTTATCACCACCCAACAAATCAACAGTCTTAGTCAACTTCTTGATTTCTTTCTTCAAATCAGCAATCTCATCATCCTTGTCGTCAACAGCATCATTTAGTTCACAAATTTGACCCAACAATCTTTTGTTTTCACCAACAGCACACTTATAGTTTTCCTTAAGCTCATCGAATGCTTCAGCAAGCTCATCAAACTCCATATCAACTTCAACAATAGTGTCCTCTTGAGCTTGTTCAGATTTTTCAGAAGATGATGTGCTCCCATCAGTATGTACAGTGAATGCAATATCAACATCATCAGACTCTGCATCACTTGGTTGTTCATCAGATGTTTCAACAACGTCGTCATCACTGAGTGTTGCTTTCATAGCTTGTTTACCTCTCCTCTTTGCTGTAGGGCATTCAGATTTCTTGTGACCAACTCCTCCACAGTCAAAGCACTTCAGATCTTTGAATCCTTCAGGCAGATCGTTTATAACAACTTTCTTGGTCTTCTTTTGCTCATCATGAGAAGAACTCCCTTTCTGGGGTTGTCTGCCGGTAGTTCCAACTTTCTGTCGACTGCCATCATACTTGTTCTTTTCAAATTCTTTAGCTCTCTTTTCTTGCAGCATCTTAGCTATCTTTCTGGAGAGATATGCCTTTTCTTCCTCAGTAACGTATGCACATTCACCAACGACCTTTAATGCAATACTCTTTGAGGTAGGAGGTTCCTCAAGATGATTCATCTCATATGTTTGCAAAGTACCAACAAGTGCTTCAAGTGACATGGTGTGCACCTTTTCCATTTCCTCAAGAGTTGAAACTTTAGGACTATATCTCTTTGTAACAGTGCGGAGCATCTTTCTAACCAACTTTCCATTATCATACACCAAGCCAAGCATATGTGCCTGATTCACTAGATCCTTGAATCGAGAAAAGTAGGTCGAAATAGTTTCATCATCTTCCATCCTTATGCTGTCAAAAGCTGACTCAATCCGTTGTAGCTTGGTTGCTCGAACATCAGCAGAACCTTCATGAGCAATTTGCAGATCATGCCAAGCATCATAGGCAGTGGTGCACGTCGAGATCAACCTATATTGAGTTTCATCCACGGCACTGAATATGGCATTAAGTGCAGTAGTATTCCCCTGTAACTGAGACTTCTCTTTAGCAGTATATTCCTCAATCTGTGCAGGAACAATATTGACAACAGCTTTTTCTCCTTCAGCAGCATTTTCCTTTACTTCACGAACAGGTTGTTGCCACAACGTCTCAACAGCAGACCATGCTTCTGGACCAAGAGACATTAAGAAAATCCGCATCCTAGATTTCCAATAGCAGTAGTTTGATCCATCAAACAAAGGCGGCCTTGTGATAGAATAGCCTTCACGACTCATCCTGAAGATCGAGCTCAGTTAACTTTAGAGCCCCTGCTCTGATACCAATTGACAATCAGAAATTTATATGTGAAGATATTTAGCCGTAGCACTTGTCAATTAAGTTAGCCAAAGGGCGAGCCTGACTGATAAGTGTGGCGGTAACATTCTGAAACCTTATGAGGATGAATTTCGGGGTGTTACTGAGTGGTATCAGTGCGTATTTTTAAACTCTAAGTATTTGTAAACTGTTAAATATAGAGCTACATGAGGTGATTCTGTCTAAGGAGTCTGGTTTTTAAAGATTGCCCGTCAGCCGGTGGCTCTACCAGTCTTTCCTGGGAATGCGACTCTATAGCTATATATTTTAACTAGTTGGCAAATTAATTAGAAGGCGGTACCCTCTAATCTTAGCATTTCTTGGTTAAGTTAGCAACACTAAGGGATGCGACAATTTAACTCCGGTTTATGGATTTTAAAATTAAAAAAGAGTCCATTTTGAGAATGAAATATTCAAAATATTCTTCAAAGGCCCATATGGGCTATGTTAAATTTTAAAACTTAGAAATTATTTTTGGGGTGGGGACATTGCATTCATGAGCATGTATCATTTTCTACAAAAAAAATAAAATAAAATAAAATGAAATAAAATAAAATAAATAAAATTGTTATGATAGACTAAGTCAGTTGACGTTATCCTAAGTGCTCTTTTTAAATTCTCTATCTTGTAATGTTTTCTAGATTTATGAAATAAAGCTTGTTATTTCATTCCTTCTAGTTAATCTCTCTATAAATAAAGTCAAACTCCTAACTTAGACATTTATGCGTTAACTCATCCTTATACTATGACCTAACGAGTTTTAGGGCATAACCATCCCTTAGACTTGAACTCACTCTTGCTTAACCATCCTTAGCAGAATGGCACCCCGTGCAAGGACTAGAAAAACCCTCCGAAGTGTTAATGCCCTCAACAACATGGAGCCACACCGAAATCCGAACATGACTAACCACGAAGTGCCAGTAGCACCGGGTGTATCCAATCAAGAAGCTCTACCACCTGCACACAAGACACATCACCCTGACATCACCAACAATCAGGGCATTGGACACAACATGGTACCTCCTAATCAGGGAGCACCCAACAACCAAACCCGTCAGAATCAAAATACGCCAAACTCGCTTGACAATGATCGCCTAAGGATCATTGAGCAAATGCTCATTGCCTTGGGTCAGGGTCAAATTAATCAAGCCACAGCAGCTGTGCCACCACCTCAAGCCCAACTCAATCACCTAGCAGTGGTGAACCAATACAGACCACCTCGTTGTGATGGGCAGGAGGACCCTACTAAATTGGAGGATTGGATAAAAAGTTTTAACAAGCTACTCGAGGCGACTCGTTGCCCAGATGAGCAGTAGATTACTGTAGCCTCGTACCTTTTAGGAGGTGACGGAGATGACTGGTGGCAGTTACAGAAGAGAGAGCTAGATTATGATGAGGAGTATACATGGGAAAACTTTACAGAAGCTCTAAGAGAAAGGTTTTACCCGATGAGTACCAAAGCAGCAATGTATGAAGAGTTTCTATCGTTACGACAAGGAGCACAATCTGTACAAGAATACTATGTCAGATTCAAGGAGTTAGTCTGATTTGCTCCTAAGCTAGTCTCCACCGATGCCGAGAAGGCACAGAAGTTCGAAATGAGATTAAACATCTCCATTAGAGAAGTGGTGGCTGGAGTTCAGTATCCTATCCTCCAAGCGATCTACGATCGAGCTGTCTGTGACGACCCGAATATTTCCGGATATTTTTTCCGAATATTTTGTACCCCAAAGAAATAAATTCAAATTGTTTTGAACTACGTAATGACTTGATCCCTTCATGGGGTACGTAGGCAACTCGGAAATTTCAATTCCGGGTTCAGTCAAATAATAACAAAAAACGACACACAATAATACAATCGCTTAATTAAACAATTCCCGAACTCGCGAGAGGATGAAGCGCGCAACTTCAAGGACGAAGTTGGTTCTTAAGGGGGGTAGACTGTAATACCCGTAAATTTTAGGATATAAAAATAGGAATTAATCCAATAGGAAAGAAGGTTTTGCTTCCGAGAACCCGTAAACTCGGAAATGCACGGGAGTCAAAAGACGACGATTTAGAACCCGACGGACCAAAACCGACGGTCTTAAGATTTCAAGCATGAAATCGAATTGAGACGGAATAAATTTATGATGAGAAGCATAATCCGAAAATGACCCGGAAAATCGAGCGCAAAAACGTGGAAGGATAGAAGTCCGAAAGAGTGGAGAAAAAGACCCGACGGATCGGATCGTACGGACCCGCCCGGACCGCAGTCCAGGCGGGAACCGCGCGCTGGCCGGGCGGGGTTTGGCCAAAAGGCGCGCCAACCCCGCGTGGCCCCCCAGAATTTAGCAAGTTACGCGTTTTCGACGATTTCTTGCCATAATTCGACCCCCCGACTATGGAAAGAAGATTTTGAGCGGGGGAAGGGTATTAGGTCGTGGGAGGGTTGTCTCCACCCCATTTTGCAGCCTCCAAAACCCTCCCCATTCACTCTCAAACTCTCCCAAGCCAAAACACTCTCCCGACGAACTTCCGACGGACTTCCGGCGACTTTCCGACAACCACCGACGGCCGTAGGAACGTGTAGATCAAGAATCACAGTCCTTAGATCATTGGTAAGTAGTATCTTAGGTTCTCAATCTCGTTTTCCTTTCAAATCCCCAATCTAACTCTCGAATCGTTGATTGCAAATACGTTCGTGGCTAAAGTCGGGAACTTTGCGTTTCGTAGATCTGTTCGTAGGATTTTGGACGAGCCGAGCGACCCTAGGAGGACTCAAGAACACAATCACTGTAAGTTGAGCCTTCCATATCAATACGGGTGGTTTAGGGGCGTCCGGTATAGTCGTAATGCAACGAAACGTAAAAGCCGAAATTAAAAACCCCAATACGCGCAGTTTCTGAAATCGGCCTAAAACTCATATTTCGAGGATTCAATCCGAGAAACTCAGAACTAGACTTTTAATCCTAACACATAAATCTAGGTCGTGTAAAAATTTCAGACATTTTCGTTGACGTTTGCTATTTCAAATCGCGCCGAACATAAACTGTTTTGCTAGGACTTTTCGAAAAACTGACAGTGATCATATTCGAACTTGATGAGCATGTTTCTATATTTTCTAGTCTGATTTGATTCTTGCAATCTAAATAAAAGTTGTAGATAATCATGTCTAGTATGTGCATATAAAATTTCAGAATTTTTGGAGTCCATTTGATATGTTAAAAAGTCAAAACTTTGAACTGTGTCAAGCATGAGTCCGGACAGAATTCTGTTTGCGTAATAAAATCGATTTTTGACATGCTTCCTCAACTTATTTCGGAAAAGTTAAACACGAAAGTTGTTTGTTAGGATGTTTTTGATTTACTGTGAAAATTTCAGATTTTTCGGACTTGAAATGAATTTTTAAATTAAAAAGGCGTAAACTGTGACGCCAAGAGACTTTTAAATCGAGAGATTTTGAAATTTCGTAACAAACGATCAAAGACTTGAAGTACGATACATCTATACTTTTGAAAAACCCCGATACATTAAATTGAAACGATACGTGAGATACTTTGGTGGAGGGTGAGTGCTCTGCAGGGTGCCCCTCTAGCCTTTCTCTTCGGGCCTATAATGGACGAGAGAATCTAGATGAAATATTACGCCAATCGGCGGGAGATACATGGCCTACTCTCTCGGGATTGTCCGTATGGATTTTCCGAGGCTCCGGAGTGTTACTGGGTATGGCAGATACGGCTGCGGCCGCCGGATCACCGGCTATACAAGATACTTACGACACGGCTGCGGCCGCCGGATCACCGGCTATACAAAACATTGAGAAATGGTTACGTAACGGGGAAATAAAAGATTTAATATTTTTAAAGTATTTATTTATTTATGCATGTCTTTAAATTATGCAATTAAATTATGTCTTTAAATTTCATATCATGATTAAATTGTTATTGTGAATTAAATGCATGTTCAAGTACACAATTAAAATGTTATTCCTTTAAATTTGTAAATACATGTTTAGGAGTGAAATCTTAATTATCTAATTAAACCCCTTTATTGCTATGTTAGGATCGGCTTACTCAGTATTTTATATACTGATAAAATTGTTGTTTTTCTCTTTCTTTCAGAGTACGGAGATAATGCATAGCATGTGCATTGGGGGATGGAATTATTAAACATTGTTTTATCGCTTTTTATGATACTTGCATAACGGGCATGTAAATCCCGAGTTTTGGCCATGTCGGCCCACTCAGCCAAATAATCAGCCAAATAACGGGCATGTAAAGAGATGACCTTATCAATATCCCCACTCAGCCAAATAATCAGGACGTGCGAAACGGAAATAATCAAGGACAGATGTCTCAGCAAAATAGAAACCAAAAAGGGAACCATGGAGCACCTATAGGGAGACTCAATGTTATTAATCAGGCAGATCTTTCAACTCAAGGGGATGTGATAACAGGTACATTTACGGCTTTAAGTGTGCCTGTTAAGGTTTTATTTGATTCTGGAGCAAGTTGTTCGTTTATCTCTTCTAGAATCTTGCCTCAATTAGAGATGCCAAAACCTAAAATGATTAACTTAGGAATTCAGTTGCCTTCGGGAAAAATTGTATCGTACACCAAACGATACGATAGGGATTCCTGTAGTCATTAAGAACCTTGAGTTCTATGCAAACTTAGTAGAATTTGACCTTAAAGATTTTAATATTATATTGGGAATGGATTGGCTTACCCAATCTAAAGCGGTAATTGAGTGTCAGAAACACAAAATTACACTGTCTAAGACTAGAGGCAAAAAAGGTCAACTACTATGTCCAACTCCCCAAACGTAAGACTAAGGTAGTAAATGCCTTAAAATTTTATAGTCTTATGCAGAAAGAATATATGCTTTATGCATGCTATATCCATAACCGCAAGTTAAAGGAGAATAAAATTGATGACATTCCAGTAGTGAGGGAGTATCTAGATGTATTCCTAGAAGAAATTCCTGGAATGCCTCCAGAACGTGAAGTCGAGTTTACAATCGATCTACTTCCCGGAACAGAACCTGTATCAAAAGCTCCTTATCGGATGGCAACCCTAGAAATGAATGAACTCAAGGAGAAACTTGAGGAATTATTACAAAAGGGGTATATACGACCTAGCACGTCGCCGTGGGGAGCACCAGTCTTATTCGTCAAGAAGAAAGATGGAGGGTTACGTCTTTGTATCGATTATAGAGGTTTAAATCAGGTAACGGTTAAAAACAAATACCCGTTACCTAGGATTGATGACCTTTTCGATCAACTTAAAGGTGCAACGGTGTTCTCCAAGATAGATTTGCGATCCGGTTATCATCAACTGCGAATCACTGAAAAGGATATTCCGAAAACTGCGTTCAGGACACGTTATGGACATTACAAATTTACAGTGATGTCATTTGGGCTAACAAATGCCCCAGCAGTATTCAAGAATCTCATGAATGATGTGTTTCGAGAATTTTTAGATCAATGTGTAGTCATGTTCTGTAACACCCCGAAATTCATCCTCATAAGGTTTTAGAATGTTACCGCCACACATGTCAGTCACGCTCGCCCTTTGGCTAACTTAATTGACAAGTGCTCCGGCTAAATATAAATTTTGTAGTATGAACTTTAAAAATAATTGCCAATTTTATAAAATATAGACATAAGAAAATTTAAAGTACTTAATACCAGAGTCATTGTTCTTTCTCACGCGGAAGCATAAACTAAAGGCAATATATAGGACATTAATATTTAAAAGTACGTGGTTCCTTAAAGCAACAATCTTTTGATAAAAGGTAATCCCATCCCCAAATGCTCATGTCATGAGATGCAGTTCATATGTCAACTCCAATATCTGTAAAAAGATAACGCAATAAGGTATGAACAGATCGAAATTTAAATTGCTATGAAATTTACGTAAAGATCCATTTTTTTAAAGATCCATCTTTTTAAACTATTTTGGTTCATTATCCCTCAAAGGTTCCTTCATAAAAATTGTTCCTTATTTAGTTGAGTATCTTTCTGAAAAATTTTGTAATTTTTAGAACTCATATAAAAAAGTTATGGGATCCGCTTTATCAAAAGGTCGAAATCTCTTTTTGTTGAAAATCTAAGAAATGATAGTGTTTCTGAAATCCTCATTTTTGAAGGCTTAAGTGTTTCAAACCCAAATGGTTTATTCATAAAAAATATTTATCTATGTGTTATCTATTTTGTGGTAAAATTTCAGAATTTTTGGTTGCGAATTACTATTTTTAAAACCTGTTGAAAATTATAGAGTCACCATTGAATTTCTGGCAGTTCTGGAAAGAACTCGATTTTCGATCTGTTTCCATACCTTATTTTGAAAAGTCTAAAACATGAAACTTGTTCAACTATGTGTTGAGTATCTACAGTTTAAATTTCATAGCAATCGCCTTTCATATTAATTTTTAAACTGACTTGGCGTAAACTGCAATGTTGGACTTGATTTTTGGTCCAAATAAGAAATTGTTGGATTTTGAGATCCATGAAATGATCTTGTCATATTTATGAGATATTGAGATGGAAGTTAAATGTTGAAATGATATTTGGCATTATTGAATGCCCTTGTTATGAGGTTACTCCCTTGAGATTGTTGAAAACTCTTTTAAAGAGGATATTATGTGGAAAATTGTGGAAAACTCTTTTAAATCCATTGTGCACTATTAACTTGAGTAAGATGCCAAACTTGATAGAGGGCTAATGCACTAGGGATGTGTCTTGCGGGGCCTCCCTCTCTAAATATGCCAAGACGGCATTGTTGATAAATTGTGCCAAAACGACGTTATTGCATGTATGAGTCTATACTCTTGGGTGTATCCATGATGGGTTACCCGAGGCTCCGGAGTGTGTCTGTATATGAGTCCGCTGCATGCTGATCATGACTTATGATCGATATGATATGATATGATATATGGAAAATGGTGTCCTCTTGTGCATAGTTGCTATAATGGTAAGAATGAAAGTTATTTATTTTGTTAAAGGTAATGTGTGTGATCCTTTTAAAAGAAAAAGTGAAATTTTTTTTTTTTAAATGAGTGTCAACCACTATTTTAAAATCCATTTCTTAAAGTGGAGCGGGTTGACTTACTCAGTACAATGAGTACATTGTACTGATAAAAAGTTGTGTTATCTTTTTACCGATATTGGAGCTGACATGTGAACTGCATCTCATGACATGAGCATTTGGGGATGGGATTACCTTTCATCAAAAAGATTGTTGCTTTAAGGAACCACGTACTTTTAATTATTAATGTCCTATATATTGCATTTAGTTTATGCTTCCGCGTGAGAAAGAACAATGACTCTGGTATTAAGTACTTTAAATTTTCTTATGACTATATTTTATAAAATTGGCAATTATTTTTAAAGTCCATATTACAAAAATTTATATGTGAAGATATTTAGCCGTAGCACTTGTCAATTAAGTTAGCCAAAGGGCGAGCCTCACTGACAAGTGTGGCGGTAACATTCTGAAACCTTATGAGGATGAATTTCGGGGTGTTACAGTCTGAGATGGCAACTTCCTCCATATGGTCATCGAGTGCGAGGTGTTCTTGTTTGAGTTCCTCGTCTATTTCCAATGGTGGATAGGTGTTGATCTTCCCACAATAGTAGCATTTGAATCCGTTGAATGTCTCCCATACTTCACCTTCCACATGTTCGATCTTTTCCATATTCTTGTCTTTGAACCAGCATATTGCGGGGCCAGTCTTTATTTGGACAATCGCCAATTGTATGGCGGGTCAAGGAGATGAGGCTTCAACAGTATCCTCGAGTATTTTTCCTTTAACCTTCTCGTCCGGACCGCATATCTGCATGGGCGTAGGCCCTTGGTCCTTCCGGGTCTTTTCCCGATTTTTCTTTGTCAGGTTATGTTTTTCCTCGTACCTTCTTTTGGCTCTTTAGATTTGGGACTTGGTCATTCCTCGAGATCAAGGATCCACATCAGGCTTTGGCGGTGGTTGATTCCGAGTCCATGCATTCTTTGGTCTCGCATTAGGTTTCCGAGAGGCATTCTCCACACGGCTAGCCCATTCCTGACTTCGACTTGGTATGTGCCATCGGGCTATACCCAAGTCTGAGCCACAGGTCTATGGATGACCTTCAGTTCTCGCTTTAATGGACGCTTATAAGTGTGAGGGTTTCTTCTGCCATTACGTAGGCCTCCCCATGGTCCTCTTCCTCCATGTCCCCTCAATTGTCCGCGTCCATCCTGATTGCGATGAAGCGAACCTTTTGGTTGCCATTGTGGTAGGTCGTCGTACGGATCATATAGTTGATAATTCCAATGTTTTGGCTTAGAGCCACGATTCTTCAGGAACTTGCGGAAGCTACTCTGCCATGATGGCATTAGGGAAAGATTGTGAATCAATCCCCATGGTTCATGCTTTCAATCTTCCGGATTGGATTGCCTTCTAGATAGTTTTCCAGAATTTAATGCAATCATTCGTACCGTTCCCTATTAGTGAAAGTCAAAGCTTCACTCTCCAATGCTTCTTTACCCTTGCTGTCAGGACTACCGGTCTGGGTATTGCCATCCCAATATTTTATTGTTGCTTTTTGGGGGAAGCAGCATGGTCCTCTTCCGGCACCGGAGAGTGGCCATATCCTTTGGTAATAGTACATAGTAGGTGCAATCCTTCATAGCAAACCCATTGCCAATGGTCACCAATAAGAATGATAGTGACAACCGAGGAGTCGAAGATCTATCTCTGCACAAAATCTCGCATACCTCCCCCAATGGATATGTTTAGTCATGTCGTCAACTTTCACCGGAGTGCCCAATGCCGATGCCATTTTCGTGAGGAGAAACTCATCATACATTTCTAAACAAAGACCATGGAGTCTAGCCCAAACAATAGTCTTGCGGGGGGTTTCATCCGAAGCTGAGAAGTTTGGCTTCCGAGGAGAAATCAAGAGGAGGTTATCACAGATCATCAAGGGCCTCCATTAAGAACTTTAGTACGATCCACAGATCTGTCAAACTTAACTAGAAAAAATTCCCCATCTAACTCCCGCAGCACAAAGGATCCCTGCAATTTCCAGATACAACATAAACGTTCATTTAGAGCCATGTAGCTAACCTTCTTACCAAGAACCGAGACAATGATCGAGTCTTCCCATGGCTTGCAAACTCTCTCCTTGAGCTGCTGGGGGGCTATGGTAATCCTGGGGGAGTTGAGTTGATTATTATGCAATATTATTATTACTGTGGCCTGAGCCTGCCACATCACCAACTTCCGTGCTATTTGGTCCAACATTTGTTGGGTTGAATCCAATTAAAAATTTTGATAATGACCCACTACCAATACTCCTGAGCACATTTAGTACGCTGGCCTGCAAAATTTTCATAATGGACGAATCCAAGAACGCAAGGATAGTAGTGTTGGAAAAACGGCATAAACGTCAAATGCCGTATTTGTTGAAGCCATCAAAGTAATAGTAAAGCCATCCGAGTTGATTTCTCATCTACGGCGCCGAAAGTATTGAAGCCTTCATAAGAACAGTTTAGCATATGTTCATTGTCTGTTGTATGTTTTCATTTCTATAAATAGGTTCTTCGATTGTTGTAATTCTTAGAGCAAAGCAAAGCAAGAAATCTGAAGAAAGCTTTAGCTATACAACTCTCCACTTTTGGTTATCCCTTTTAGATATCAAAAGTGTAAAGTGTTCTTGTGTGTGTGAGATATCAAAATCTACAAATTGGTATCCGAGCCTGAGTGATCCGAACTCAGAGCAACACAGGTTTGAGTATAAACACTCAAATTAAAAGAATTAAATTTACCCACCGTGGTTTCCTCCGAGCTACTGTCCGCCGCCTGAAACCTTTTCCCGGCACCGCCTCCGCTGCCACCCAGACCAGCCTCCAGATCTGGCCCTTTCTACAGAACGACACAAGCCCGGTCTCTTCTCCTTTGTGAATCCAGCGTCCATCGCCTCCGCCACGCTGCCCGCCGTGGCTTCTGTGCGAATTGTCGGCGCCCCTCCGCTGCTGTGTGCAGCACAAGAGAAACATATTGATGAAGCTGTGTGCTGAAGAAATAATTGAGGGTATTTATGGCTGTGGAAAAAGTCAAAGAAATTGATGCAGCTGCATGCTGTGAAGAATGGCTACCAATATGCCAAATCATTTTTAAAAGTGGAGCAGCACAATTCAAGTGAAGCAGTGGGTGGTTGGAAATTAAAAGACAAGCTACCGTGCACACCAACCAAATTCAATTTCATAACTTTCTGACCCATATATATATTATATATTAAAAAATATATATATAATAAAGCAAAAAAGATATATATATATATAAATATATATTATTTATCCAGGTCAAATGGCGAATATTACGGGACAAATGTCACTGCCGCAGCTTACAAAAGCAAATTATGAGAAGTGGAGTATTCAAATGAAAGCCCTTCTCGGAGCTCAAGATGCATGGGACGTGGTTCAAAATGGTTTTGAAGAACCAGAAATTACCGGAAAATTAACTGCAGTTGAACAGAAAGCGTTGAAAGATGCACGTTGCAAAGATAGCGGAGCCCTGTACATGTTATTCCGAGCCGTTGACGAATCAGGCTTCGAAAAAATATCCGGTGCCACCATCTCAAAAGAAGCGTGGGACATCCTTGAAAAATCATTCAAGTGCGTCTCCAAACCCTTCGTGGAGAGCTTGAAAGCATGAAAATGAAGGTGTCAGAAAACGTGTCTGACTACATCACACGTGTCCAGACCGTGGCAAACCAACTCAATCGGAACGGAGAAGAATTGTCCGATGCCAGAATTGTGGAGAAAATATTGAGATCATTAACCAATGATTTCGAAAATGTTGTGTGTGCGATTGAAGAATCAAAAGACCTCAAAGTGCTCACCGTTGAAGAGCTCGCTGGATCTCTCAAAGCACATGAACAAAGAAAAAAGAAAAAGAAAGATGAGTCACTCGACCATGCACTCCAGACCAAGGCATCAATCAAAGATGAAAAGCTTCTCTACACTCAAAATTTTCGGGGGAGAGGACATGACCGTGGAAGTCGTGGATACGGTCGTGGTATCCAAGGCAACAATTATGAAGGATATCATAAGGATAAATTTCAAGGAAGTCAAGCAAACTGGCGTAAAAGAGGATGCGCTCGAGGAAGAGGCGGTCGATCAAATTATTCCCACGTCAAATGCCAAAAGTGCCACAAATATGGTCACCATGCCGAAGACTGCAACAACAAGGGTTGTTACAATTGTGGCAAGATGGGACACTTTGCAAAAGAGTGTCGGGCCAACAGACGAGTGGAAGAGACAACCAACCTAGTCGTGGAAGACAAAGCAAATGGAGGTGTTCTCATGATGGCGCACAACGATGTCAACGATGACACATCCTGGTACCTCGATTCTGGAGCAAGCAACCACATGTGCTATGATGAGCATCTATTCAAAGAAATGCAGAAAGTTGACAATGGTCATGTATCATTCGGAAATGCATCAAAAGTGCAAGTCAAAGGCCGTGGTACGATATGTTTCACACAGAATGATGGCTTGATAGGGACAATCCAAGATGTCTACTATGTCCCAGACCTGAAAAACAACATCTTGAGTCTTGGCCAGCTCGCGGAGAAAGGTTACTCAACCTTTCTAAAAGATCAGTTGCTGCATCTGAAAGACAAGCAAGGACGTCTGATAGCTCGAGTCGAAATGGAGAGAAATCGAATGTACAAGTTGAACCTGCGAAGATTGCAAGGGAAATGCTTACAAGTCAAAAGAGACGATAAAGCGTCCCTATGGCATAACTGCTTTGGCCACTTACACTATGATGGCTTGAAAATGCTAGTGAAGATGAATATGGTAAAAGGACTACCAAGCATGGATTTTGGAGGAGAATTTTGTGAAGATTGTGTACTCGGGAAGCAAACAAGGGCCACATTTCAAAAGAAGGCCGAATATGAAGCGAAGCATCCGCTCGAGCTGATCCACACCGATATATGTGGACCAATTACTCCCGAGTCTTTCAGCGGAAAGAGATACTTCATCTCTTTCATCGATGATTTCTCCTGAAGGACGTGGGTCTATTTGCTGAAGGAAAAATCCGAGGCATTCAAGGTGTTCAAAATATTCAAGGCGAGTGTTGAAAAAGAAACTGGCAGATCCATCAAAGCAATTCGATCTGATAGAGGAGGCGAATACACCTCGACAGCCTTCCGAGAGTACTGTGAACGAGAAGGCATAAGAAGATTTCTTACAGCACCATACTCGCCCCAACAGAATGGCGTAGTTGAAAGGAAGAATAGGACCATCCTAGATATGGTTCGGTCGATGCTGAAAAGCAAGAAGATGCCCAAAGAATTCTGGGCAGAAGCTATGATGTGTGTCGTCTACATATAGAATCGGTGCCCACACATGAAGTTGAAGAATCGAACACCACTGGAAGCATGGAGTGGTAAGAAGCCTACCGTCTCTCATCTAAAGATATTCGGTAGTGTAGCCTATGCACATGTACCAGATCCGCGAAGAATGAAGCTGGAAGATAAAAGCAAAGCATATGTTTTTATCGGATATGACGGACTAACAAAAGGGTATAAGCTGTATGACCCGATAAGCAAGAAGGTGATAGTAAGTCGAGATGTGCGAGTGAATGAAGCAAGTGAATGGGACTGGAATAACTCAAAGGAAGTTACAAACGAAGTCGGAGAATCGTCAGCCGTTGTTCCGACAGTTCTATCAACAGATCCTGAAATTGTTGAAGAAAAAGAAGAAGAAGATGAGCCACGACAACCCCGAATGAGAAGTCTCCAAGATTTGTACGACTCTACAGAGGTACATCTTGTATGTTTGTTGGCAGATGCTGAAAATATCAAGTATGAAGATGCCGTACTAGATGAAAAATGGAAAGCAGCCATGAATGAGGAAATTGAAGCAATCGAACGCAACAACACATGGGAGCTCACTGAATTGCCCAAAGGAAGTCAGGCCATTGGAGTGAAATGGGTTTATAAGAAAAAGATGAATGCACAAGGGGAGATTGAACGATACAAAGCTCGGCTTGTTGCAAAGGGATACAAGCAAAAGGAAGGAATCGATTATGATGAAGTCTTTGCCCATGTCGCAAGAATGGAGACAATCCGGCTACTCATTTCTCAAGCTGCTTAGTACAAATGGCCAATATTCCAAATGGATGTCAAGACAGCGTTCTTGAATGGTGTACTTGAAGAAGAAGTCTACATTGAGCAACCACCAGGTTATCTGAAACTTGGAGGAGAAACAAAGGTGTTGAAATTGAAGAAGGCGCTTTACGGGCTAAAGCAAGCACCGCAAGCATGGAATACTCGCATTGATGCATATTTCAAAGAGAATGGGTTTGAGCAATGTCCCTACGAGCATGCCCACTACATCAAGAAAAATGGAGGTAACATTTTATTTGTTGCTCTTTATGTTGATGACCTCATTTTCATGGGTAACAGTGATGAGATGATAGAAGACTTCAAAAGAAGAATGAAACAAGAGTTTGAGATGACTGACTTAGGCTTGATGAAGTTCTTCCTTGGCCTAGAAGTCAAACAAATAGAAAGAGGGATCTTTATATCACAGGAGACATATGCGCAGAAGATCTTGAAAGATTTCAAGATGGAGAAGTGCAACCATGTATCAACACCCATGGAACCTGGAGCAACACTTTCAAAGTTTGATGAAGGAGAACAAGTTGATCCAGGAAGGTACAGAAGTTTGGTTGGAAGCCTTCGCTACCTCACATGCACAAGGCCAGATATTGCACTAAGTGTTGGAGTTGTGAGTCGGTTCATGGAGAACCCAACTTACTCACATTGGAAGGCGTTAAAGAGAATCCTCAGGTACATTCAAGGAACAGCGTCACATGGATTGTTCTACTCGAGGACAGAAGATTACAAGCTGATTGGATACTCTGACAGTGATTTGTGTGGAGATATTGATGACCGGAAAAGTACTGCAGGGTATGTGTTCTTTATGGGAAATACTGCTTTCACTTGGCTTTCAAAGAAGCAACCGATCGTGACACTCTCAACATGTGAAGCTGAATATGTAGCAGCATCTTGGTTTGTATGTCATGCTGTATGGCTCAGAAATCTATTAAGCAAGATGGAAATGAAGCAGTCAAGCGGAACAATGATTCACATAGACAACAAATCTGCAATTGAATTGGCGAAGAATCCAGTGAATCATGAAAGGAGCAAACACATTGATGTTCGTTTCCACTTTATCCGAGATCGTGTGAAAAATGGAAATGTGGAACTAATGCATGTGGCAAGCCAAGAACAAGTAGCAGATATATTTACAAAGCCATTGCCAAAGGTACTGCTCGACAAGTTCATGAAAATGATAGGGATGATAGATGGAAGAAGCATTTGAAGTTTACGGGGGAGTTTTGTTGGGAAAACGGCATAAACGTCAAATGCCGTATTTGTTGAAGCCATCAAAGTAATAGTAAAGCCATCCGAGTTGATTTCTCATCTACGGCGCCGAAAGTATTGAAGCCTTCATAAGAACAGTTTAGCATATGTTCATTGTCTGTTGTATGTTTTCATTTCTATAAATAGGTTCTTCGATTGTTGTAATTCTTAGAGCGAAGCAAAGCAAGAAATCTAAAGAAAGCTTTAGCTATACAACTCTCCGCTTTTGGTTATCCCTTTTAGATATCAAAAGTGTAAAGTGTTCTTGTGTGTGAGATATCAAAATCTACAAGTAGTTGATCCTGAGCACATTTAGGACGCCATTCAGCTGCAAAATACCTAATGAAGTTAGAAAAGTAAACGTGCATAAAATGTAAAAATATAGAAAACATAAATTTCGAGTAAAATGAAAACTTGATTGAATAACTTAGACAAATCCAATATTCTCGTATGAGATTATTCAGTAAATAGAGTTGGATTTGGTTTGTGTGCAGTTGGATTATTATATGTTGAATGTGTTGGATAAGTTTATTTTGTATGTGTTGGCTAAATGTGTTGGATATGTTTTGCAGTCAAATTAGGAAATAATTCATTCATATATCCTATTCCAACACAAAGACAATGGATTAAATACAAACACGACGAATCAAACACATTTGGTATATATAATGAGATTTAACATTTAGTAATAGTAACTATTCCCGATAGAGATGTATGTTATATTGCAATCCGGCATTCAACATATACATAGTGCCGAATTGCAAATTAAAAATGTTAAATTGTTACCAAAAAGTACTGAATCTATATTTTCACCATGATTAGTTAATGTTTAAAAAATTTATTCAATATTTTGAGTGTCTGTATTTATGAATTATGAATGGCAATTCAATTCACCACATTCGCATATGCAGAATCAACACAGCAATAACAACCTATTTGGTTATACTGGGGCTTACGTTTGCTTTGCAACGGTTTTGTTTCTGATAAACACCATTGATAATTTTTACTCACTCTGATTTGCTTCGTCTATCCACTGAATTCTACGATTTCTGCCGAAACCCATAATTGTATTTTTCCGCTAATAATTTCTTAATCCTTATTCTAAACCTTCGTCTATCCACTGAATCATTAATTAAAAAATAATTTCCCATTTTTATTAAGTGCAAATTACATTTTCCAAATGCAAGTTATTGATGATTTTTTCTTAAACCAGAGTGTTCGAGTAAATCATTTCATAAACTATATAAATTCTTTATTAATCATATTTTGGTGCATTCATTGGAAATTTTTGTGCATAATATCTAAAAAAGTACTGAAAAATTACGTGGAAATGAGTATATAGTTGGCGGACTTTCAAATGTGGAACTTTTATTTATTTATTTATTTTTTATTATAGTTATATATGATAAACATAGTCTCATTGGTAGTTATAAAGTGTTGGATTGGAAGGTGTAGATGGTCATTGTAGTTATAAAGTGTATGCTTTTGGTGTTATGCTGATGGAATGTTGATATTGGCAACTTTTTGTAACGTTGGTTTGTTGTATCCTTCCATTTGGTTACTATATGGAATAAAAATACCTTTCCTAAAAAAAAAACATAGTCTCATTGGTTCGAACCTTTGTGTATGTAGAATTCAGTTTTGGAAGAGGCAACCTTTCAATGCCCAGCAGATCCTCGAGAGATTAGTCTTGGATCCAAAGAAGCCTAGGGATACACGGTATAAGCCAAAAAACATAGTCTCATTAAGTAACTTTATTTTAATTTATTAGCATAGTTATTAAGATAAAACAGTCTTGTGAATATTGTTTAATTTGTATATAATTTTTAGAATATTAAATTTTTAGAATTTTTATTATACAATTTGAGTTTTTATGGTTAAAAATATATATTGGATTGTGTGAATACAAAAGGGGAGCATTGGGACGTACGAATGACAAATGACTAGACAGACCCAACTAATTTTCACTAATTCTGGATTACAAATGAATTTGATCGTTCACAAACAAGCATTCAAAAAATTTGATGAATAGTTTTCAATGTAAAATATCTCTAACATAATATGATTGAAGTAATCTATTACATCAACAATTGATACCTTCTGTCCTTCTCTAACATGCCTAGGATGTAAATTCTATAGGGAAAAAAGCCAAAATCATCCCACAACTTTGGTGTCTTTCTCAAATGGTTCTATAATTGTGCACTTCACTTAATTCATCCAATATGTTTGTTAATCCTCACCCAAATGATCCCATCGGAAGTTAATCGCGAGTATTAACGGGTTAATCATCCCACAACTTTCGTCCGTTTCTCAAATGGTCCCATAATTAACCACTTAATCCTTGCGACACGACAGCCTAGAAGATCATTAACCTCGGATGGGATCATTTGGGCGAGGATTAGCAAACATATTGGATGGATTAAGTGAAGTGCACAACTATGGGACCATTTGAGAAACGCACGAAAGTTGTGGGATGATTTTGGCCTTTTTCCCAAATTCTATATATCAAGCCATGCCCTTAACTAGGAAATTTCCAATAAGCCTTATCGCTGGGCCCAACACGTTTTCATCCCATACCTTGATAACCTCTTCACCCTTTTGCATGAAGACTTCGGTCGCATCGAGACGATGAATCGGAAACCCTAGTTTTCTCCTCAAGTTGAAAATGTTATCGAGTTGTTTAAGGGCTAGAATGTATGTGTTATGCTTGATTAGATCCGTCGACGCCTTGAGAAGCTTATCTCTACCTTCGTTGTCTAGGTACTGCTCAATTCTATAGTACTCATCCATCTCCGGCACTCCAATGGCACGTCGAACCCCACGTGAGTAGTCGCCATTAGCCTTAAAGAACTCCTTAACTTCCTCCACCAACCCTTTTTCTACCATTTGATCTACCCTAGTCGACAAACGCCAGTGAAGGATGGGTATGGATACATCTATCCAAATGAGACAAACATCGTACTTGGAACGGAATGCAATTTTCTCATCGACCAAAAGCTCCCTCACAAAAGAATTGGACCCTCCCGCGAGGATTGGGAGATTCCCTCTTCGAATGATGGCGTCCACCTCGCGAGATGCATGATGCGCAAAATCCCGAGCAGTGAAATCTTCATCCGAATCGATGATCCCGAGGAGATGGTGGGGTACACCGCAAGCCTCCTCTTTAGTAACCTTGTTCGACACAATTTCCAAACCCTTGTACACTTGTATCTTGTCACAGTTTATGATTTCTCCCTTGAAATGGAGAGCCAATTCAACCGAAATTTTGGTTTTTCCGGTGCCGGTAGCGCCCAATATGACCACAACATTGTTCTTGGGAGAGTGATGCTTCTTGGTCTGGCCATTAGCTATAGCCATTTTCTCCATTATTGGTTGAAACAATCTTCTTCGATGCTGTAGATATCAACAAAATATGTGCTAAAACTTAGTTACATACTGTATTAAATAATCTTGTGGATGAGAAAATATTTTCAGTATTATGTAATGAACTTATGTTTATAGACGAGTGAACCTAAAAAATTCATATTTTAAGATGTACTATTGATAAAGAAATCAAAATATATACATAAGAATGTTTGATTGTAGCGACAGAAAAAATCAGTCATTAAACCCTAGAATTCGACCACGAACAAATTAGCAACCAAAACTAATTAGCTGCCACCAACAAGATTAGCAACCAAAACCCAAAAGAATTCGATAACTAAAACAAAAAACGCTTGCAGTCTATGTACATATATAATCAATTTTACTGAAACCCTAAATAATATAAAACGCAGATGATGCGAAAATTTGTAAATTATTCTATGTCAATGATAGAATTGGAAAAAATTGTGAACGAAAAGAAAAATTTACGTACTGCCTTTGGGTTGAAGTTGAAGTACAGAACTTTTTTCTTCGACCAATGAAGTATCCAAGCTTTTGCTTATGGCCAAGAAGATGGTAGGGATATGAGATACAGTATAAAAGACATGAGAATGCTATATACATATACTATTAATTACTATTATATACTAGCTGCTAAATCCAGTGATTTTTAGTATGCCTATTAAATTACATTCCATATGTATGAGATTAATAGCTTCTTAATTTTAAATCTGGAAAGCAAATAAAAATAATACTATAACATTTTACATTTAAAAAATCCAGGGACCTTTTGTTGAGATTTTTAAGACAGGAAGTATGCGATCATCATTGAATCTGTGATGATGAGGGGAATTCATATTATATGCAATTGAGAGGATACATAATCTCCGTAAATAATGGAGATCAAATAAATACCAACCATACATACAAGGGATATAATAAATGTGGAGATACAATGATACGGCAATATCAACTCTTTCCCTTAATACCCCGACAAGCGCTGCGTGGGATGTAAGCAAACGCAAAGCTTGGTACGCAAGAACTCGAAGGCCGATTGAGGTAAGGGTTTAGTGAAGATGTCCGCGAGCTGAAGATGAGACGGAACAAATTCAGTACGCAACTTTCCCTTAGAAATGTGATCACGAATAAAATGACAATCAATGTCAATGTGCTTGGCACGTTTGTGGGCCACCAAATTCTGACTCAGAAAAATAGCACTCTTGTTGTCACAGAAGAGCATCGCGGGAGATATGGGTGACTGATAAATTTCTCGTAGTAAATTTACCAACCAAATAATTTCTTCACCGGCATTAGCAGAGCCCTATATTCGGACTCACAACTAGAACGAGCAACAGTTGGCTGTTTTTTAGCACTCCAAGAGACAAGATTGCCCCCAAAGAAAATCGAATACCCATAAGTGGAGCGGAGAGTCTCCAAACATCGAGCCCAATCCGCATCAGAATACCCCACGATAGTCTTCTCAGGATGTTGAGTGTAGTGAAGATCGTAATGAATTGTACCCTTGACATAGCGAAGAACACGTTTGACAGCAACAAAATGATCATGAGTAGGAGAGTGAAGAAACTGGCTGACCGTGTTAATGTTGGAAAAACGGCATAAACGTCAAATGCCGTATTTGTTGAAGCCATCAAAGTAACAGTAAAGCCATCCGGTTGAATTCTCATCTACGGCGCCGAAAGTATTGAAGCCACTATAAGAATAGTTTAACATGTGTTGATTGTCTTGTGTGCATTTTCATTTCTATAAATAGCTACTCAGATTGTTGTAATTCTCAGAGCGAAGCAAAGCAAGAAATTCAAAGAGAGCTTTAGCTATACAACTCTCCGCTTTTGATTATCCTTTTAGATACAAAAGTGTAAAGTTTCTTGTGTGTGTGAGATATCAAAATCTACAAATTGGTATCAGAGCCTGAGTGATCCAAACTCAAGTCTAGGCAGTCAAAAAAATTTGGGCATACTTGCCTGTTAAAAAAATTTCAGCTCAGATCTCCGGTGCTCCTCCGTCCAGTTCTCAGAGCTGCAGCTCACCACCTCGTAAAGACAACCAAAAGCCGCTTCATCCCCTCACCGCCGCAGTCTCCACGGGTCCCTCGCCGTTGCCCTCTCGTCGGCCGCCGATCAATCACCCCCGCAGAGTCGTCCCTGCCATGTGTAACCTCATTCATAATTTGAGAAGGAAAAAGAAAGTCCCTGCCGTGCAAGACCTCATTCATGATTTGAGAAAGAAAAAAAAAAAAAGAAAGTCCAGGAAAGAAGCATTAAATTGAAGCATGGTTGAATATTAATTCAAAGCAAGTTGGAGACTGAGTGGCGTGTCCAAATTCAATTCACATTGAAGTGAGGCAGCTGATCAATTCAAATTTAAGTGAAGGCAGTAGGGCGTTGGGCATTAAATTCATAGTGAATTTAATTGCTGACCACACACACATATATATATATATATATTATATATTTATATATATATATATTATATATTAAAAATATATATATATAATAGAGCAAAAAAAGATATATATATATATATATAAATATATATTATTTATCCAGGTCAAATGGCGAATATCACGGGACAAATGTCACTGCCGCAGCTTACGAAAGCAAATTACGAGAAATGGAGTATTCAAATTAAAGCCCTTCTTGGAGCTCAAGATGCATGGGACGTGGTTCAAGATGGTTTTGTAGAACCAGAAAATACCGGAAAATTAACTGCAGCAGAACAAAAAGCGTTGAAAGATGCGCGATCCAAAGATAGCGGAGCCCTTTACATGTTATTCCGAGCCGTTGACGAATCGGGCTTCGAAAAAATATCCGGTGCCACCACCTCAAAAGAAGCATGGGATATCCTTGAAAAATCATTCAAAGGAGCCGACCGGGTAAAGCAAGTGCGTCTCCAAACCCTTCGTGGAGAGCTTGAAAGCATGAAAATGAAGGAGTCGGAAAACGTGTCTGACTACATCACACGTGTTCAGACCGTGGCAAACCAACTCAATCGGAACGGAGAAGAATTGTCCGATGCCAGAATTGTGGAGAAAATATTGAGATCATTAACCAATGATTTCGAAAATGTTGTGTGTGCAATTGAAGAATCAAAAGACCTCAAAGTGCTCACCGTTGAAGAGCTCGCCGGATCTCTCGAAGCACACGAACAAAGGAAAAAGAAAAAGAAAGAGGAGTCACTCGACCAGGCACTCCAAACCAAGGCGTCAATAAAAGATGAGAAGGTTCTCTACACTCGAAATTTTCGGGGGAGGACATGACCGTGGAAATCGTGGATACGGTCGTGGTATCCAAGGCTACAATTATGAAGGATACCATAAGGACAAATTTCAAGGAAGTCAAGCAAACTGGCGTGGAAGAGGACGCGCTCGAGGAAGAGGCGGTCGATCAAATTATTCCCACGTCAAATGCCAAAAGTGCCACAAATATGGTCACCATGCCGAAGACTGCAACAACGAGGGTTGTTACAATTGTGGCAAGATGGGACACTTTGAGAGTGTCGGGCCAACAGACGAGTGGAAGAGACAACCAACCTAGTCGTGGAAGACAAAGCAAATGGAGGTGTTCTCATGATGGCGCACAACGATGTCAACGATGACACATCCTGGTACCTCGATTCTGGAGCAAGCAACCACATGTGCTATGATGAGCATCTATTCAAAGAAATGCAGAAAGTTGACAATGGTCATGTATCATTCGGAAATGCATCAAAAGTACAAGTCAAAGGCCGAGGTACGATATGTTTCACACATAATGATGGCTTGATAGGGACAATCCAAGATGTCTACTATGTCCCAGATCTCAAAAACAACATCTTGAGTCTTGGCCAGCTCGCAGAGAAAGGATACTCAACCTTTCTAAAAGATCAGTTGCTGCATCTGAAAGACAAGCAAGGACATCTGATAGCTCGAGTCGAAATGGAGAGAAATTGAATGTACAAGTTGAACCTGCGAAAGCTTGCAAGGGAAATGCTTACAAGTCAAAGAAGTAGATAAAGCGTCGCTATGGCATCATCGCTTTGGCCACTTACATTATGATGGCCTGAAAAAGCTAATAAGGATGAAGATGGTGAAAGGACTGCCTAGCATGGATTTTGGAGGAGAATTCTGTGAAGATTGTGGATTCGGGAAGCAAACAAGAGCCTCATTTCAAAAGAAGGCCGAATATGAAGCGAAGCATCCACTTGAGCTGATCCACATCGATATATGTGGACCAATTACTCCTGAATCTTTCAGCGGAAAGAGATACTTCATCTCCTTCATCGATGATCTCTCTCGAAGGACGTGGGTCTATTTGCTGAAGGAAAAATCCGATGCATTCAAGGTGTTCAAAATATTCAAGGCGAGTGTCGAAAAAGAAACTGGCAGATCCATCAAAGCAATTCGATCTGATAGAGGAGGCGAATACACCTCGACAGCCTTCCGAGAGTACTGTGAACGAGAAGGCATAAGAAGATTTCTGACAGCACCATACTCGCCCCAACAGAATGGCGTAGCTGAAAGGAAGAATAGGACCATCCTAGATATGGTTCGGTCGATGCTGAAAAGCAAGAAGATGCCAAAGAATTCTGGGCAGAAGCTGTGATGTGTGCCGTCTACATACAGAATCGGTGCCCACACATGAAGTTGAAGAATCGAACACCACTGGAAGCATGAAGTGGTAAGAAGCCTACCGTCTCTCATCTAAAGATATTCGGTAGTGTAGCCTATGCACATGTACCAGATCCGCGAAGAATGAAGCTGGAAGATAAAAGCAAAGCATATGTTTTTATCGGATATGACGGACTAACAAAAGGGTATAAGCTGTATGACCCGATAAGCAAGAAGGTGATAGTAAGTCGAGATGTGCGAGTGAATGAAACAAGTGAATGGGACTGGAATAACTCAAAGGAAGTTACCAACAAAGTCGCAGAATCGTCAACTATTGTTCCAACAGTTCTATCAACAGATCCTGAGATTGTTGAAGAAAAAGAAGAAGAAGATGAGCCACGACAACCCCGAATGAGAAGTCTCCAAGATTTGTACGACTCTACAGAGGTACATCTTGTATGTTTGTTGGCAGATGCTGAAAATATCAAGTATGAAGATGCCGTGCTAGATGAAAGATGGAAAGCAGCCATAGATGAAGAAATTGAAGCAATCGAGCGCAACAACACATGGGAGCTCACTGAATTACCCAAAGGAAGTCAGACCATTGGAGTGAAATGGGTCTATAAGAAAAAGATGAATGCACAAGGGGAGATTGAACGATACAAAGCTCGGCTTGTTGCAAAGGGATACAAGTAAAAGGAAGGGATCGATTATGATGAAGTCTTTGCCCCTGTCGCAAGAATGGAGACAATCCGTCTACTTATTTCTCAAGCTACTCAGTACAAATGGCCAATATTCCAAATGGATGTCAAGACAGCGTTCTTGAATGGTGTACTCGAAGAAGAAGTCTACATTGAGCAACCACCAGGTTATCTGAAACTTGGAGGAGAAACAAAGGTGTTGAAGTTGAAGAAAGCGCTTTACGGGCTAAAGCAAGCACCGCGAGCGTGGAATACTCGCATTGATGCATATCTCAAGGAGAATGGGTTTGAGCAATGTCCCTACGAGCATGCCCTCTACATCAAGAAAAATGGAGGTAACATTTTGTTTGTTGCTCTTTAGGTTGATGACCTCATTTTCATGGGTAACAGTGATGAGATGATAGAAGACTTCAAGAGAAGAATGAAACAGGAGTTTGAGATGACTGATTTAGGCTTGATGAAGTTCTTCCTTGGTCTAGAAGTTAGACAAACCGAAAGAGGCATCTTTGTATCACAGGAGACATATGCGAAGAAGATCTTGAAAGAATTCAAGATGGAGAAGTGCAACCCCGTATCAACACCTATGGAACCTGGAGCAAAACTTTCAAAGTTTGATGAAGGAGAACAAGTTGATCCAGGAAGGTACAGAAGCTTGGTTGGAAGCCTTCGCTACCTCACATGCACAAGGCCAGATATTGCACTAAGTGTTGGAGTTGTGAGTCGGTTCATGGAGAACCCAACTTACTCACACTGGAAGGCGTTAAAGAGAATCCTCAGGTACATTCAAGGAACAGCGTCACATGGATTGTTCTACTCGAGGACAGAAGATTACAAGCTGATTGGATACTCTGACAGTGATTGGTGTGGAGATATTGATGATCGAAAAAGTACTGCAGGGTATGTGTTCTTTATGGGAAATACAGCTTTTACTTGGCTTTCAAAGAAGCAGCCGATCGTGACACTCTCAACATGTGAAGCTGAATATGTAGCAGCATCTTGGTGTGTATGTCATGCTGTATGGCTCAGAAATCTTTTAAACAAGATGGAGATGAAGCAGTCAAGCGGAACAATGATTCACATAGACAACAAATCTGCAATTGAATTGGCGAAGAATCCAGTGAATCATGAAAGGAGCAAACACATTGATGTTCGTTTTCACTTTATCCGAGATCATGTGAAAAATGGAAATGTGGAACTAATGCATGTGGCAAGCCAAGAACAAGTGGCAGACATATTTACAAAGCCATTGCCAAAGGTACTGCTCGACAAGTTTAAGAAGTCGATAGGGATGACAGATGGCAGAAGCATTTGAAGTTTACGGGGGAGTTTTGTTGGAAAAACGACATAAACGTCAAATGCCGTATTTGTTGAAGCCATCAAAGTAACAGTAAAGCCATCTGGTTGAATTCTCATCTACGGCGCCGAAAGTATTGAAGCCACTATAAGAATAGTTTAACATGTGTTGATTGTCTTGTGTGCATTTTCATTTCTATAAATAGCTACTCAGATTGTTGTAATTCTCAGAGCGAAGCAAAGCAAGAAATTCAAAGAAAGCTTTAGCTATACAACTCTCCGCTTTTGATTATCCTTTTAGATACAAAAGTGTAAAGTGTCTTATGTGTGTGAGATATCAAAATCTACAGTTAACACCAAAAGATAGATCAGGTCTAGTTACACTCTAGCATAGATGCACGTTCTAAAATGTCATGAGCATATTTTGTTTGACCAACAAAAATGCTATCAGAAGTATAAGACACCTCTATTCCCAAAAAATAATTTAACTTGCCAAGGTCTTTCATAGCAAATTCCTTATGAGTGCGTGCAATAAATCGCCGAAGAAGATCTTGATCATTTCCTTTAAGAATAATATCATATACGAGAAGATATAAAAGAGATGACCCCTTTCGCAGACAAAACAACGAGGGGTCGCAGTAAGACTACTGAAATCCCAGAGCCAATAAATAAGAACTGAACCGTTGTAACCAGGCCAACGGGGCTTGGCGTAGACCATATAAATCTTTCTTGAGCCGGCACACATGAGTCGGATTGCGCGAATCAACAAAACCACGCGGCTGAGCCATATAAACCGGCTTTGTCAGAATCCCATTTAGGAAGGCGTTCTTCACATCCAGTTGATATTGTCGTATTTTTGTATCTCCACATTTATTATATTCCTTGTATGTATTGTTGGTATTTATTTGATCTCTGAACAAGGGAACGGGCTGCATCACCATTCTCGTGTCCGCGAAATTTGCGAACGAAGATCCAAGACCCCGGAGGAACCAATGACTTGTATCACTCTCCTCCACTGGCTTTTGGATTGCTGCCAACTGGTCGCACAAAAGTTTGAACTTCCGGCCATAATCCGCTACCGAGAGATCGTCGCGATGGAGCGATCGCAACTCCTCACGCAGTTGGTTGGCAAGCGACGTAGAGGCGTGAGCGAAGGCTGACTCAAGCGCCTGCCACGCAGATCGAGCAGTAGAACAATCCAGCACTTCGGCCATAGCCTCCGGTTCTAGCGTCGCAAATAGAATACCTAACCTTTTTTTGGCCCGTAGAGTCCAATTGGTGAAGGCTGGGCACGTCTAAGAATTTCCTGAATTGAGGAAGCCTTACCTTGGAAAATCCTTTTGTTCCGTTCGCACCAAATCGTCCAGATACCAGCTATAAAAATAGTCCCCAAGCAGCTATACATTCCAGCCAACCATGTTCGAATTTGTTTAATCAAAAAAATAATGAGAATTAAATTGACCCACACGCGGCAAATTGGTGATAATTGTATAAGACGGAAATATTCTCATTGAGGTAGCTTAAATTAATTACTATAGATGATAATCGAAGCTGCCAAGCTGATCACAATTTTATTTAATCAAACATGCAGTTAAAGTATAATACTTTAAAACTAAATCCCTGGTCTGGTTGGATGAATTTATTACTGATTCTTTATTGAGAAAATAGCCCTATTAATCCTTTTTCTTCTTCTTTTTTTTTTTTAAAGCAAATTCATCAATTTTTTTTTTATTATTATGGCCTCTTTTAATTAGTCCCCCAAATTTCTTAATCCGAATTCAATTAGTCCTATTCATATTTGATTAAGCCAATTAGTTACCTGGACAATATTAAGGATATTGAGACCAGTTCTGTATGTACACCTTTAACATTCCATGTGGCCTTAAAAAAAAACTTCCTTTGCCGGGTCGGGTCAAACACCATACTCGGTACCCAAATAAATCCTCCAACTTGAATTAAATTCCCTTTTCTTCCATTCTCTGTTCTCTCACTGTATCTCGACTTTTTCCATCTCTCATTCTCTTTGTATCGTGACTTTCTACCATATGGATTGGACATTGTTCATCGTTTCATCCTTCCCCATTCCGTTAGAGTTGATTAATTACATGCCCATCGTTTCATCTTTCCTCCCATATTTTATGATGTTTGAATATATACTTGTTCAACCGTACAGGCAAACCATTAAAGTCGAGATACAAAGAGAAGAGAGAATAGAAGGAGCGAGATTTAATTCAAGCTAGCTAGTGGGTTTATTTAGGTACCGAGTATGGTGTTTGATCCGGATCCGCCAAGTGGCAGCTTTTATGGGCCATGTGGAATGTCAAAGTACATATATTGATGGACTAAAAAAAAATGTATGCAATAAAGGACTAAAAAAACGGAAAATTAGGGCCTGGACCCTTTTAAATAATCTTTCCATTTTTTAGGCCCCATTTCAATTTTATTACACTTTGCACTCTATCACATATTTGACTTGGTTTACCACGTTATTTGTATGTGTCTTACTTAGATGCTATATGGTATTTACCAGGTTAATAGTATGTGGTTTACCATTATATTTGTGTATGTTTTATCATAGCTACCATATATTAGTACTTACCAAGTTACTGGTACGTGGTTTACCACAGATACCATATTTACCAAGTTTTTGCTATGTACTTTACCACAAATATCTTATGGTGTTTACCAAGTTATTCCACATATACCATATGGTATTTACCAAGTCTTGGTATGTGCTTTACCACAAATATCTTATGGTGTTTACCATGTTTTTGGTATGCGCTTTACCACAAATATCTTATAATGTTTACCAAGTTATTCCACATATACTATATGTACTTTACCAAGTTTTTAGTATGTGCTTTACCACGATTATCTTATGGTGTTTACCAAGTTATTGGATGTGCTTTATCAAGTTCTTGGTATATGATTTACCAATTTATTATATAGGGCCTAAAACACAATATTTGAAATGAAGGGGCTTTGACTCTTATAATATATTATCCATGGGTACCAGGCCCTAGTTTTCCAAAAAAAACATGATGGATTTGTCCAATAAAGGACGATAGATGACCAATCGGTCTATTTTTCCTTTTTTTTATTAGAATAAAATTATCATTTTTCCTTTTCGTTTGCTCGCCTTCTCAGGCTGTTTCACCAAAAAAATAATAATAAAATTATCTTGATAAGAGACTAATACTAACCTAACCAACAACAGTTGGCTTAAGTGAAATGGGACTCCAGTCGCTTAAGCAATATTTCAGGTTCGAGCCTTATGTATGCAAAAAACTGCTTTGGGAGAGACCCGTAATTGTCCATGCAGATCCTCGAGGGATTAATTTTAGGTACAATGTGACCTGGAGATACCCGGTTATTCACAAAAAAAAAAAAAGATACTAATACGAACTAAGGGTAGAAATAGGCTTGGTCGGGCTAGGCTTAGGCTTGAACGGCCTAGGCCTATGTTGATTTCTCAAGGCCCGAGCCTGGCCTATTACCTTTCATAGACCTATGTTACAGGCCTAAGCCTTGCTTATTTATTTAAATAGGCCGATTTTTAAGCTTTAAAGGTCTGATTAAGCATATTACAAAATTAATTTAAATTCTTTTATATATGTCTCGACATAATCATAAGAGTGGAAGACATGAATTTGTGTACTTGGGTAAATCGTCATCCACTACCGGAAAAAACTCATAAATATTTTAAAAATCTATATAAAATCAAATTAAGAATTAAATCTCAAGATGTCAGCTTCTCTCCCTCCTTCCCCTTCCCCCTCCCCTTCCTTCCCTCCCGGTGACCCTTCCTTGCTTCCTCCTTCGAGCCCCCCGGCGACCCCGTTCACGTTCTCAGGTGCTAAAGTCCCATCCTTCAGAGATATGGTCCTAGAAGGCAAGTCTACGGCTGCTCCCTTGATGAATGAAAAGATTTCAGAGGACCTGGTCAGACTGGAATTGATCGACGGGGATAGACTAAAGCCCCGCATCGTCATTGCTCCGGAGATTCAGGAACGACTGCATAAGCCATGGGAAGATGCCATCTTCATCTCGGTGCTTGGGAAACGAGTCGGTTATTTGGCTCTCAAAGAAAGAATATCCAGGTTATGGAAGCTTAATGGTTCATTTCAAATGCTTGATATGGATGAGGGGTATTTTCTTGTGAAGTTTGACAGGGTGGGTGACAGAACAAGAGTCCTAAATGAGGGGCCATGGATGGTGTTCGATAGCTATCTTACCATTTCGACATGGAAGCCTAATTTCTCAGTGTCTGAACATATGCCTAAGAAGACCATTGTGTGGGCTCGTTTTCCCCACATTGGGGTGGAGATGTATGAGGAATTTATTCTTACCAAAATGGCGTGGGCACTCGGGACTCCAGTAAGAGTCGATGATATGACCAAAGGTGTTAATCGTGGCAAATATGCTCGAGTATGTGTAGAGATTGATTTGGAACAGCCCTTGGTCACTAGCATTCTGGTGGGAAATCACTGGCAAAAGATATCCTATGAGGGTCTCCACCTCATTTGCAATTCGTGCCAAAAGTATGGCCATGCAAGTAACACTTGTACTGCTAAGGGTTCAATGGCGAACGAAACCCTAGCTATCACAAGGTTGGTGGAGGAGAAAGGTGGAGGGAACGAGAAATCTGAGCATGGAGAAAGTGAAGACAAAACAGACAACCAGACCCAGGTTGCAGTTCCAAAAGTATGCAAGCTTCAGGTTGACAAAGAGGGAGTGGCCTCCGAGACGCCTGAATATTTCCATTCTAAGGAAAAAGCCAATCTGACCAGTGTTGACCCAGGGGTTGCATCTGTCAATAGCACCCCTAGCAGCAGTAGCCAGTATGATGCAGAGATGGACACCTCGTCGGATGGTATTGTAGCAAAGGTGGGAATCCCCTCCCAACCTGCATGTGGGGAGTGGGTTAAAGTTGTTAGAAAGAAAAGCAAAGGGCCTGCCAAATCTTTGGGCTCCTCTCTTAAGCCCATCACCTTCTCTATGGGCCGAAAAGGAACTAATGTGGCAGCCAAGGGCAAACAGGCCTTGGGAGGCCCAACCCAACTTAAATCCATTACTAATACTGTGAGTACCAGAGATCGGAGACAACAAGTGGGGAAAGGCACGACGGTTCTGGGGAGCAATCCCAAATCGAACAAACAGATCGCAGGGGATGATGGACCCCAAAGCTCCAAACGGGCACGTTCGGCCACCTCCTCGAAAGATAATTCCATCCTCAACTCAGGGAAGGATGTTAAGAAAGTACAGAACGGGCTGGGGGGATCGGAAAATCAGGATCCGAAGGCCGACCAAGAGATGGCAGAAGGGGCGGACAAGGGGGACGCCACCAATGGCGTGTTCACTTAACGACCACGAGCCGACTAGGTGACTCGGCTACCCTCTCTTATCAATTTGTGTTTTTATGGATTGGTCCATTTTCAGAAATTTTAAAACTTTTGCTTGGAATGTGGGAGGCCTAGTTGGTCTTCCCTCGAGAAGGATGCTTAAGGAACTTTTGAAACACCACTATCCAGACTTATTGTTTCTGTATGAGTGTCAGTCTCCCTTCCTTAAATCTAGAATTTTTTTGGCGTCTCTTGGCTATGAACCGATCTGCATCCAGGAGTCTCTAGGCAAGGCGGGAGGTCTGTGGGTTCTTGCTAAGGTTGGAATCAGTCATCAAATCCTTGTCTTTGACAATAGTGATCGCCTGATTACCTTATTGATATCCAATGGTTTGGTTTCTTGGTATGTTACTGCTATATATGCATCTCCAAGGTACAATGCTCGTAGAGCTAATTGGAGCACCCTTCGGAGGATAGCAGCCGCTATTGATGGAGCTTGGGCAGTAATTGGGGATTGGAATCAAATTCAAACGACGGATGAGGTTAGGGGTGGACTTCATAACCCTACCAGAGCGGAAGAATTTGGTGATCTCCTTCATGATTGCGGGCTTGATAACATTAATACTCAGGGAGGGAACTTCACGTGGTCTAGACCGATGGGGGAGACGAGAAGGATCTATAAGAGATTAGACAGATGTGTCACCAATCTTGAATGGGTGACTAGCTTCCCTTGTGGATTTGTCCAGGTATTGCCGAGGGTCGGATCGGACCACTGTCCACTGGTCCTATCTTGCGGCCGTCCTCCAGCTCAGACATATCAGAGGCCATTCCGGTGGGAGGCCTCGTGGCTGGAAGATAACAACTACAAAGGGATTGTGGAAATGGCTTGGCAGCAACCAGCCGCATCAATCTGTAACCGGATTGAGCAAGTGAAGGATATGTCCTTGTCTTTCTCTAAAGGTCAAGGAAAGAACCTGAAATGGAAGAAAGTGAAATTACTCAAGAGAATTGCGGGGATTGGCAGAGTGCTGGAGAAGGTGGATTCCATCCGACTGTTGCTACTTGAAAATGAGCTAAAACAGGAACTTGCAGCCATCTTAGCCCAGGAAGAACTAAATTGGTACCAACGGGCTAGGGACAAATGAGTCAAGCTGGGGGACTATAACACGGCATATTTCCACGCCCGGGCAAAAGCTAGAGGTCACCGGAATAAGATACATGGCCAATATCTTGATGATGGGAACTGGTGTGAGGAGGAAGGAGCACTAAGGAATCACACCCTAGACTATTTCAAGAACTTGTTCGAATCTCCTAATCATTCTCTCATCCAGAGGACTAATAGGATTGATCCGGAGTTTACTCTCCCTGCTTTCTGCCCTATTTCCCTAGATACAAGTCAGCAACTTGGAAGGGCCATAAAGGAGGAAGAGGTTACAAACGTTGTGAAAGGTATGAATGGATATACGGCCCCGGGACCGGATGGCTTCCCTTCTATCTTTTTCAAGAGTTTTTGGCCGGTGGTGAGCAAGGAGGTCCAAGGTTTTGTTGAAGAAGCCTTTGCAGTTGGCAAGTTCCAGAATGAGATTGCCAAGGCCCTAATCTGCCTGATACCGAAAAGGGAGAACCCCACCTGCTTAAAAGAGTTTCGGCCGATAACGCTATGCAATGTCCTCTATAAAGTGCTAACCAAAGTCTTAGTTAATCGGATCCGGCCAACTCTCCAAGGGCTTATATCCAATAATCAAGCGGCCTTCCTTCCGGGGAGGGGCACAATTGATAACGCTGCCACTTTACAAGAGCTTGTGAGTCAATTGTCGGGCTCCCACAATCGGATTAAAGCTTTCATCCTCAAGATTGATGTGGCCAAGGCCTACGACCATGTTCATTGGGATTTTTTGGCCTCCTGTCTTGAAGAAATAGGGCTGCCTCACAACATTTGCGAGCTGATTATGTTCTGTGTGACGTCGCCCTCTTACTCGGTTCTTTGGAATGGCCAAGCGTTGGACAGTTTTAAACCGGGAAAGGGCCTCCGCCAAGGGGATCCGATCTCCCCGTATCTCTTTCTTATAATCATGGAGAAGCTCTCACTCCTCATTAATCAATTGGTGTATCAAGGGAAATGGAAGCCGATTCGCGGCCGCAACTGGAATGTTGCCATCTCTCACCTTTTATTTGCCGACGACCTTTTATTGTGTTCTATGGCAGACAAGGAAAGTGTTGAAAGCATATCTCAGGCCCTCAATTCCTTTGCTGCAGCATCAGGTCTGAATCTTAATCCCTTGAAGTCTTCCTTACTGGTGTCTAAGGCTGTGCACGTGGATGATAAACAATGGATCTCTGACTCTCTCCATATCGCGGCTGTTGAGTCCTTGGGTGAATACTTGGGCTTCCCTATGCTCAAGGGTCGTGTCCGATGTCGGGATTTCGCTTATATTCTTGATAGACTTGATGCGAGGCTTAAAGGATGGGCATGCAAATACCTTAACAAGGCGGGGCGCCTTACCTTGAGTCGCACAGTGATGGCTGCCATCCCTACATACACTATGCAATTACACTGGCTCCCCGAATCAGTGTGTAACGCCATAGATAGGAGGATCAACAAATTCATATGGAAAGATAGACACGACAAAGGGCTGCACCTAGTTAAGTGGGAGACAGTGGCTTCGGAGAAATCTGCAGGAGGTCTGGGTATTCGCAAAGCTCGTCTCATGAACATCGCCCTGCTGGGGAAGCTTTTGTGGAATGCCCTACATGCTCAGGACAAAATGTGGGTGAGATTGGTGAAGGGGCACACGCCCGAACTTGGGACTTTCTCTGTCCCAACCAAAAAACACCGTTCTTGGCTCTTTAACCTGGTGAGAAGGGTTACTCCGTTCCTTAAAAATGGCTACAGATTCCGGGTGGGGGATGGGAACTCTTCTCTTTGGTTCTCAGAGTGGTGGAAAGGCTCCCAAATTGGGCCCCGTCTTCCCTTTATAGCTATCCAAGACCTTGATCTTCAGGTTAAGGATATCATTCAGCAAGGTAAATGGAGTTGGTCAGGGGTGTATTCCAGCATTCCAAATGACATCCTCTTGGACATCGCAGCTGCCCCTCCTCCAAAACTCCATGACTCTGTCCCAGACATTTGGATATGGAACAACTCCCCTAACGGACAGTATACAGTGAGATCTGGCTACAGGTTTCTGGCGGACCAACCTCAAGGAAATACTAACTGGAAATGGATGTGGACAGTGTCTATCCCGGAAAAAATAGGTTTCTTTATTTGGCTTATATGCCAAGACTCTCTCCCTGTCAACCTCACTAGGTTCAGACGCAACTTGGCCTCGACACCCTTGTGTGTTCTATGCGGAATTAGGGAGGAGGATTGGAGTCATAGCCTCTTCACTTGCTCTTGGGCTCAACAAATTTGGAGGAAGCTTAACATTGATATCCCTGGCGACTGTCACCAAATTCCCAAGTCAGACATTAATGCATTCTTGTTCGCCATGTTCAAGCTGTATGGGCACCTTTTTGTGTCGGCTATGTGGGTCACATGGCTTGAAAGAAACTCTCGGGTATTCAGAGGTGACAAGAATCCTGTTGGGCGCATCATGAGCGACATCCTCAGAATGGTGTGGGAGATGAGGCGGGCTGACAAAGGGAATCGGTTGGAGTCTGCCCAGGTTGGAGTGTTGGATAGAATTCAATTGGGAAATGATGAACATGTCATCCATGTTGACGGTAGCTCGTTTGGGAACCCAGGGCGTGCCGGATTTGGATATGTTATCAGGAGCGATAAGGGCATTTGGATAGATGGGGGATGTGGCTTTCTGGGCAGACAGGAGGCCCTCTATGCTGAGATGGTTGCGCTTGTGGAGGGGCTGGAGGCTGCGGTTGCTTTTGGTTTAAAGAAGGTGGTGTGCTACTCCGATTCCTTGATGGCTCTAACTGCTGTTAACTCTCACCATCACTTCCATCCTCTCGCGGCAACCATAAAACGGATCCAGGAACTCAAGGCGTCATTCGAAGGCTGTAAACTTCTCCACATTTCTCGGCTGAGGAACAAGGTTGCAGACAAGCTGGCAAAACGTGGGGCTTCCCTCGAAGCATTCTACACGACATGGGCGTTTCCACCGGATTTCGTGAGTGAGGAGATTGCATCGGATGCGTCCGGTGATGAATTTCCTTAGTCATCTGCTCCTTCCCCCCTCCCGTGGTTACACAGGCCTTGGCTGTGTGTGTTTGTTTTGGCTCCCCCTTTGTTCTTTCTTCTGTTTTTGTTCGCTTTTTGCTTTCATTTTCCTTTTTGGTTGTATTTCCCGGCTTCGGCTTTTCCAAAAAAAAAAAAAATTAAGAATTAAATATTACTACAAACACTTCTATAAACACTAATCCACAACTATCTATATTACGAACCTATGATACCACTAATCCAAACGGGCTAAATATTACTACAAACACTTCTACTTAATAATACACAGTTTGTCTTTAAAATAATCAGATTGAAATGAAATAATTAAAAGCCCTGAATTGCCTAGCTGATGGAGGCCAAGATCATTCTAGCCTTACTAATAATTGTACGTGGTTTCTTGAAAAAAGTTAAATACTCCTTGTGATGACTAGAATAAAAAAGGAAAGAGATACTGTGTATATAGTATTTCCCCAAGTATGAAGCATCATGTATTTGATTCAGTCGTTGGTTGTAACTTGTCATTTGGATTGGGTGACCGACATAAGATATATGGAATGAAAAAAACAGAAAAAGACGAGAAAGAAATATAGTATTAAACTTTGAAAGATGTAAACTTGACGATTCTGCATCATCACCACTTTCTTCCAACAGGTCAAGTAAATGTTGGCATTTAGAATCATTCCAAGACATCTCCTTTGTCGCCAACTCGCCATCTTCGTCTTTGTCTCCACGACTTTTAAGTGAGCTATCTTTTCCATGATTATCCGCAAGAATAGTATCCAACTTGGCAGAAATTTAAGTAGATGGGCTCTTGATAATCATGATAATATCAATACCAAATAATAATAATAATAATAATAATAATAATAATAATAATAATAATAATAATAATAATACTCCATCCGTCCCGCGAAAGTTGACGTGTATTCCTGTTTGACCTGTCCCACGAAATTTGACACGTTTCCTTTTTTAGATAAATTAAATTAATATAAATATAATTAGAATCTTAATGGTTTCTAAAAACCCATTAAAAGTAATTACTTTAACTATTCTGCACAACTCCCAATACACTTTTATTTTTCTATACAAATCCCTTACATTTCTTTAATTCTCCATATCTCAAAATAGGTACAAATAAAAATTATGTAAAATATTTATTCTAAAACTAGACATCTAGACGATTCTAACAAGACCACACTTGAATATTTTTTTCTAATTAAATCATTACTATAATATTAAGTCAAAGTTAAACAATAAGTAAAGTGAAAATTCATTAAAATTTTAAACACAAATACCCACAACACTTTAACCATTAGACCCCACTAAATAAATTACCGTGCCCAAAAGAAACGCGTCAACTTTCGCGGGACGGAGGGAGTACTAATAATAATCTATATCTATATCTATATGTATATAGTATATAAAAACAATACCCCTTATGAACAGTACCAAACGTAGTTGGCCTGAGTGGTATAGGACTCTAGTAGTTTAAGCAAATGTTTCGGGTTTGAGCATTTGTGTATGTAGAATTCTGCCTTGGGAGAGAGAATGAAGACTTAAAAGCAACAACAGCCGAAATATATAATTGTTTGGATAAATATTATTAAAGTTGCTTTTCAACGGAAACATGTTTGGATGAATTGTACGTAGAAGGACTTTTTATATATTAAAGTTACTAAAATGTATATAAATCTTATAATAGTAAAGTTAACTTAATTTTATTAGGAGATGACTAGGGCTTCGGTTGGTCCATCGGCGGCTCTTTCATTCTGGTGGACGGCGCACGATCCAGGCGGCAAGATGCCGTCTTTTGAGGATATCTTGAGTCAGGGTGATAAGGCACATCAAGAGAGACCTGAGGCGGATAGGGTAGAACGTAATTCTCGGCAAAGTCGTGACTTGTTGGCGGAGAAACTGGTACGTATGAGCTTTGTGGGTAATAATCCCTCCCTACCAGATATTGTTATTGATGAGGGTGTAGATAGAGAGGCTGCAGAGTTATGGGAGGACTCATTGGTGATAAAGTTGTTGGGAACGTTGGTGCCATACCTAGTGCTAAAGGACCGATTGAAAGGTATGTCGAAACCTCAGGGAAGTGTGGATGTCATTGACGTTGGATTCGGTTGCTTCATAGTAAGATTTGATCGGGAGATGGACACAGATAGAGTGGTCAATGGGGGTTCATGGATGTTATTTGATCACTACCTTGCTATAATGCCATGGACACGAGACTTTTATCTAGGACGACAAAAGTTAATAAGACCCTAGTTTGGGCAAGACTGAATGGGCTTCCTACGCATAGATTCCGTGATGATATTTTGTGGGCAATAGCCTCGGCGTTGGGGGATGTGGTCAAGTTTGATAACTGCACCACGTTGAAATCCAAAGGCCGGTTTGCTAGGGTTTGCATTGCTTTGGATTTGACAAAGCCTGTGAAGGGGAAGATGCGTGATAATGGGCGATGGGTTGAGATATCTTATGAGGGATTGCATCTGATATGCACTAAATGTGGACACTATGGCCATTTTGAAAGAGATTGTACTAAGTCACAGGAAGAGGGAATGAGTGGGGTGGGTATGGTTGAGAGGCAGCAAGACCCAGAAATGCCTGCTCAGGTGCCTGAGGAGGGTGAGGATGGGAACGGAGAAGAGGCGGTGGGAATGAAAGTTGATAATGCAGTAGTAAATGATGTGCCGGAGGGTCTTGAGGAGGGAGTAGTACCTGTGTATGGTGATTGGATGATGGTGGTTCGGCGGAAGAACAGGCTGCGTAAGCCATGCGGAGGGACGAGGGCCACAGAGAAGGAGCCAGCCGCTCCTGTAGAGGTAGAAATGTCATCTCCATTGGCTAAAGATGTCGATGATCAGAGGGCAATAGTACCATGGGAACTGAATGCTAAGGTTGGTCAGAAGCGACAAAGAAGAGACTCATCACCTGAGGATGAGGGGGCATCTACTAGTAATAACTGCATGCCTTATGAGGTTAAGAAGGATGGCGATGGAAAGGGCAGCCTACTCTTGACCTTTGGAGAAGAGGGGAAGAGGTGAGGATGGACTGTGGGGATGAGAAAGATTTGGATGGTGAGAGCAGGGTAAGGATGAAGATATTGAGATGCCTTCAGCATAGGAGCATGCTACCTCTATATATCATACTTCCTCCGTTCTTGTGATAATGCAACACAAGCTTTGGCACAAGTTTTAAGAAAATAAGAAAGAGAGAGAGAGAGAGAAATATGGAAGAAGTGTTAGTTGGACCCATTTTTAATGCCAAAAAACATTGCCATAATAAGTAATGTTGCATTATTATAAAACATCTTAAAAAGGAAATTGTTGCATAATCACAAGAAAGGAAGAAGTATTATTTATGGATTTTAGGGATTTTTCAATTGTTGTGTGGAATGTTTGTGGGATCAGAAGTCGTACTGCGAAGAGATGGGTAAGTGAGCTTGCGCGGGAGCACAGGCCTGAGATTCTATGTATTCTTGAGTCGTGAGGGTTGTTTAAGAGAGCAAAGGCGTTTTTCATAAACACTGGCTATGTAGCCATACATATACAAGAAGCAGTGGGCATGGGAGGCGGAGTATGGGTGCTTCAATCTATCCAAGTGAATTGCATGATGTCAATTTTGGACATCAGACCACGTATGACTACATTGTCTCTATCGCAAGGAGCCATGCAATGGGCGTTCACTGCGATATATGCCGACCCTAATTATCAGAGATGGAAAATCAATTAGTCTGAGCTACGAGCATTGGCTGGTGGTATTAATTTGCTTGGGTGATATTAGGGGATTGGAATGAAATTGTATCGGGAGAGGAAGTTTCTGGGGGCGTTTTTCTGCCAGAGCGAGGTGGGGAGTTTCCGGAGGTTATTGATCAGTGTTTTTTTTTTTTATTGTAGATGTATACGATGGGCCCAGAATTTACATGGATGAGGTCGGCTGGAGAGGGGAGGCGTATTTGGAAATGGCTAGATAGATGTCTGGCCAATCTTGCTTCGATAGATATATTTTCTGAAGGGCGCATACTAGATCTTCCTCGTTTGGGTTCGGACCACAGCCCACATAAATTGATATGCGGGGATAGCAGCCGGCGTGAAGGGAATCTGTAATACCCGAAAATTTTGTAACATAAATAAATAAATATAATAGATAAATAAAATAAATATTTGAAAAATAAAAAGAGAAATGGAATCTAATTCCAAAGATTATAAAGGAATTTAATTCCCAAAAACCCGTGAAGTCGAAAAGAATTTAATTAAATAAATAATTGCACGGGAACCAAATATAGATGGACTCAATATTTCAAATCTGAAATTAAATTGAGATCCAAATGAAATTAAGATAGGAGTTTAAAGTCCGAGAATAGCCCAAAAATCAGAGCCCAAGCCGTAGAAGGATAGAAGCCCAAAAGAGAGAAGAAAAAGGCCCGACAGGGATCGCACGACCTGGCCCAGACCGCGGCCCAACCTGGGTCCGCGCGGTCTGGGAGGCGGACCGCGCCAATACCGCGGGGTTCGCGGCTGTTGCGCCCCGAGCGCGATTTTCTCGCCCGACTCCGGATTTTTCGACATCGGTTGCTTACTTTTTGGCCCAAGACACTCCAAATCTGTTCTTGGACGTCCTCCACACCTTGTGAGTCTATAAAAAGGCATCTAGACAACCTGCCCATCTTTTCGAACATCTTCGAACTCTACATACCCGAAAAAACCCTAATCCCAAGACGTCGGAGGCAAGAATTCAACAAAGAAGGAGGCGTAAGGGACGAATCCAGAGACTCCTAAGCATAGGTGAAGGGTGTGAAGGAGAACGAAGGATTTCGAGAGACAAACGTTGAACGCGGACGGCGTCATCATCGAATTCGAAGAGCCGGATAACCATTTTATATAAGTTAATCCTTACTACGGTTTTGGTGGCTAAAATCAACCCGAACATAAGATCTAACGAAGAACTTAATAAAAATCTGTCAACAAGAGATTTACACGCGCGTAGCATTTTTGGATGAATTTTTCGGACCCTTAAAAGTCTCCAAACGAAGAAACTCAAAACTGAAGAATCATTCCTAAGACATAGATCTACCTTCTATAAAATTTTCATAATTTTTCATTAAGACTTGATACCCGAAAACGGACCTGAACTACCCTGTGTTTTTACCAAATGTTCATACGCTGACAGAATTGATTTCCGAAATTGTTAGCCATTTTGACACTAGATCTAGGCCGAATTAGAACTTGCGTTGAACATGAATTCTGTAGATCTATGAGTCGTTAATGCCTCTGTAAAAGTTCATAAATTTTTATCGAGATTTTAACCCCCGAATATGACCTGAACCAATCTTGCGTTCTTATCGAACTCATAAAAGCTGATAGAAATTAGTTTCAAATTTGATCCAAATATTAACCACTGACCCGACGAGAATTAGACTTCAGGTTCTAAATAAAATTTATAGATAATTAAGTTAAGGTCATGCCTGTAAAATTTCAGAGCTTTTGGAATTCATTTGCTATGTCGAAAAACTCATTTTCTAAACTGTGACGAGTCCGAATCCGGACAGATTATATTTTCGTGAAAGATCTTTAATTTCGACTCGTTTCCTCAACTCGGATCCAAAAAATTAGAACACAAAACTTATTCGTTAGGACGTTCTCGAGCTACTGTCAAATTTTCAGAATGTTTGATCTTGAAACGAATTTTTAAATACGAATGGCGCGGACAACGGCCATATGAAATACATATTTTTTAGGAAATTGCGAAACTTTCTAAATTGGTCCTTTCTAAACATGCGAACGAAGCTTCTTTTGAAAAACAAAATATAACGCTTTTCAATAATCCCGTGAACCCAGGTTGAGTGAAATCCACATAAATAATGCTTGCCGAAAGGCAATTGAGATATAATGCTTGCCGAAAGGCAATTGATATATCAAACCGTTGGTTGGACTTCGATTGGTAGTAATGGGAAGAAACTAAAAGACTTGGAGGAAATCCTTTTTAAATAGTTTGTTTTTAAATTATGTCCTATATTTATTTATTTATTTGCGAAGTTATATTTACGATTGTTTAAAATCTCTGTTTTAGAATATGCAATTAAATTGTATTAGTTGAGTCGAATTAATTTGGATAGTGTCTACCATTTTGCTTAAGGTCACTCAATTCTTTTTTTATAAATTAATTAAAGGCTTTGAAACCCCATCATTGTATGTCGGGGTTAACTTACTCAGCATGTTTATGCTGATAAAATCGTTGTTTCCTTTTTTTCTATAGAGTATGAAGAATATGCATCATCATATGCATTCATGGGATTATTTGGGAAAACACTATTTGATTAATTTTCGTTTAGTTACATGACTTGCATAACGGGCCTGTTTAACCCGTGTTTTGGCCGTGTTGACCCAATTTAAATTTCACTGCATTATATATATGTAAATATTACATTCCGCTGCAATTTAGATAATATTATTTTCAAATTATATTACAATGGGCTGTTTGAAATTTTTAAATTCTGAAAAACCATAGCATTGCATCTCTTTAGCAAGCTCGGAGAAGCCGTGTCTTGCTAGGAAGGTGTGGCGGTGACATCCCGGCCTGGGTTATCAAAACCGGGGTGTTACAGAATCCACCATTTAGGTGGGAAGCGGCATGGAGTAAACATGCGAACTATAAAGTGGTAGTAAGGCCCTGTTCTCTTCGCTTGAAATAAGATGTCCTGATCTGAATTTTATAAGACCTGGTCTGATCTGATCTGGTCTGATTTGGTCTGAATGTTTCTGGTCTGGTCTGATTCAATCTGGTCTGGTTTGATCTGATTTGAATTGATCTAGTCTGGTCTGATCTGGTTTGGTCTGATCTTATTTTATCTTATTTTATCTTGTTTCCAATTAAAATTGTGGTAAAAATAATAATATTAATAATGATAACAAAAATGTTTTTTGGTGAACAATGCCCGAAGGCGGCTAAAAAGAAGGAAAAAAAACCAAAATAAAAGGAAAACTAAAAGGAAGAACAAAACGAACTAGCAAAGGACCGAATCAGCACTACATGCGAAGAACTCCATTGCCCACAGAATCATCATGCAGCACTTGGAGGATTTGATCGGGGGGTATGCCCACGTCGTGAGGAATTGCTCCTCACTGCTCGCCATCTTCGCCAAGCCATCCGCTACCCGATTCCCTTCTCGGAAGATATGACGTATGTCACACTTGTCGAAAGACCCCTTGATATGCCGAATCTCTTTTACAATGGGCCATAGCCTTTGCCGAGCCTCATGCAGGTGAGAAATAAGGCGACAAGCTTCCTTGGAGTAAGAATAGCACGTGATCTTCAATTCCCCTAACGAACGCGCCAACTCCAGACCTTTTAAAATCTCGTAGAGCTCCACCTCCAGAATCGACCGAGCACCAAGTTGGCCTCCAACCGCCTGCCTCCATCCGCCATCAGGCTCGTGGCAGACTGCTGAGAAACCACTTTTGCCAGCTTCCCCATCAACGCTACCATCCGAATGGATTACCACTCCCTCCCCAACTTCATCCCCCCAGTGAACAACTCGCAGCGGATGATCAGACTCGCCCCTCTCCTGCGCAACCCTGATCATAGCCTCCTTCATAGTATGAACAGCTCAAAGAAGCCTGCGAACATACCACGCCTCACCCTTGAAGACCCTCCTATTTCGCTCAAGCCAGGCCACCCATATTCCCGCTACAAATAAATGTTTCCACGTCTTAAACATATATTGGAGCCAGTGTCGAATTTCAGCTTGCTCCAATTCCGGGACATTATTCACGCCATAGAATAATGATAACAAATTAATAATTAATTATTAATAATTATTGCTATTATTGTAATATTATTTACTACTAGTAATAATAGTAATTAATTTTTACTAATTAATAGTTACTAATATAGTATTAATTATATATTAGTATTAGTACTAATAATTAACTATTAATAGTTAATGAATAGTAATAATTATTTATAATTTATTCTTATTATTATCTCACATATTACTAATTATTAAAGAACATAGTTTTATAAAATGAGTATGTTTGGATGTTAGCATATTGAGTGGCATATAGTGGATTAAGAGAGCATATTGTCTCACAATTCTCTCTCCGAATCTGCTATCTTCTAGCGGATCCGCTGACTCCCAAACATCCCCAATATGTTATACATCAATATGAGTCTTGCATATTAACATCCTCGTTATTCCTCCGAGTGAACTTCAAATTTCTTTTGCTATATCAAGCCGCACTTTATCTATTTTGGCTTTGCGATTTGTGTTGAACAAGCTAGTATCACTTCTTGGCTCAATGTTAACCGCATTCGATATCGGGATCCCTAATTCGTGAAGCCGGATAAAATTATGAATTGTGAAAGTGCATTTATCATGATTAATAATTTATATATATTATTTACATTTTTAAGTAAATGTCACGTTATCGTAATTAATAATTTATAGTATATTTTATTATTTATTATAAACTATTTTATCAATCCAAATACATTAATATAAAAATATAAAAAATAAAATAATAAAGTATTTATATTAGTAAAATATATTAAGAGCGTGATAAGTATATTTAAATAATATATAAATTTATATATTTTTTTGCTTTTTTAAAAAATAATTATATGTAATTATATAATTTTTTTTATAATGATCTGATCTGGTCTGGTCTGAAATGTTTCTGGTTTAGTCTGATCTGATCTGAATGGGTCTGGTCTGATCTGATTTAATCTGGTCTGGTCTGGTCTGATCTGATTTTAATAAGAATAAGGAATAAGTCATGGAAATAAGTTCAGGAGCTCTAAGAGAATAGATATTATGAAGAGTCTTGAGATTATTCAGGGTAAGTCCCAACAGTTTAATAAGGATCAATTTGGGAATATTAGGGATCGGAAGAGAAAGCTGAAAAATCGCATTATTGGTGTGGAAAGGAGGTTGGAAAGAGTTGACTCTGCTCGGTTTTGGCGATTAGTGGGAGAACTATATGGGGAGTTGGAAGAGGTTTTGGTGCAAGAGGAGATCCTTTGGCATCAGAAATCTAGGGATAAATGGGTTAGTCTTGGAGACAGGAACACAAAATATTTTCATGCTAAAACAAAAGTCCGGCGAAAGAGGGGTAAAATATACGGGCTGGAACTAGCAGATGGATCATGGGAAGAAAATCAAGGCACTCTACAGCAACATGCAATTAACCACTTGAGAATTTTTTGCTTAGCTTGTATTGGAAAAGAGGGGGTCGGAGCTACCTGTGTTGGAACCGTTATTGGAGGTTCAAAAAATTAATCTGGAAGCCGGGGTTAGCCATATGGAGGTTGATGACGCTTTGAGCTCTATGAGGGCATTGGCAGCCCCGGGTCTGGATGGCTATCCTGCAAGATTCTTTAAGGAATATTGGGAAACTTTGAGGGAAGCAATGGTGCAAATGGTGAAGGAAGTCATGCAGTCATGTAGGCTACCAGACAACTTGGCTCATGCATTTATGTGTTTGATTCCGAAGGTGTCCGTGCCACGAACACTGAGTCAATTTAGGCCTTCGACATTGTGTAATGTCGCATTCAAGATCATCACTAAGTGTAATACCCCGTAATAATACGTAGACATTTATTTTTGAGCCCAACCCGAATATTTTGTATCCCGAATAAACAAATTCAAATTATTTTGAACTACGTAATGACTTGATCCCTTCACGGGGTACGTAGGCAACTTGGAAGTTTCAATTCTGGGTTCAGTCAAACAATAAAAAAATAATACAAAAAATATCATACAATAACATATGAGAACACAATATAGAAATGAACGATAGAACCTTAGTTCTTCGCTTGCGAAAAGCTAACACGCAACTTCGGGGACGAAGTTGATTCTTAAGGGGGGTAGACTGTAATACCTGAGATTTTTATCAGCGTCCAAAGGAATAAAATTAGTTTCTTAATCCGATCAAGGTCGAATTATCTCCGGGAAGAAGAAAATAATTTATCACAATAAATTATTGCTCGGAAATGAAACGCCGATAGATTCAAAAATTCAAAAAGGAATAAAAGAGGGAAAGGAAGCCCGAAGATATTCCATGGATTAATCCCAAAGAATTGAAATTAAATTCAAGAAGGAAAATAATTTTAATTCCAAGAACCCGTGAAGTCGGAAATAATTTAGTTAGATAAATTATTGCACGGGAGCCAAAAGACGACGAATTAGAAGCCGACAAATCCGAAACCGATGGACTTAAGATTTCAAACACGAAATCAATTTCAAGTCAAAATAGATTTAAGATAGGGATCATGATCCGAGAATGACCCAGAAAAATCGAGCCCGAAAATGTAGGAGGATAGAAACCCGAAAGAGAGGAGAAAAGGTCCGACGGGATCGCACGACCCAGTCCGGACGCACGGCCCAGACCAGGCCGCGCGCCCTCCGCGTGGTGTTTGGCCTAACCCTGCGCCAACCCCGCGCCAACCACACAGCCTGCTACACTTGATGCGGTTATGCGATTTTCTTGCCAAATTTTGCGACCCCAACTATGGAAACTCGATTTCAGCTGATGGTAAGGCTATTAGGTCGAGAGGGGATAAGTTTTCCACCCCATTAGCAGCCTCCAAATCTCCTCATTCATCCCAAACTCTCCCCAAACCCGAAAACATAAAACTTTACCTGTAACAACCCTACCCCGGGCTGGGCCTGCAGACCATGCACCCCAACCCCTCCCCATGTGTGAAATCACATTCACCCCATGGTGGGTTGTTGGGAGTGGGATTTGAACACCCAACCTCCCCTTTAACAACCACCCTAAGGTAAGGTTGTTAACCATGTGGGCTGCTTAATAAGGCAGGGAGAATTTCCTTGGCAAGGGCGATGCTTAATTCATTGCCAATGTATGTTATGCAGATCCATCTCCTCCCGAAGGCGACCACAGACAAAATTGATCAACTAGTTCGAAGATGGATACGGAAGGGAGGGCAAGGAAAAGGGTTACACTTGGTGAATTGGGAAGCGGTCACCCTTACTCGTCGGCAGGGGGTTTACGGATTAGGCCTTATAGCAAGATAAATATGGCATTACTGGGTCGATTACTTTGGGATCTCGTGATGAATTCCAACAAGTTATGGGTCAATGTAATGAGAGCAAAATATGGTCTGGCCCAGGGGCACTTGCCAACAGATCATTATACAGGTACAAAAATGTGGAAAACATTGTGTAAGGTGGGTGTACTGATGGGTGCTGGGTATGGCTTAAGAATTGGATATGGTGAGAGTTCCTTACGGTATGCTCCTTGGAGGGATGGGAAAAGTTTGGCATCTGTTGTGCCAATGGTGCATGTGAGCGACATAGTTACGAATGGCAGATGGAACTTGAGTATGCTTCAGACATGGATTCCAGATGAAACCCGCCATGAGATGTTTGCTTCTCCGTTCCTTTCTTGCGGCCAGTTGTCTAGGACATTCCTCATTGGCTGGGCGATTTGAAGGGAGTATATTCAGTGAAATCCGGCTATCAATGGGTGACGGGAAGGGCTACAGAAGTTGGGAGTTGGAAATGGCTGTGGTCGCAGGCCATACCAGAAAAAGTTGGGTTTTATTATGGTTTCTAGGACATGGTGCATTGCCCACGAATTATCTTAGAGACTGTCGTGGACTTGTTGCTTAGCCCTTGTGCATTATATGTGGTGATCAGATTGATGATTGGAAACACACTCTATTTACGTGTGTCTGGGCTAAAGAAGTATGGTATAGGCCGGGATTCTTTGAAGAACAGTTGAGGGCATTGTCGGGGCTAGCAAATAATGACTGTGTTCATTGGTTGCAATAGGCGTGGAGGATGCATGGCGCCAGATTTATTGGTTTTTTGTGGGTAGTGTGGTGCGAATGAAATGGACGTATTTTCTGTCATCAGGGTCTTCCTCAAAGCAGGACTGTTTACAAAGCAAAGCACCTATGCCGAGCGTTGCTTGCGGCTGGCCAGGAGCAAGTGAGTGAGTGTTCGGTTAGGGTGGTTCGATGGAGAGATAATGATGGGCAATGCAATGTGCTTCACTCGGATGGGAGTGTGGAGATGAGTCAGGCTAGGGCCGGCTATGGGGCGGTCATTCGTAAGTATGATGGGAGTTGGATTAGTGCTTGCAATGGAAATCCAGGTTACGGATCTATTCTGGAAGTTGAGTTAATGGCGCTCTGTTTTGGATTGAAGTTGGCAGCTCAAATAGGGGTGTCAATTAGGTGTTGGTTTGTGGACTCTATGGAAGTTGTTAACCTGATTATGAAGTTGGATAATTGTCGTCATCGGTTCTGGCCATTGGTGGAAGAGATTCATGAGGCGTTAAGACAACAATAAAGTGTGGTTTGTCATGTTTTCAGAGAAGGAAATTCGATAGCTGATGCCTTCGCAAGGATGGCAAGTAGCAGTGAGGAATTTTACACGACTTGGGCATTCCCGCCTAATGAAGTTATACCATTTTTGGCAAAGGATGCAGATGATACAGGTTATTTGAGAGCTCATGGTGTTTTGGTGAGGTTGAGCCTTGTTGCATTGGGGCTTGGTTTTTTTTTTTTTTTATCTTCTTCATTTTTTTCGGTTCTTTTTTGCTAGCCTTCTTATGTTGTGTTAAAAAAAAAATCTTATAATAGTATTTATAATTGATTTTATTTCCATGTTAGATATGGATATTTTTGTATCTATTATTACTACTAAAGTAATAAGGTTTTACACACACACAGTTTCCCGCCCGAAAATTCATACTCATAAAAATCCACTTTTGACACTCTCTCACACATACTGAAATATTTACGAGAATGCCATTCCGGAAAAAAGAGAATAAAAAAAAATTCAAAAAAACCATGTTTTTGGGCCCACACCATTAAATTTTGAGTATTGAATAAAGCTTCAATGAACCCTCTATAAAAAGCTTCCATTCCCATTTTGCAAAACCCCAATTATCACACCGGCCAGCCGCAATTTTCAGTAGAGTATGGTGCATTTCTTTCTGTTTCCATTCTATTGCTTTCGTAGTTTGTTCGTCCGTTTGTGAATTATTTCTATTACGTTCAAATTTTGTTTGTTTGTTTGTTCGTTCGTTTTTTTTTTTTGCAGGTTCTGTTTCTATTTTGATCGTTTGAGGTGAGATCTTTTGGAATATCATTATTTTTTTTGTAGATTTTTTGTTTTGCTTTGCAGGTTGTACTGATCAAACATTTGTTTTAGGGGATTTTCATTAATTTCTTTTGTTGTTTATAATGTCTTTTGTTGTATTGATCGAGAATCTGTTGTCTACTAAATTATATAGGAATATCGGCTCTCAGCACGGACTCGACCAAGAGATTCTCTGCTTATACAATTATTCTATTCCCGAAGGGAGTTCGTGCGATGGAGTTGAAGAATATTCATTCCCAAATGCGTGATGGTGGTGCGAACGGTATTACATTGGAGGATCTCTCAACGATCAACATTACATTGAATTTTCTGAATCGCGTAGATACTGATCTGTCTATTTTGGTTGATGCTGCTAAGTTTGTCGATGACCTAGGAGATGTTGTTTGTCGGTTGAAAAGATCTATAAGTCGTTGGACCGGAAACGAACACGCAAAGGCATCATTTTTTAAGGTTCCTAATGCAATGTTTGAGTGTATTGTGAATCAGTTGGAGCCTTTTGTAAAGTATGTCACGGATAGGAATTTCTTTGATTCTTTGCCTTTGGTTTCCGAGTATGAATCTATTTTGTTCGAGGAGATAAAAGGTAGATTAATTTTGTTCTTCATGAAATATCAAGAATCCATGTGATTTTGCGATTGTAAAGTTGTACTTCCTTCGTAATTTAATGGTGTTAACGTTTGCATAGTAAATGTTATTAATTGAGTAACTTTAATTCTACTTTTTAACCAGTTACATAAGATAAAATATAGTCAAGTGAGATGTTAGATTCGTCTAATCACATAGTTTTAAAATTTAAACTTTTATAGTTTTTAATTTAATACAATTTGTGTTAGGAACCTGTTTTGGCATAATGTGTTGACAAAAGATGTTCGAACACCATCGGTGGACTCCGGCCAAATATTATCCAGAAGAACCTATTTAGTGAAAGTATATCTGCAGATCTTCCAGAATCGTCCTAGCAGCTGTCTGCAAATTTCCAGAGATCTCCATCTTGCTTTTATGGAAGGAATATCAAAGATACTTGGAAATATTCAAATAAGGAAGGTGTCCATTCTTGGCAGATTATTCTCCTTCCTTAGTTGGTGATCTGTTGCACTTCTTATAGGGGGATCAAAAGGTTGGCCAGAGACAGAACTTCACAGAGTATTCAGCCGCCTCCTTCAAACCCTAATTGATTGCTTGAGAGAATTCTTCATCAAGTGTGCATCGACAAAATTCTTGGTGAAGGATTCAAGCTCCACAATACCCTACTGATGGTTTATCCATCTTTATGGTATTGAGCCTTGGATAAACTTGTGGAGGAGTTTTACCCGGCCCTTTGTTTGGAGTTGACGATAACAACCAAGGGGACTATCCAAGGCATTCGTCAGATACCTGCGCAAACACGAAAACATTGTTGAGGAAGGTTCTTGCACAGGCTTCGACTGGGAGAAACTTGGGAGAGGTGCTCTCAAGGGATTGGAGCAAGATCTTGGAGGGATCTTCACGGAAACGGAGGTTTTGGTTAATACAATCTTCTGCTCGGTGATTGGAGTGCAGCGGATCAAAGAATTCATAAATGTTTGGGATGGGATCCCATGGTTAAACATTTAGTGAATTACTCCTGCATTGGTATCCCCCAGATGTAGGCTGCGGCCGAACTAGGTTAACAATTCTGCGTGTTCATTATTTTACTTATCATTCTTATTTTCCGTTGTGCATGATTAAAATATGATAAGTCTAATGAGGTTCATTGTCTGAGTTTGAACACCTAAGCAGGACGAACACATTAACAGAATTTAGTACAGATCTCGCGTATTGGGACTTACAATTGGTATCAGAGCCACACACCTGCGAATGAGATCCAATGAAGCGAGATGAGTAGAGAAGGAGGATTGATTACTAGACCACCATTGCTTGATGGCTCAAACTTTTCATACTGGAAAACTAAAATGCGGGCGTTTCTCATGGCTATAGATGAGGAGGCTTGGGATGGTGTAGAATCTAAGTATGTTCGTCCAGTTGTTCGAAAGGATGATGGAACTAGTACTCCCAAACCTAAGGCAGAACGGACGGCTGCAGAGAAAACCTTGTCGAGCATGAATTCAGAAGCCCTCAATGCCATCTTCAATGGAGTTACGGAGGATCAATATAAACTGATATCTTCTTGCACCACCGCGTACGATGCATGGGTAGTACTGGTAAACTCCCATGAAGGTATGGCATCTGTTAGATCTTCTGAACTTATTACCATTGAATCGCAATTTCACAAATTATCTATGGAGGAAAATGAATCCATTGTGAGTTATGTTGGAAGGGTACGTGATCTGACAAATCAGGCACACCAACTCGGAAAGGAGTACACTCAACAGGAGATTGTTCGAAAAATTATTGGCACCATCCCGGATCAATTTAACCCTAAAATTGATGCTCTTGAATTGTATAGAGATTTCTCTACTATGCAGGTCGATGAGTTAATGGGAATTTTAAAATCTTGGGAAATGGACCATTGCAAAAATGTCAAAGGGAAGAGTGTTGCTTTCCAAGCTGAATCAAAAGCTCAACCTGATATTCAACATGATCCGGAGGATGTGGATAGTGACGATGATGAGATATTCATGCTCACCAAGAAATTTGCGAGATTTTTGAGAAACAAAAGAGCTAAGCAACCATTCACTAAGCAGAAGGGTGAAGGTCGCTCAGGACAAAAACGTTACACTAAGAAACATTCTGACAGGTCCAAAATCCAAAGCAAGAACAAAGTTAAGGAAGAACAACCCTCATATGAAGATCCAAGAGGCCCTCAATGCTTCGAATGTGGTGGTTATGGTCATTTCAAAGCAGATTGTGCAAACTTGAGAAGTAAGGAAGGGAAGAAAACTTACGGTATCACCTTTAGTGAATCAGATAATGAATCGAGCTCCAGTGAAGAAGAAAATGCACATGGTGCTGCACTGACTGCTCGGGGGACTTGGGATTCAGACTCAAGTTCGGAAACCAGTTCTGAATCAGGTGAATATACTAACTCTGCTAATACTGGTTTGATTAATGAAAGTTGTTCATCTGTCAACAGGAATCGGGAAGAGAGTATAGTAAAACTCACAGAGCTCTATGAGGAAACCTTTGAGAGACTTGAAGTCTCCATGGCCGAATGTGAGGAACACAAATGTGTTATCGAAAGCTTGAGAAAACAGCTAAATGATCTGGTTAAAAAATCAGAATCTCTATCCAAAAAGGTGTTCGATCTTGAACTTGGAACCCAGGCACTTCAGGCAGAAAAGAATCAAATCTCTTCAAATAATGAGCTGTTAGTCGCTGAACTCATTGAGGTGAAAGAGAAGCTTGCCAAATCTGAAGACATTCTCTCGAAGATGAACAAGGGAAAAGCCAAGCTTGATGAGGCAATCTATTCTGGAAACTCTCATGGAGATAAACAAGGACTTGGTTATCATCACAAAGCCAGCTCCAGTAATACTGTCAAAGGACCAACTCAATTTGTGAAAGGAGGAATGCTTGATAATCAAGTCAAAGATAAAGCTCCCAGAAACTTCCTCAATGTAGCTAGGAAATATCTCAAAGGGAAGAAAATGCCATGTGCCCCACTAATCTGATACTACTGTAAGCTTGCAGGACACAAATCGATCAAGTGTCACGGGCTTATTAAGGATTTGCTTGAAGGAAAACCAGTGGTTTGGCCAAATGATGAGCTTAAGAAACATATCACAGAGAGACGGATGTGGGTGGCAAAGGGTGCAAAGATGATGAGATGCAATGTTGCTCTCACATCAACCAACAAAAAGAAGAAAAATGCAACTTGGTACTTTGATAGTGGGTGCTCGAAGCACGTGACAGGAAATAAGGACTTCCTCGAGAATTTCAAAGAAATCGATGGAGGGTTTGTTGTTTTTGGTGACGGAAATAAAGGGCAAATTATTGGTCAGGGATCACTTAAAGGTAATGGATTCTCGAAGTTGAACTTTGTCTATCATGTCGAGGGTCTCTATGCCAACCTCATCAGTATTAGTCAACTTTGCGACGAAGATCTAAAAGTACTCTTCACTAAAGAGTTCTGTGAGGTTTATGATCACAATGATAATTGTCTTATGAGAGGATTAAGGTCTAGAAATGACTGCTATAAACTTGTACAATCATGCAATGTTGCTAAAGATGCAGGTTCCTGCCAAACAATGTTGTGGCATGAAAAACTTGGTCAATTGAATTTCAAGGACCTTGTTAAATTAAGCAGAACAGGTGCGATTCCAGGATTGCCCAATCTGAAGTAGACGAGCACAGATTTCTGTGATGACTGCGCCAAGAATAAACAACACAGTAGTTCACATAAAGATTGAACACCATGGAACTACCCACTGCCTCGAATTACTGCATATGGATCTTGTTGGTCCAACTGAGGTTAACAGCCTGGGAGGTAAAAAGTATATTTTGGTTTGTGTTGATGATTATTCTAGATATACTTGGGTTGACTTTCTCAGGGAAAAAACTGAAGTCGTCAAAGCTTTCATGAAGCTGTGTAATCAAGTGATGAATGAGAAGAATTGCAAAGTCAAGAGGATCAGAAGTGACCATGGGCGTGAATCCGAGAATGAGTCCTTTGAAGAATACTGCTCTGCTATAGGGATCAAACATGAGTTTTCTGCACCCAAAACTCCACAACAAAATGGAGTAGTGGAAAGGAAGAACTAAACCATCCAAGAAATGTCGAGGGTGATGTTGAATTCCAAGAATGTGCCTGAATTTCTCTGGGCCGAAGCAGTTAATACAGCATGCTATATGATCAACCGTGTCTACATTCGACCTAATACACTCAAAACTCCATATGAAATATGGAAGGGTAAAAAGACTTCAATTACTTATTTTCATATATTTGTTAGCAAATGTTTTGTGTTGAATGACAGGGAACATGTTGGCAAATTCAAAGAAAAGAGTGATGAAGGCATATTTGTTGGATATTCAACCACTAGCAAAGCATTTCGGGTGTATAACTCAAGGACCAGAAAAGTTATCGAGTCAACAAATGTAATTGTTGAGGATACTTTGAACAAAGAAATTGCTCCAGACGACCAGGACGATACAGGTGTCAGTCAGAAAAATGATAAGGATATTCAACAAAAGGTGACTGATGAACAGGTTAAGGATCAGGAAGAAAAGCCTCAGGAGTCCAATGTGGAGGTTCGAACTCCCGATCCGGAACCACCAGTTCAGCAGGCAGAACCTGAAAGAAGAGTCCACTGACATCACAATCCAGATGATGTTATTGGAGATATAACTGAGGAAAGAAGGACCCGAGCCAAAAAGAGAATTGATTATAAAGAGTTAGCTGGGTTACATTGTTTTACTTCAAGGATTGAACCCTCGAAAGTTGAAGAAGCTCTTCAGGATGAACATTGGATAAATGCTATGCAAGAGGAACTTGTTCAATTCGAAAGGAATGAGGTCTGGTCACTTGTAAAAAGACATAAGGACATCAATGTGATTGGCACCAAGTGGATTTTTAAGAACAAAAGTGATGAGAATGGTAATGTCACAAGAAACAAAGCAAGGCTAGTTGCTCAAGGGTCCACTCAGATTGAGGGAGTTGATTTCAGTGAGATGTTTGCTCCAGTGGCGAGGCTTGAAGATGTCCAAATCCTACTATCCGTTTCTTGCTCATTGGGATTCAAGTTATACCAGATGGATGTTAAGAGTGCGTTTTTAAATGGATGGTTGAAAGAAGAGGTCTACGTGGAACAACCTAAGGGTTTTGAGAATCCGCATCATCCAGATTATGTCTACAAACTCAACAAAGCTCTTTATGGATTGAAACAAGCTCCCAGGGCTTGGTACGAAAGGTTATCGAAGTATCTACTTGATAGCGGATATGAAAGAGGAAGCTTGGACAAGACTATGTTCATCAAGAAGGAGTATAAAGGAATCATTATTGCTCAAGTCTATGTGGACGACATAGTCTTTGGATCAACATCTCATATCCTAAAGGATCAATTCATCGAGGTTATGGGTAAGGAATTTGAAATGAGTATGGTTGGTGAACTAACCTATTTTCTTGGACTGCAGGTTACACAGAAGAAGGAAGGGACATTGCTGAGTCAGACTAAATATGCCAGAAATATAGTTAAGAAATTTGGTCTGGAGTCCAGTAAGCCAGTTCAAACACCAATAGGAACCAGTGACAAGATTTGCAAGGATTCCAAGGGAGAAAAAGTTGATCAGAAACTGTACAGGAGTATTATTGGAAGTCTGTTATACCTTACTGCCAGCCGCCCTGATATAAGTTATGCTGTAGGCGTTTGTGCAAGATATCAGGCAGATCCAAAGGAATCCCATTTAAAGGCTGCAAAAAGAATTATAAGATATGTTGCTGGAACAACAGATCTTGGATTATGGTATTCGAAGGAAGCTAGCTTACAACTTCTTGGATACAGTGATGCTGATTGGGCTGGGATTCAGATGATAGGAAGAGTACCACTGGAGGCTGTTTTTATATTGGCACTAACTTGGTCAGTTGGTACAGTAAAAAAAACAAAACTCAATATCATTATCTACTGCTGAAGCCGAGTACATAGCAGCTGGGAGTTGTTGTGCTCAGTTAGTATGGATGATTCAAATACTCAAGGATTATGAAATCAATCAAGATGAGCTTGTTCTTATGTGCGATAATATGAGCGCCATCAATATTGCAAAGAATTCGGTTCAGCATAGCTGAACTAAACACATTGACATAAGGCACCACTTCATCCGAGAATTGGTAGAAGATGGCATAGTGTTCATCAAGCATGTTGGAACCCTGGAACAACATGCAGATATATTCACCAAGGCCCTTGATCGTGATCTGTTCGAGAATCTAAGAAGAGAGCTTGGATTATGCACCATCGTCTAAACCTCAGTCAATTTGGAATAAGTTTTTAAATTATGTTATTTGATTTATCTATTTATTAAATACTTATTCCATAATATTTTGGTTCTTGCCACTACTATTTATTTTGCAGAATATTTTATTTGGCAAAATTTCCAAAGGCTCGTATTTGACTACCAAGTTATAACTTTGAAACTTCTTTGGAGGTTCAATCATGGGTCAATCGGTTCAGGGGGAGTCAACTACTCAATGAGTTCGAGAGCTGAAATTGAACCCCAAATTGATCAGACTTTGGATAAGGGTTCAATTACAGAAGGACAGACTGTAGATGCATCGATTGCTGCTGATTCAAATGTTGGCGAGAAAGATGCCTCTGAACACCGATTTGAGTCCCTTGAAGAAGAGAGCTGACATTCCAAGTCCTGATGGAGAGCCTGATCCCAAAAATGCTCTTGCCAAAGCTTGGGAGATTATCTCAACAGGAAGAATGAGATTTATTGAATTGAGAGACTTGGTTGATAATGAGATTAACAAATTTGATCTAGTGTTGAATTTATTACCAGATGTATGGACAGACTCAAATGATGATAATGATGATGATGCACTGATGCAAGATTCCTCTGATGATGAAGATGATCTAGGAGTTGCTGACCCGTACCTTGAGGATTCAGATTCCCAATTTGATTGAAGGAGGCTCTTTTGGGCAAGATGTGATCCAGAGGGGGAGATTGATGAACTTAATTGACTGATGAATGATCTCCGGATTACAACAATGAAGGGGGAAGGGGGAGGCACTTTGGATTGCTGCTGCTAAGTCGATAGTAATATCCTTTTAAGCTTTTGTTATCTCTATTCTTTGTTTCTGTTGGAACAGTTTTTATGAACTATTATTATGCACTGGCCATGAATAAAATATTTTGTGTGATGATACTTATCAGTATTTATTTGTGTTGCCAAGTGTTGTTTCGTTGTACATGCTCCTAGATTGTGATAGAACATTTTTTGTACGGAGCATTAGTATAGGTTTGTTTTGTTGGGACTTGATGTATTGGTGGTTGAGGTTAGATGGTGTTCTTCTTGCTTGATGTTTAGAAGTTCGATATCGGTTTGATTAAGTTGTAACTGGACCACATCCTGCCAAAAAGGGGGAGATTGTTAGGAACCTATTTTGGCATAATGTGTTCACAAAAGATGTTCGAACACCATCGGTGGACTCCGGCCAAATATTATCCCAAAGAACCTATTTATGGAAAGTATATCTGCAGATCTTCCTGAATCGTCCCAGCAGCTGTCTGCAAATTTCCAGAGATCTCTATCTTGCTTTTATGGAAGGAAGATCAAAGATACTTGGAAATACTCAAATAAGGAAGGTGTCCATTCTTGGCAGTTTATTCTCCTTCCTTAGTTGGTGATCTGTTGCACTTCTTATAGGAGGATCACAAGGTTGGCCAGACCCTAATTGAATGCTTGAGAGAATTTTTCATCAAGTGTGCATCGACAAAATTCTTGGTGAAGGATTCAAGCTCCACAATACCCTATTGATGGTTTATCCATCTTTATGGTATTGAGCCTTGGATAAACTTGTGGAGGAGTTTTACCCGGCCCTTTGTTTGGAGTTGACGATAACAACCAAGGGGACTATCCATGGCGTTCGTCAGATACCTGCGCAAACACGAAAACATTGTTGAGGAGGGTTCGTGCACAGGCTTCGACTGGGAGAAACTTGGGAGAGGTGCTCTCAAGGGATTGGAGAAAGATCTTGGAGGGATCTTCACCAAAACGGGATTTTGGTTAATACAATCTTCTGCTCGGTGATTGGAGTGCAGCGGATCAAAGAATTCATAAATGTTTGGGATGGGATCCCATGGTTAAACATTTAGTGAATTACTCCTGGATTGGTATCCCCCAAATGTAGGCTGCGGCCGAACTGGGTTAACAATTCTGTGTGTTCATTATTTTACTTATCATTCTTATTTTCCGTTGTGCATGATTAAAATATGATAAGTCTAATGAGGTTAATTGTCTGAGTTTGAACACCTAAGCAGGACGAACACATTAACAGAATTTAGTACAGATCTCGCGTATTGGGACTTACAATTTGAGATATTAATCCTTAAACATTTGCATTGGATTGAAGGGGAATATTTTGGACAATAAGATATATTTTGTTTTTACATAAGATATATTTTGTTTTTTAATTATATCGAAGGACAATATTTTGGACAATTTTTTAAGTGAATCGAAGGGGAATATATATATATATATATATATATTTTTGGTAAAATGTACTTGTTGACATGTATTAGAAACCGGTGTTCACTCAATGATTTAATATGTGCTCATTTAATTGTAGGTAACCAGTCATAGTAGAGACTCGCAAATCCAAATAAATTGAATCCGGTAGTAAATTAATGTTTAATCATCGAAAACAACTATTCATCGGCTCTATGAATCGTAATAATTGCAAGTATCTCTGAGTAATTACATTTTCCATTAAAATGAAATTAGTGTTTACAGCGTGTTGTTACTCTTTGTCGATGTAAGTTGTGCCTCTCATTATACGGTGTACTTTACGATGGAGTGGCCGAATATTCTCGCGTATATAAATATTGCTATTTGAATTCTTTTCATTCTATAAAAAGTTTCCATTTTGAAAAAAACCCAAATAGTCCCATGATTATGTTTCATTTCTCAAATTATTCCATAAGAAATTTATTAACCCAATCTATCCGGTAACTATGCTAATTTTGTCCAATCCATCCCACCAATCCCTTAATCAATAGTATTAACACTACGTGGCATACAAGAAAAGTATAGTTTTCCGAGTACCTAACCGAGGACCGAAAAAAAATCGGATTTTTCCGAGGACAAAAGGGAGTATTAGTACTCGTATAAGTTAGCATGGAAAATTGGGATATACAAAATCCACGGTAATATGGCTGTACAAATACTCCGTAACCATTAACCCGGCTTGTTTTTAAACCGGACTTTTTCTTTTCCGGGTTAAATTGGATAATTAGGGCTTTTTACAGCCTCTTCTCCGTTCAATCGAACCATACCAATTCCCCCCAAGTCCCTTTCACTGCGCTGCCCTCCATTTTCACTGCCCTCCTCCGCCCAGCGCCCACCACGCCGACGCCATCCGCTCCGCTTCTCCGTTGCTTCCGCTGCTGTGGATGCCGGCAAAAGGTAAGTCATTCCCGCCGGTCTCTGCTTTCCCTTTCACTGCGAACTCTTGCCATTTATTTCTGCGAAAATGTTGCAAGTATAATGTCGATTATAGAAGTTCCAATAAATGTTTTTGCTTGTTCCACATTTTTGTTGCTCGAGTTTTTGCTCTTTTGAACGGAATCAGTGATTTTTATTGTTTTCTCTTCTCACTTGCCACTTCATTATTTCTGTTGTTCATTGATGATTTATGCTGCTGTATTAAGTTCTTGTTCGTGATTTTTGCTTGGGATTTTTGTTGGGATTATAGAAAGTGAATTATGCCTCTGTACGCCACGACCTGCTATTCTGCTGCTGCTATGTGAGTTAGGGATTTTGGCTCCTTGCTCTGTTACTGATGTTTGCAGCTCATATTGTTGTTACACATTGGTACTGTGTTTTATTTTATTCTAGATTTTCTAGATTTTTAGTATAAGGGAAGTGATTGCTGTTTTTCTAAACTTAGAAGTTTGAATTAGGTAGTGTATTGTGTTTGTACGATTCTTAGAGAGTTTATAGAGTAATTATTGCTTGCTGAACTTTGAAAGATAAGGGATAAGTTGTTGCTGACACATGTTAGACACCCAAACATTCTCAGGTCTTGAATCGGATTGCTTGGTTAATATTGTATTTCCTTAGTTTAAGCAAAACTGGTCATTTGTCATGTAATACTAATATATTTTTTGTGTTGTTGTTTAGGAGCAAGTGATCCAGCTCCAAGTATTGGTGCACCTTGAGATTACATCAAGTGATCATGGTTTAAGTATTTATAGTATGTTGTTGGACTGTTATAGATTTGTGCAGCCAAATTGATGATGATGTCTAGTAATAGTTTAACTATGAAACTGTTTCTTATAAATTTTGGATGGTTAATGATGTAATGAATTTTTTGTGGATGTTTAGTTGAATTGAATTGAATATAATATATTATTGAGTCAGATTTATAAGTGTTGTTGTATGTATGTTTTTTTCGGTTAGGATAGCATGCTGCATCTATTATATTCAGTTTGTGCTGCATGTGATGCCATGCGGGTTTTCGTGTGCTGTGCGAGTTAGGAGTTACAATTTTTCCATTTATGTGCTGGCTGTCATTATGGTAATGGAATATACAGTTTCCATCCATGGGTAACAACTTTTTTGGAATAATTTATTGCTATCGTAAATTATGCACACAACATTAGGGAAGGTTGCAATCGTATGAATGTCATACAATAATGTCTAAACCCTAGTTGATGTTAGACTGAATCGAGATAATAATCACGGCCGCCGCCCCTCCCCGACGAGACAAACTTCCAAGATCACCTTCGTGGTGATAGACTTGAACTCAGACCCAAGGACAATGGTGAATCATATACAGAAGCCGACGGTTTCGATGTGCTTTTTCCGGAGACCAAAAACACCGTTGATCCATGTACGGCATCCGACGGGTTGGATGTGCTTGGTCCGGATCCAAACGAGGACGGTGTTTTATGGAATGCCATCCCTATGTTGTTGCAGTATGTTAATCGAATGTCATCCTTGTGTGGATTTTTATATACACACCGTATTGGTCTTCAGTACTTCCTGATTTTCAGTACTTTTTTATATTTTATTTTTTGCTTTTGTGTGCTGGTGCTATACATAATTTGTGCTGGTATTACGCTGATTGTTTGATAAAACATTTCATATGGTCGGCAATTTTGATTTTTATGGTGGTTTCATGCATATGCCCATTTTTGTTTTGTGTCTAGTGTTATAGGTTTTAATCTTGTTTAGTTATGTTATTCCCATATGATATTCTCGAATGCTAACCCAGTGCGGAGTTTTATGTGCACAAGGTGCTTGTCTTCAGAACTGTCGGGGTTTTGTTTTACATTTTATTTTTTACTAAGTGCTGGTGATATATGTAAGATATGCTGACACAACGCTCTATGTGTGCTGTTCCACTCGAAGCAATCTGCTAGTGTTGTCTGGTCGGGGTGGGGAGGGGGGATTTGTGTGTCCATTGGTCTATTTGTTCTTTCTGGTACTGTACCACCATTTTTTGTTGTGTGCTATTTTTTCTCCACAAGGTGATGGATGATTAATGCATACGTACAGCTTGTTAATCCAAGTGGGAGCGATGATGAGTTTGTTGATTGACCCCCAATGAGGGTTTGTTCGGTGGTGTATCTTGTTGTGTTATGGTTTTGAGCATAATTTTATGGATTTGGTTTGGATACTGAATCAGTAGGGATAGAAGTGTTGAAGTCATGTTTTGTATATGATGAATTAGTGCTTTGTATGTGATAAGTATTTTTATACAACTTAAACACTATTAAATACCCAGCATACACTTCATCAACTCCCAGCACACATACCTCACCGGATCAACACTTCACCACCTGCAGAATATCACTCATTCAGCACCCTATCCAAACCATAATTTTGTAATACGCGAAGTTTTGGTTTATGTTTTCAACGTGTTACTCCATACAAGTATTGTTTTCACCCTTTATCTAATTCACGTGGAGGACTAATATTTAACTTCTCTCTCTCTTTTTTTTTTTCTTTTTTTTTAATGATTAGTCTAATTAGAAGTTGTGATGATATCTATGTGCTTAGAATATATGATGTGAGTGCTGCATGGAACCTAACTACTTTTTTTTTAAAAAAAGAATGTTATTACAATATAATTGCCAAATCCTTTTAGTCCAATGTTTGGATTTTTCTCCACTTCCCTAGTCTTACTCCATACCATTTTGAATTTTACTATGTATCAAGCCAAATCATGTACAAGGCTAATAATTATTTATGCTTATTAGGCTTTCTATATGTGTTGGTTGTCCCCCAATCCAAAATGCTGCACTTCGAAATAAAAACATGCTTAGCATTTTATGTAAAAACACACTATCATATAGTCAGCATACAATACAAAAAGGCGTGATAATGCCACTTTAAAATATTGAATTCAAAACATCGCGATCCATGAGCCCCAATAATTCCAAAACTATACAATTGCATAAAAATGAAAACCTCACAATCACCGACCATCCGCCCACACACACAGAGACCACCTCGGCAACCACATGGAAAACCATATCGAAAATGCATAACCAACCCACTCTAACGAACACACTGCACTACCCCAAAGTCAACCGCACCAACTCCGACTACCAATTTCAACACCCACCGCCGAACGACAAGAACACCCGCACACGCCGTTGATGGGGTAGTAAAGACATTTCTGAAAAATGAAGTCTTTGATACTGAAACCCTTACCTTCTTCCTGCCTCACACACTGTTTGGAGGTTGAAACTGGCGGTGTCCCCTGCCTTGTGAAAATCGCCTTGACAAATGATGCCCATCAACGGCGACAATCGTCTACACAGGAAACTGAATTTGCCTGATACAATGTAAGAATCGACAGAAGAAAGGAGGAGGAGTGCACCAAACAGAAATGGGAATCAAAACCGGCGCTGTGTTTGGGATGGGAAAATAGTCTTCAAAAGATAACACAAAACCCGTTTTATCATCCGCCCCGACACAAATGATTACCTTCCATTTCAAAGATACCCAAAATGTGGCAAGTTTCCTAATTGGAAAACCTGTTACGCATAATTTCGGGGCAAAATTGATAATGGAGATATTGTCAATAATTACCAATGTTCAGTCATATCCCCTCATTTATGGAAAAAATGACCGTCACAACACAGTCATCACACAACCTCAACAAGTTCATCATATGCAGCATGCGCTGAATCAGCATCTAAACCATACCCTATTTTTTTTAATTACTGAAAGTGTTGGATTTAGTTATAGTAGGAATTGAAATAAATAGCAGGATTCATGAGAAAGTGGCCGGCAATGAAATAAATAGTTGGATTCAGCTGAAAGTGGTCTGGCATTCCTTTTTCCACAGGTATGCTTCTTGAAGTCTAGATCTCATTTTATTTTCTACATTTTAATATATGTTGAAAATTATATTAGTTCGCAACATTGTGATTTAGAAATGGTTGGACTGAATCATAAGTCTGTAGATGCTATTTCTTTAACAGTATTGCATGTGAATTTGACAGATTTGAGCAGGGTTTACATTGCCTGAACTTTGAGTTGGGTCATATGGAAAATTAGTGAAGTTCCGATTGAGGTAATTTCTGGTTATTTCTTGCGTTTAGTTTAAGTATTATTATGTTATGGAATTTGTCAATTCGATCATTTAATTGTTATTGGAATAGGAAACAACTTAGAAACTGCTATTAGTATAAAGAAAAGAATTTGATTATAGTAGGACTTTAGAATAAAATGTATATATGTATATTGCCTGATTTTTTAGACGTTTAGAATATCTTGTTCAAATTAATTGCAAATTTTTAACTTATCACTTAGACCTAATGCTAAATAAATATTAACATGAGAAAAATGATTAACATTAAACGGTAAATTAGTTGAGGAATAATAGTACTTCTGTAGTTAAGATAAAATTTTAATGTTTTAGAACTTGAAGAAACAAAATATGTGTAGTTGGGGAATATAAGAAAGGTGCATGTGCATGTATTTGGTTACTACTTCCTCCGTCTCACTATTTTTGTTACGGACCCACCCAAGCACGTATGCCGATACACATTTTTAACGGTTAATAACTTAAATTGTGTACAACGAAAAATTATAAAAAGTTAATTGTCTAAAACTACAAGATTAGACGAATCTAACAAGATCTCACTTGACTATATTTTTTCTTACATAGCTATGATAAAAATCCAAATCAAAGTTGAACAGTTAATAGTGCAAAAAAACCATCCGTAACAAATATATTGAGACGGAGGTAGTATAAGAAATGGAGTTGGCCAGGGCCGTCTCAAACATTTTTTGGGCCCAGAGCAAGAATAAAATAGGGCCCTTATATAATAAAAAATAATATTATTAATAAATAATAAATATTTATTTTAAAGAAAATGATATTTTTGGATTATAAATATATGAACTAAGAAGAGGAATAGTATGAATCAAGATAATTTAAATTTATAGTGGGTTGTTATCCAAGAAAAAATTCATAGTGGACCTGGACTGGACTGTTTAATAATGAACTCATTTATAAAATACAGGGTATAAAAATAAACTTCAAACACTAGTATGAAAAAAAGATTAAAAAAATAAAATGGGCCCCCAAATTTGGGGCCCTGAGCAGTTGCTCAAGCTGCTCATGCTATTGAGCCGGCCCTGGAGTTGGCATCATTCTAGGAACCATGGTTTTAGTTCGGGAAATTTTCCGTCGCCGATTTGATTTTTTCTTGTTGTGCTCTTTCATTGCTAGGAGGAATGAGAACTAGTTTAACTAGACTAATTATGGCACGGAAATGTTCGAGCGTTAAGCCCGAACTCGTAACAAGTTTAAGGTAAAGATTTCGAACCGGAAACGACCCGAGGAGTCGAGCTAACACGTAGAGGGTAGAAAATCGATAGAGAAAAGAAGAAAAGACCCGACGAACCACGCGGACCGCCGAACCGGCCGGCACGCGCTCGCCGCGCGGCCACCGCGCGGAAGGAGGCAACGTGCCCCAGGACCGGTCGCGCGTGCTCCGCGCGGGCAAAGCTAAACGTGCGCGTCACCACCGCGCCAGAGGTGCAGAAGGTGTAAACTTTCCTTCCATGGCGATTTTCTTGCCTAAATTAACACTCCCTTCGATGGTAAATGGATCCCAGCCTTAGGAAAGGCTTAAGAACGACTAGGGGCGCCCCCAAACCCTAATCTTACAGAATACACTTCCTATACTCCCTCATTCCTCCTCTCCAAGCCGAAACTCTTTCGAGACCACTTTCCGGCGCGGCCGTATTGGCCATAGGAGGGAGGAATGTCGAACCCGACTCGAGAACATCACAAAGAGAGAAGATTTGGTCACTGGACCCAATGAGCCATTCAACCAAGGTGGCAGGAACGGCAACAATCAGGGATATCGGCCTCCTCCAAACCCAAACCAGCGCCCTCCGAACCAGCAACAAAACGTAAATCCGAATCAAAACCAGCCGGCCAATCAAGGGAGGCCGATGGGAAGGTTGAACGTGATCAACCAGTCTGACATACCTGCGCAGGGTGATGTGATGGAAGGTACCTTTCATGTCCTAAGTACTCCGCTTAGAGTTTTATTTGATTCCGGAGCCAGTTGTTCCATATTATCTTCGAGAGTTGTAGCTGAACTAGATCTACCTAAGTGCGAAATGATTAGCTTAGGAATCCAACTGCCTTCGGGAGAAGTAATAGCCTGCACTAAGCGTTATAACGGAATACCTGTGGTAATAAAAAAACGTAGAGTTTTTCGCAAACTTGGTAGAGTTTGACGTCAGAGACTTCGACGTCATACTAGGTATGGATTGGCTAACCGGTTATAAGGCCGTGATCGAATGCCAAAAGCAAAAGATCACGCTGTCAAAGAGTAGGGGGAGGAGAGTTATCTTCTACTCCCAACCCCCTAAGAAGTCTAACAAAATAGTCAGCGCCCTCAAGTTATGTAGCTTAATGCGGAAGGGTTACACGCTATACGCATGCTACATTCATAACCTGGAAGCTGAAGGAGTCAAGGTAGACGACATCCCGGTGGTGAGGGAATACCCAGATGTGTTCCCTGAAGACGTTCCCGGTATGCCACCCAAGAGAGATCTTGAATTCACAATAAACCTCATTCCGGGAACGGAACCTGTTTCGAAAGCTCCTTACCGCATGGCGCCACTGGAAATGAAGGAACTAAAGGAGCAACTCGAGGAGTTGCTGTAGAAGGGATACATCAGACCGAGCACGTCCCCATGGGGAGCACCGGTCTTGTTCGTCAAGAAGAAAGACGGAGGGTTACGACTGTGCATCGACTATAGAGGACTCAATCAAGTCACCGTCAAGAACAAATACCCGTTGCCCCGGATCGAAGATTTGTTCGACCAACTTAAGGGAGCTACGGTATTCTCAAAGATCGACTTACGCTAGGAATATCACTAATTGAGGATCGCCGAAAAGGACATCCCAAAGACGGCGTTCAGAACTCGCTATAGACACTACGAGTTCACGGTGCTATCCTTTGGGCTAACGAACGCCCCAGCAATGTTCATGAATCTCATGAATAACGTATTTCGAGAATTGTTAGATCAATGCGTGGTGGTGTTTATAGATGACATCTTGATCTACTCAAAAAGTGAAGAGGAACATTCCGAGCACTTTTACAAAGTGCTAGGGATCTTACGAGTAAACCAACTGTATGGTAAACTATCCAAGTGCGACTTCTGGTTAAGGGAAGTGGCATTTCTCGGGCATATAGTATCCGCCAACGGAGTGGCAGTAGATCCGGCGAAGATCTCGGCAGTGACCGAGTGGGTACCGCCGAAGAGTCCAACGGAGATAAGAAGCTTTCTTGGACTGGCAGGTTATTATAGGCGATTTGTAAAGGATTTCTCGAAAATCGCCCGCCCGTTGACTCAGCTGTTGAAGAAAGGGGTGAAGTACGACTGGACCAGCGAGTGTGAGGCCGCATTCCAGGATCTGAAGAAACGACTTACCACAGCGCCAGTACTGGCATTACCATCAGAGGATGGAGACTTCGAGGTGTACAGTGACGCCTCGAAGGAGGGATTGGGATGCGTGCTAATGCAAGATCAAAGGGTTATAGCGTACGCATCGCGCCAACTAAAACCACACGAGGAAAACTACCCGACGCACGACCTGGAATTGGCCGCGGTCGTGTTCGCCTTAAAGATTTGGAGACACTATCTCTATCGACGTAGGTGCCGAAGTCCATTAAGCTGGGAAGAGAACGATAAGACGGTAATAGTGGGACCACAACTTGTTGAGGACATGGCTCAACAAATCAAGGTCATCCAGGGAAGATGAAAGCCGCACAGGACCGGCAAAAGAGTTACGCGGACGTGAGACAGAAAGACTTGGAATTTCAAGTCGGCGATAAAGTCATGCTGAAGGTATCACCAATGAAGGGTGTGATGCGCTTCGGCAAACGAGGAAAACTGAGTCCACGGTACATAGGACCATATGAAATCCTGGAAAGAGTGGGAAATCTCGCATATCGACTAGCGTTGCCGCCACAATTTGCTCGTGTTCACGTTGTATTCCACGTCTCCCAATTGAAGAAGTATGTGCACGATCCGACCCATGTGCTCCAACCGGAAGAAATTGAATTTGAAGATGACTTAAGTTACGAGGAAGTTCCGGTGCGAATACTTGACACGAAGGAGAGAGTAACAAGGAATAGGACCATGAGGATGGTCAAGGTCCTTTGGTCCAACCACGAGACGGAGACGGCAACGTGGGAATTGGAGGCCGACATGAAACAACGTTACCCTACCCTCTTCCAAGATGAACTGGCCACAGTTATGGGGACATAACTGTATTCTTAAGGGGGGAGGATGTAACACCCGAGGAAAAAAAAATTCAAATTGTTTTGAACTACGTCATGACTTGATCCCTTCACAGGGTACGTAGGCAGCTTGGAACTAAATTCTAAGTTCAGTCACAAATTAAATCACAAAGTAAATCACGAGATCAATCACAAAAACGCTAGGAGGAATGGGAATAATTTAACTAGACTAATTATGGCACGGAAATGTTCGAGCGTTAAGCCCGAACTCGTAACAAGTTTAAGGTAAAGATTTCAAACCGGAAACGACCCGAGGAGTCGAGCTAACACGTAGAGGGTAGAAAACCGATAGAGAAAAGAAGAAAAGACCCGACGAACCACGCGGACTGCCGAACCGGCCGGTCCGGCCGGCACGCGCTCGCCGCGTGGCCACCGCGCGGAAGGAGGCAACGCGCCCTAGGACTGGTCGCGCGTGCTTCGCGCGGGCAAAGCTAAACGTGCGCGTCACCACCGCGCCAGAGGTGCAGAAGGTGTAAACTTTCCTTCCATGGCGATTTTCTTGCCTAAATTAACACTCCCTTCGATGGTAAACGGATCCCAGCCTTAGGAAAGGCTTAAGAACGACTAGGGGCGCCCCCAAACCCTAATCTTACAGAATACACTTCCTATACTCCCTCATTCCTCCTCTCCAAGCCGAAACCCTTTCGAGACCACTTTCCAGCGAGTATTCCGGCGACGACGGGATGACCGGGACAAGCCTCTGACTTCTAGACCCTTGGTAAGCTATGGTATAATATTTTAGTTCGTCCATAAAACTTAAAAACTCGAATTCTAACCTCCTTTCCTTTGCCACGATTTCACGTCGGGGGACGAACGCAAAGCGATCGGAGAAGTTGGCCGTTCGTCGCGACCTTATGACGTCCGGAAATCCCTTACAGCGACCCTATCCTTTAACTAAGTAAGTTAAGACCTTACTCTTCAATTTTTGTGGTTTATTGTCGTTTAAAACTTAAGATCTAGACACGTAACAAAAATCGGTTTTCAAAAACCCTATTTTCGTCCAATTTCATAAAATCGCCTAAAACTCGACCTTCGGGAATTCAAACAAAAAACTTTTCAACATAGATTTTGTCCATAAGACTCTAATCTACCTTGTGTCCAAATTTCAGCCATTGACATAAAGATTTGCTGTCCCAAATCGCACCATAAATTTTCTGTGACAAAAACCAAACGTTGAATTCTAGACATATTTATTGACTCGACTTGATGCATATTTTTCACCCGTTTTTAGATCGATTCAACCTTGCATTTCTAAACAAAAGTTTTGATAATTGTGTCTAGATTATGCATATAAATTTCATGAATTTTGGAGTTCATTCGATATGTCAAACGGACGATTTTCAGAAACTGTTCTAAACTAACTTTGGAGTCCGCGCGTATGCAGCGTGTTGTGGTCGACTTTTGAACATCTAAAATTCATTATTTCCAAAATCTTAAAGCATGAAAGTTGTTCATTAAGGTGTTGTGCACATCATGTAAAAATTTAGGACCAATTGGCTTTGAAATGAATTTTTAATCGGCGTCGCACGTAACTGTGTCGGAATCAGTTTTTGAACAGAAATCATCTTTTGCAAAGAACTCAAAATTTGACTCACTTCGAAACCTTATTTCCAAAAACTTAAAACATGAAAGTTGTTCGTATGTGTGTTTTTGAGATACTATGTAAATTTTAGAATTTTTGGTGTAAAGATGAATTTTTAATTAAGAAAGGCGTAAACTGTGTCGAATCGGATTTTTCGAACTTGAGAAAACTCGAACTACGAAACGCGATATCGAATATTTTGGTAACATTGAAATACGAACTTTCGAAAAATCCCGTTCACTAGGCTGAGCTGATCTTCATGCTATCAATATCTTTGAGACTGCCTCGTTAGTGGTCTCCTTACTATCTAAGATTGCCTCGTTAGTGATCTCGCGCGCTGTGTTATTTGGATCGCCTCGTTAGTGGTCCTACTATCTTTGAGACTGCCTCGTTAGTGGTCTCCCATTTATTTGGACTGCCTCTTTAGTGGTCCTACGTTTTGAGATTGCCTCATTAGTGATCTCCCCGGTATGGTGTCCTCTTCTTAGTTTGCGGGATAAAATATAAAAGACTTGTGTGAGTGTTTAATTATGATTAAATCTTATTTACCATGTTTTTAAATTATGCATCTAAATTGCGTTCTTAAATTTGCTTTTAAATTACGCTTTTAAATTAAGTTTTTTAATTATGTACTCTCGTCTTGAATGGATTAATCAAGTTCTTCCGCTGCGAGTAAATCATGATGTTTAAATTAATGCGTGAAAAGTGTAATCTTTAGTTAAAACGTATGTAACCCCTTAAATTGTTTAGTTAGGGATTAACTTACTCGGTATATTTTTATACTGATAAACCGTTGTCATTTTTCTTTTACAGAGTATGTCGAGTAACGCATACACATGCACTTGGGGGGGTGGGGGGGGGGAACATTTATGGACATTTTTAATTTCTGCATCGTACTACTGTTTTACTGAGTCTGTTAAACCCGAGGTTTGGTCGTGTTGTCCGTGATTACTTTTCCGCTGCATTTACTCTATTTCGCGCATGATGATTATTACTTCCGTATTTTGGATTAAGTATTATTAATTTCCGGACTCAATGTTGAAATGTTTTTAAATCTTTTACGTACCCATAAGCCTTGCATTTCCTTAGTGAGCTCGGGAAGCCGTGTCTTGCTAGGGAGATGTGGCGGTGACATCCCGGCCTGGGTTATCAAATTCGGGGTGTTACAGTTCCGTTGAAATAATTTTGCCTCCAAAATTAAATTACCGTGGCTTCCAAATCATGACCGTTATTTTTTAAGGTTTTACATTTACAAATTTCTCCTTCATTTTCCTTATGCCTGGAGCCATTGTTATTCTCAAATTCATTGCAGAGATTTAGGCGAGCTTCATTTTTATAATCCGCTACTTGTTACGTGGGAATAAATATTACCTTCAGAAACCCAAAGGTGTGCTTATTTTCTTTCAAATTGTCCTTGTTCCATTAAATGATGGTTGTGCAAAAATGTTGTTATGATTTCGATTTAATGTTTATGTCAAAATGGTTGGGATTTTTTTCCCTCTGTTTTATAATGATCGATTGGTCTGCTTTGCTCAATTCTTAGGTTCCAACATTATCCACTTGCACCTTACCCACCGCCTCCATATGCTCCACTCGCACCATCTGCACCATGGTTCATAGATGACCAATTGAGGACATGGTTTAGCATATGAAAACCATTGAAAATGAGGTATTTAGATTGCGAGGACACAGAGGACCAGATGAAGGCCCCGATGGTGATGATGCTACAATGACTTAAACGTGTTTACTTTCATTTTGTTGATGGTTGTATGCGATAGATTTGATACTCGTTTGTGTGTTCGTTTGTTGTCTTTTAACAGTTGTGTTGGACTTAGATGGTTTTTGTTCATTTTGATACTAAGTTTGTTGTGTCATTGGATATTGATTGTTGGATATTATTAATGTTTTGGATATGTTGGTTGATATTTGGTATTTGTTGGTTTGTTATCTCATATCACAAGTGGTATTGGAGGTTTGGTGGTTTGCTGTCTTTTGTTACAGGTGCATTGGAGGAGCTGAAATAGATTCTGGAGAAAATGTTGGAATTTTTTTTTCCGAGGACAGTTCCATGTACTAGTCCACGGAAATTTCAATTTTTAGACCAGTTTTGAACCGAAATTTGCCTAGTACTTTACCATGTAGTAGTCCACAGAAAAAAATTAGGACTATTTTTACCGAGGACATGTACTCCGAAAATGAGTTGTGTGAACCGGTAAGAAACTGGGTGCAAAACGTGTACCTGTCCTCGAAAAAGTGCACGGTAAAAAGAGTCTTCATAGCAGTCCACGGGCACTCTTATGCGACGACATCTTTGGCATGGACAAATGAGGGAGGACCACTCCTCGGAAACTTCAAGGTGCCTTGTACTAGTACTCGAAAAAAGTCCTCGGTAAATAATTTTTTTCTTGTAGCATTGGATGATGCTGCCACGTCAACGACATTAGCGCACTATTCCACTGCCACGTCAGCATTAATTGTCTTTAGGGGTGGATGGGCTGCAGCCCACATGGTTAACAACCTTACCTTAGGGTGGTTGTTAAAGGGAGGTTGGGGGGTCGAGCCCCATCTCCAACAACCTACCATGTGGTGATGTGATTCACACATGGAGAGCGGTTGGGGTGCATGGTCTGCAGGCCCAACCCGGGGTAGGGTTGTTACATTTTTACACTCTATCTCTTAATAAAATTGATCTCATCCCTAGGCCCAAATGTTGTGGTAGGGTTGTTATACTCTAACTCTAAATTTCAGTGGTAATAAAATTAGCAATCAAAGTCTATTAGTACCAATAAAATTTAGCAAGATTAATTAGTAGCAAAGATTAACTTTTCTCATATAAGGTCATGGGGATTGGTTCCCATCCTATTCCGTGATTGACTTACTGCGATTAATCTATTGATTTATTGCCATAATTAATTATACTATTGTAATAATTTGATTTCTTTAATTTGGGTTATTATTTATTTCAGGCATACAAGTGGGATTTGTGGATATCCATCAAATGATTTGATTCCTCACCTAAAAATGTCTTGTGCCGATACATATTATTTTGTGCTAGAGTCCCCCGGTGTACTCCACAAATTGGGTAACTTCCCATTTCATCCCGTAATATAAAAGGTTTTAATCCATTACCCTCATCGCATTACACAACTGCTACCCTCTCCCCTTCTCGGTTGAAGGAAACGTACCCTGTCGTTGTCCAAGAAGTTGCGGATTCTATTTCACCTATAATACATGATGACCAATTCATGATAAATTAAAATCAATTTGTGTTATTCCGCCTATACTACATGCTGACCAACTACAAGACACATAATTATCTTAAAACAAGAGCAATATTATTGTGATGGTGTTTTAACATTCATAACACAAAACCCTATGATTCGAGCATATAATTTTTTAGCACAATCGCTATCACCAAACATTGTAGTCATTGCAGACTATCTTGAAAATGCTCCCCGATGAATTGTTAATATATACCAGCAGAGTAGGTGCTTAATTAAAATCAACTCGTCAAGTATATTTTTACAGCATAGATCATGCTATATAATGATCCGGTTTATTACATGCTTCATGTTGATTTAGTTATGTTGTTTTCAATATATTACATGCTGCATATAGGTGTATCAGGTACAAACATGTTGTATATGGATTTAGCCATGCTGCTTCCAATATTTTACATGACGTATCTGGGTAAAAGTATGATAAGTCTGTGAGAATACAATCGTCAACTATCACCGCAGTTAAATTACCCATTGCATTTGTGAGGAAAACCATTGATTTATCGATTACATTACCATGCATGACAAGATGCATAAAAGATGATTTTTAAATTAATAATATAATATTAATAAGTAAATGAATGGATTTATCATATGATCATGCTTTACACATTCAGCATATTTTCCATTCTTGCTTCCCCTAATATTATCAAGTCTTTTGCTAACAAAATGTAGTATAACGAAATCTGCATGTCCAAAAAAATACTAGCAATATAAGCAGAAAATGAAATCCGTTGAATTTAAAGGTAATTATTAGTGTTGCAGAAAAACTTCTAATGTATCTGAACCCCGATATGAACGTGGACTACTTGATCGAAACCTTGCAGACGGTCTACACCGCGTGTCCTCGCGACTTCCAATTCCTCATCAACACCGCATTTCAGCTTAAATCTCTTCATGTCTTCCACCTTCAGAATGTCGCCATCGTCACATCTACCTTCTTCCTCAAGTCTTCACCATCATCATCTTATGGGAGTATGCAATCGTGCACCGCCTTCCATATTTTCATTGTTCAAATCCTAACCATGATCAACTGCGATGACATCACCTGTTGTATCTTTGTCGCGGATGGAGTTTGGATCCAACAATCGTTGACCTAGCTACACAGATCACGAGTGCTATGGTGGCCGTACGTGAATCCGTTTCAACCAATTGCTCAGCACAAATCAATTCGATACAACATATTCAGGAGGACATGAATATTTAAATTTGTGTTATTTGTTCCATTTATATATGGATATACGCAAAACATGCAAAAAAATTTTAAAACATTACACAGACGGCAATTTTTAATACAGACATAATTTTAACTTGGGGAACTTAAAATTAATTTTTATGAGAGTGATTGATTACATTTTTTTAGTATCATGAAACCTTGTGGTGGGTTGCATGCAGGCCCGGCTACAAAGGGAGCCAGTGGCCCCCCTGCTCAGGGCCCTCAAATTATGGGGGCCCCACTTTTTTTTTTTTTAAGTTTTTAATTTTTTTTTCTATACCATTATCTGTATAATATTTTTTTTTTCAACTAAACAATTGAAGTAATAGACCATTGAAGTATGTACATTATATTTTTTCGACTTCCATTTTTATCTCATTTTTTATACTACTACAAATTAATTCATTTTTTAGCTTCACCTTGTATTTTAATTTCAAATCCAAACAAACTCTTTACCAACAGTAAGTGGGTTACCATGGATTCCAATTTTTTTAAGCTTCTATCAATTGAAAAATACCATATCTTATAACTTTTTTTTGGTAAACCACATCTTATAATTTGTTAGAATACTCTTTTTTTATACTTCTATGTTCTTTTATTGCATTTAATATTTTAAAAATTTACTAATTAATAAAAAAATATATTTTTTTATCATCACAATGTGGGGCCTAAATAAAGAATTTGCTCCGGGCCTCCAAAAAGATCGAGCCGGCCCTGGTTGCATGCATTGAAAAATGTTTCCAGTGAAGATTGAAATCCACGTAATTAGTAAGGGACAAAAGAAGTCTCATGCATTATAGTAATACATAGAGACGGGAAAGATATATATTTAAAACCACGAAGTTTGATTTTATTTATTAATTCTGATTTCTCACACAGGTATAGGTAGTTGTAGTATACATTTAGGATTTATGGAGTATAGTATATATATACCCAAATAAAAAACCAAACTACAGCACACAGCAGACACGGGGACGTACATACATGCATGCATAATGTAGGGGAAAAGTAAAACACAAAATAAAGCGGTGCATCACACACAATCACACCAGTCGTCTAGCATTCGGCAGTCCATTTGCATATATACTTCTTTTACGGATGTCCTCCACCCTTTCCTCCTCCACCATAACCACCGCCACCTCCAGATCCACCACCAATACCTCCTCCAACACCAATACCTCCTCCATGTCCACCGCCACCCCCACCTCCGTATCCTCCTCCTGAACCACCGCCAGATCCACCACCCGACCCTCCTCCAGAACCACCTCCATATCCTCCTCCTGAACCACCGCCGGATCCACCACCAGCGCCTCCTCCATGTCCACCACCCGACCCTCCGCCAGAACCGCCTCCATATCCACCTCCTGAACCACCACCCGACCCACCACCAATACCGCCTCCATATCCACCTCCTGAACCACCACCGCCTCCTGATCCTCCACCCGATCCACCACCACCAGCGCCTCCTCCATATCCTCCACCTGACCCACCACCACCACCAGAACCTCCTCCTGATCCTCCACCACCAGAGCCACCCCCATATCCCCCGCCCGACCCTCCTCCTGATCCCCCACCACCCGAGCCACCTCCATATCCCCCGCCCGACCCTCCTCCTGATCCTCCACCACCAGAGCCACCTCCATATCCTCCGCCAGACCCTCCCCCAGATCCTCCTCCACCAGCACCGCCCCCATATCCTCCTCCGGATCCGCCACCGCCACCAGCACCACCACCTCCACCGACACCAATTCCAACACCAACACCTATTGTACCTCCAATAGTAAGACCTTCTTCATGTTCATGAAGCAGCATCCGACGCCCATCAGCCACAAATAAACCCAACACCAGAACTATCATCACAATCAACACTGCATGTTTAACCTTGAAACCACTCTTTCCCTTCCCCATCTCTTACTTATACTATAAGCTCACCAGAAACCAAATGATATTATATGTATTCAAGTATATAGTGATGGATCTTGATTCTTAGGGTGAGCAAGCTAGCGTGGTATTTATAGAGCTTGAGTAAGGCACTTCAGACCTAGTTCGGAGTGTCACTTGATCCCTTTGACACTGACTAATTTTCCCATAAATTAAAATAATCAAAATATCTTAAAAGGAAATGAGTTGGATCGGTTAGTCGCCACACGGAATAGCACCATCATATCCATATTTTATTTCAATAATCTTATATGTTAGTAATTTGTGTGGTTTGGGCTCCAGACACCTTTGCCCACACATGAGTGTCACTGTTTACCAAAAAAAAAATAATCTTATACCTTAAGAGTATAAAAACATGTACTTTAAAATTCCAAAATGATACTTGAAAAAAATTGACTTTATTCTACTAGCACGATAAGAATTACAGTAATAAGGAATGCCGTTAGTGGCACTTGGATCTTGGATGTCACTAAAACAAAATAGAAACTAATAAAGCGTCCCAAAATTAAAAATTTAATGTTACTGGGGATTTTATTAACCGTTTAATTATAAGGTGTTTCCAATAACATTTCTTTACTTATTATTATTATTATTATTATTATTATTATTATTATTATTATTATTATTATTATTATTAATGTATCAAAAAAAATTAATACAAGAAGCCGTAAATACACTTCTTGATAATGGAGTTTGCGGACAACAAATCACATTTCCAGTATGTTAAAGTCCCACATCGGTATATATTGAGTTATATATCCCCATGTTCATATGGATATGAGCCACTAGGGGTGTGCATTGGTCGGTTCGGTTAACCAAACCGAACGAAACTGCAAAACCAAATAAAAAACCGAATTTTTTCTAAAAACCAAAACCGAACCAAAATTACTGAAAACCGAAATAACCGAACCGAAATATTTCGGTTCGGTTATACCGGTTAACCGAACCGAACCGAATTGCTTTTCTAAAAAATAAAATATTTTTTGATCAAAACATTTATGTTACTATTTTTAAACCTGTAAATTCGCCATGTCAAACAAAAACATCATATCTACATATAACTATACGTACATAATAGTAAATCATTCCAAATTGCATTGTTCAAATTACACACAAATAAAATGACAAAATAAAGAAACGGTCACTGAATAGTTCAAATACGAAACAATATAAAAGTCTCAAAACTCTCATCAGTAGTTCTTACTTCTCATCCACACAAACAATCACCGAATAGGAGTATTATTTTGTGTTTATTATATAATGGCATAATGTATTTTATATATTTTTTTAATATATAATTTAAATTTCGGTTCGGTTTGGTTAACCGAATTGTAGATTTTTAAAAACCAAAAATCGAACCGAAAACCGAAATTTTGGATTTTAAAAACCAAAAACCAAACCGAAATCCAAAAACCGAACCAAATTGCAAAATTTGGTTCGGTTCGGTCGGTTTGTTCGGTTTCGACCGAAATTTGCACACCCCTATGAGCCACTCTACCTACTGTCAATTGGTTTTGGGTTGAAGCCCTAGGTCCATCTTATTTCTAACATGGTATCAGAGCCATGGGTACTCATTTGGGTATTGTTTCCGACTCGATGAGGGGTGTTAAAGTCTCACATTGGTTATATGTTGGGTTATCCCCTGTCCATATGGATATGAACCACTCTACCTACTACCAATTGATTTTTGGTTGAAGCCTAAGTCCATTTTATTTCTAATACAGTATATCTTCAGAATACTCGTAGAAGTGCACCTCATACATATTGACCAATAATTAGTCCAGTATATCAACTATCGTTGATTGTTTTGAAGATAATGCATAAAGGGAAAAAAGGAAGAAAAAGAAAAAAATGCAATATATATATATATATATAAATACATTATCTACAGATTTCTCATTTAAATTTAGTTATATAGTTATTATATTATTTGTATGTACACATCATCTTATTTTTCTTGTACATTTATGTGCAAGATGTTTTTCCTAAAAAAATAAAATAAAAATAAAAATCACGGAAGCCCATGAAATAATTTTTTTTTTAAAAAAAAAATAATGGATAAGGATAAGAGTCCATATATATGTGAGAATTCGAACCCCAATTCTAAAACAACTAAAGATTTCTGAACATGTTGGTCTAATGAATGGACATGAAAATTTGTTTGTACTCATTTATTTAATCAAAAATGAGAATTAGGGCAATTGGTGAAAATTGTTATTCATAATTTTAACTTTAATAATTACATAGGGATGAGGACCTAGCCCAAGCGGTTAAGTCCCTTGACTTCCAACGGAAGGTTGGAGGTTCGATTCCCACCGGCCCCCTATCCCTCCCTTTAATTCCCCTTTGTAATTGTGTGGCATGGGCTCCCACCACCCCTTTCCAGGCCTTCAATGGCTCCTCCAAAAAAAAAAAAACTTTAATAATTACATACGCCATATATAAGACGGCAAGATTCTCATTGAGGTAGCTTAAATTAATTACTATAGATCATAATCGAAGCTGTCAAGCTGATCACATTTTTATTTTAATCAAACATGACGTTAAATATGATATTTTAAATATGATAGGACATTGTTCATCGTTTCATTCTTCCCCATTCCGTTAGAGTTGAGGTACGTAATCCATGGTGCATCCTACAACTAACAGTCCTATATGTTTATTACTTGCCCTTCGTTTCATCTTTTCTCCCATATTTTATGATGTTTGAATACTTGTTCAACCGTACAAGCAAAAGTAATTCAAAGAGGATAATGAAAGAAAAGAGATATAAAGAGGAGAGAATGGAAGGAACGAGATTTAATTCAAGCTACTGGGTAATTGGCTTAATTAAATATCAATAAGACTAATTAATTGGATTGAGATTAAGACACTTGGAGAACTAAAAAAAGGACAGAATAATGAAAATGATATTGAATGACTAATCGGGCTATTCCCCCTTCCCCCCCCCCCCCCCCCCCCCCCCCCCCCCTCTTTTTTTTAGTTAGTATAAGATTTTCTTGATAAGAGACTAATACAAACCTACGATAACACTAATCGAACGGGGCTAAATACTACTACAAACACTTCTATTTAATAATATACAGTTTATCTTCAAAATAATCAGATTGAATTCAAATAATTAAAAGCCCTAAATGGCCTAGCTGATGGAGACCAAGATCATTCTAGCCTTATTAATTAATTGTGTGGTCGTGGTGTCTTGAAAAAAGTTTAATACTCCTTTTAATTATTAGAATAAAAAAAGGAAACAGATAATGCGTATATATATTTGTATATAGTATTTCGCCAAGTATGAAGCATATTATTTATTTGAATCAGTCGATGGTTGTAACTTGTCATTTGGATTGGGTGTCCGACATAAGATACAAGGAATGAACAAAACAGAAAAAAACGAGAGACAGAAATACATTATTATTAAACTTTGAAAGATGTAAACTTTGACGATTCTGCATATATCATCACCACTTTCTTCCAACAGGTCAAGTAAATGTTGGCATTTAGAATAATTCCAAGACATCTCCTTTGTCGCCAACTCCCCATTTTCGTCTTTGTCTCCACGACTTTTAAATGGGATATCTCTTCCATGATTATCCGCAAGAATAGTTTCAAACTTGGCAGAAATTTAAGCAGACGGGCTCTTGATACTCATGATAATATCAATACCAAATACCAATAATGTAACGCCCCGAAAATTTACAACCATTTTCGTGACGTCACCGCCGCATTAAACTGTGCTAAACTATTGATCACTCAGCTTAGACAGCTAATACGAAGCGAAATAATATCATAGTAACACCAAAATACAATAAACTAATATTCCCAGGAGTAAACAAATCATATTCGGGCTACAAGCCCTGTATTATTTACTAACTTGGCGAAAGCCTAATAAAACCAACATAATTTAATAAACGCAATCTACACTAGTTCGCTCAGCCTGTATCCCATCCTCATGATATGCACCACCCGTAGGAGGATCTATAAAACAGATAACAACAAGGTGTCAGTACAACGTACTGGAAAGGTAATAGCTGTAATAAGTAGATTAGACAGTACGAGAATTAAACGACATAATTATAAATGCAAATATATTAATGACATAAATTAAATACAGTATTTAAACACCACACCGTCCCATACAGGTGCTTCAACCATAAAATGCATTGCAATCATTATGCATGATGAATGATATGACCTATGTGTCTATCTATCCTAAATGCAACAATTAATCATGTCTAACGCGTTTCCTAATAACCATGGTCGACAGTCATCATTGGCGAGAGGACACCACCCTCTCCCATCACAATGAACTGCCCGTCAACGTCGCCACCGCCGCGGGCGAACAGCCTACGCAGGGCCAATAACACAGGTGAGGGAGCCGGATAATCGGCACTGATCAGAGCAGCGTTTAGCAGGTCATGGCAAAGGGTTCACTCCCCATTTGCCGGTCATAGCACAGGGTTCACTCCCCATTTGCCAAACATGCCGTAGCATAACACAAGTATCACTGAGGTATACCACCTCACACACAAAGGCACGATACCAATAAGAGCATAACATAAATAATCAGCACAGGCAACGTATATACATCACGTTCCTATTTATTAATAATAACACGTATAAGAAAATACAAGCCATCATTCTTATACTCAAGTAACATGATAGTCAGAGAAACACCTAGTCATCTAGGTTCTCCTATCATAACTCCAAAACATTCGACATACAACTTCTACATCCCTTACAAACACTACTAGCTCTAACATAGCAAGTAATAGATCCCTAGGGAGCCAGTCTAGTCATAGACGTCCCTAAAGCATAACCTAATTAGGATCACATCCTAAACGTCTAGGTTAACATGCCAAGAGTTATACGATTGATAGATCAACACTAGTTAGTCATCTCGGCCTATCTCCCTAATCTACAGATTACTAACTAAACCTTGCCTGGATTATCAATCTCTGAAGCTTCCTTTTAACATCTTCAATCTCCCGAGACTTTAGTGCGAACTTTTATTGTCCTTGCAATTGATTCTCCACTCCAAGAGCTCCAAGATGTTAGCTCCCAACTCTCTCTTCCTCTTCATTGTCGTGCTCCATTCAACAAGAAATTTTGTTTCTTCAAGTGACGGGAAAAGGGAGAGTAGGGAATGCCCAATTTCTTTTCTCCATCCTGGTATAAGCATTGAGTATGGGCCATGGGCTTGGGCCAGATATATTTATTTATTGACTTGGGCTCCAATTATAAATCTTGGGCTACTAACATAATTATTCACTCTCAGTTAAATTCCCATCGAGCCCAAGTTATTAAATTAATCATAATTAATTAATTTAGTCATGAAAAAATTATCCGGGATGTTACATTCCCTCCCCCTTAGTTACATTCGTCCTCGAATGAAATAAGGGTACGAATCAGGATGTTAACTTCACAAAGTAGGAGTGAGATCCAACCTGGAGTAGTTTTCCCACATGCTTCCTTTGGTCCATGGCATCGTGTCTTAAACCCCCGTTTTGGGACCATAGCTCTTTTATCATTTGGGCGTCTTAAGTTGAAATACTTCATCCTCTATATGATTGATTCCCCTGGTTATTATTCATAATTCTAGACTCCTTTACATCATAGGGTTTTCTTGCTTTTCTTAGAATCATATACCACTTCTCTTAATTTCAGATACATGGCACGTATCGCCTTCGGTTATTTTGATCATCTTCTTCAGTCTGTCTCTGATAATTTCCGATAACTCTACTTGTCTCTGAAGAGTTATAAACTCACTTTTACTCATTTAGATGAACTATTCATTTGATGAAAGATTCTATACCTTCTTCTCAGTTAGTTCTTAGATAATGCCAACCTGTCACTTGAACGATGGTTAACTTGTAAAAGAAATCTAACATCATTAGATGTTTCTCCCACTTGTGCTGAAACCCAATACACAAACTCGTATTCAGTCATTAGAATCCAGATTAAATCCGGCGTTCCATCTCAAGCAGTAGCCTTTTTCTCTAAATCTCCATCGACATTCGATGGATCAATTAAATACGTCGCTTATAAATGAGCTCACTATCTGATGGTAACCCGCGAGTCTCAATCCCCTGCCATGTCTCTTCTCACACTTTTACATCGCCCCCTAAGATTTCTGGAATGCAGTCATTTTGTTAGTCTTAAACTCTGCGACTTTCTGCATCTCGTCCCACACTTATCTCGTCGGTCTTGTATTTCTCATTAGAACGTTGGAAATTTAGTACAATTCACTCAATTTCCATGCTTCCGACCCAAACTTCAGTGAATTTTATCCCGGGAGCCATCTCAATCTATGGCTAGTAGCCTTAGTCTGATGGAATTCCCAATTTCATCTCATTCTGAGGATATCTAATACAATTCTTAACAGTTAAAAAAATTAATTATTCCTTGAGGATTTATTGGAATTGTGTTGGGACTTAATTCTGTTCCGGAAAACTCCATTTGCATCTTTAATCAGTCGCTTCCATCTTCGCACTGTTAAAGGTTTTACTTAGCATCCTTGATGATAATTGCACGAGGTGCAGTGTTATCTCAACGATTCCTAAGAGATTCTCGCCTTGAGGTAACCTGCATTGCAAAAAGAAATAAATAATCACCAACACAAGGTAGAAGGTGAAATTGAATTCCCAAGAGTATGGTAAATTCAGAATTATATCGGGGAATGAAATCTTCCGCTACAGATGTAGAGAAATGCGAAACAACAGAAAACCATTGTTTACGGAACACATGACGAATTCAGATAGGTAGGGCACCTTGTTTGACAACAAGGTGTGCATCAGCAAAGAGTACTTCAACTGACAAGTTGAAGGCAATGCATCTAGAAACGGATTATCAGGGCATTAAGCACACCTGATTACCATCGAGTATAATACCTCGAGTATAATACTTGAATGGGAGATAGTAGGAAATAGTAGGACTTGCATAAGTCTTATCAATTGCCTTACTAGAAGTTAAAAGTCTACACGTCACTTTATAGTAGAAAATAAAGATAAATAGACATAGAGTGGAACGATTCTGCTTCAGTTAAAAGGAATTCGTGAAGTGGACAAAATCCAATTTTGGGTGAAAAAGAATCGGAATGGTGAAAATTAAAATTACTGGGAGGGTGCTAAGTAGCTACCAAGTATAATGTTTTAGAAATGATATGGGAATATATCGCGGGAACAAGAATACTAGGATGGGCGTCATTCTGTAACGGAACAAATATAATTAAATAAGTGAGCCGACAATGAGTTGACTCAGATTGGCAGAAGTATCCTACTGATTGATAGGGACTCCAATTTATTATAGAAATAATAAATCAATAGAGAATAGAACGCACTAACAAAATGCCCGGTAAGAAACGACACTTCTCCGGATAGAAATGGAATAATAGTTCAGAATTTAAATGAGGAATAATTAAATGAAAGGAAAGAGTTACCTCACATTCAAACAGGTACTACAGAAACTTCCCGAAAATGTAAGGAAGTCAGTGAGAATATAGCATAAAATTTTGGGGAACTGTAGAAGAGTTTGAAAAATTTTAAATAATGCACTGATAATATACCATTGTAGATGACAGATAATTCGAACTATTAAAATATCGAAGCGGTAGAAAAATATCAATGCTGATAGAGTATCAATGAGGACCATTCGGATGGCCTCAAGAGTGATTTGACAGTACATGTCCCAAATAAGAGAATTTATCTTGAAGAGAAGAACTGGTACCAAAACGTACACAGTGGAATTTGCCAAAGAGGCAATGAAAATAATAAATGAATTCATTTTCATTTTCTCATAACTAAGAGAATGAAATAGAAGAATTGAGATATAAAACATATCAAATAAATAAATATACTACCTCCGTTCCTTTTTAAATGATACATTTTGACTTTTGTCACTGTTCATTAAGTAGTTTTGACTCGACTTTTTAATACAATTATATAAGATGAAATATAGTCAAGTGAGATCTTGTTGGATTCGTCTAATCGCATAGATTTAGAATATCAAATTTTCATAATTTTTACTTGTATGGAATTTGAGTTATTAAGGATTAAAAACGTGTATTGGATTGCGTGAAATGTGGGTCCGTAGCACTTATTTAGGAACAGAGGAAGTATATCTTTAGGATATATATAAAGACGTCTGAGACGTTATTCTCATGATGCTCTGATCTTCGGCTGGCAATGGATCATCATCAAGTATCTTTATAGCATGGATTTGCAAGTTTTGATCAGCTTTAATAAGGTACGGGGCCGCAAAAGAAACTATTGTTGATGGTGACCCCTCTCTTACCAGCTCGTGCGCTTCATGTCGATATTTTGCACTCAAGTCGTTCAGATATTCAGTACCTGCATTTGCCTCAAAGACGGGCTCCAAACATACCACTATACCATAAGTTAATAAAACTCTCAAGCGAACGATAATAATAATATTAACATAATTGTTCAGCAACTTCTAAATAAGCTGCTAACTGAATGTAATCATAGATCCCCTAAGATATCCTTATTAATTATCTACCCATGGTTATCTTACAAACCATGACTTAGATTCACAAGGTGCACAACATTCAACAAAAACCCATAGAGTAAAAATAAATCTAACTAACATATGATAATGCACCCCTATCCTGTATGCAATCCCCGCACATCTCACCACAAGCTTTTATCAAATTTTATAACAAATAATAGAGCAAATCCGCTCTGATACCACTCTGTAACGCCCCGAAAATTTAAAACCATTTTCGTGACATCACCGCCATATTAAATTGTGCTAAACTCTTGATCACTCAGCTTAGACAGCTAATACGAAGCGAAATAATATCATAGTAACACCAAAATACAATAAACTAATATTCCCAGGAGTAAACAAATCATATCCGGGCTACAAGCCCTGTATTATTTACTAACTTGGCGAAAGCCTAATAACACCAACATAATTTAATAAACGCAATCTACACTAGTTCGCACAGCCTGTATCCCATCCTCACGATATGCGCCTCCCGTAGGAGGATCTATAAAACAGACAACAACAAGGTGTCAGTATGAGAATTAAACAACATAATTATAAATGCAAATATATTAATGACATAAATTAAATACAGTATTTAAACACCACACCGTCCCATACCGGAGCTTCAACCATAAAATGCATTGCAATCATTATGCATGATGAATGATGAGATGAATGATATGACCTATGTGTCTATCTATCCTAAATGCAACAATTAATCATGTCTAACGCGTTTCCTAATAACCATGGTCGACAGTCATCATTGGCGAGAGGACACCACCCTCTCCCATCACAATGAACTGTCCTTCAACGTCGCCCCCGCCGCCGGCGAACAGCCTACGCAGGGCCAATAACACTGGTGAGGGAGCCGGATAATCGTTACTGATCAGAGCGGCGTCTAGCCGGTCATGGCAAAGGGTTCACTCCCCATTTGCCGGTCATGGCAAAGGGTTCACTCCCCATTTGCCAAACATGCCGTAGCATAACACAAGTATCACCGATGTATACCACCTCACACGCAAAGGCACAATACCAATAAGAGTATAACATAAATAATCAGCACAGGCAATGTATATACATCACGTTCCTATTTATTAATAATAACACGTATAAGAAAATACAAGCCATCATTCTTATACTCAAGTAACATGATAGTCAGAGAAACACCTAGTCATCTAGGTTCTCCTATTATAACTCCAAAACATTCGACATACAACTTCTACATCCCTTACAAACACTACTAGCTCTAACATAGCAAGTAATAGATCCCTAGGGAGCCAGTCTAGTCATAGACGTCCCTAAAGCATAACCTAATTAGGATCACATCCTAAACGTCTAGGTTAACATGCCAAGAGTTATACGATTGATAGATCAACACTAGTTAGTCATCTCGGCCTAGCTCCCTAATCTACAGATTACTAACTAAACCTTGTCTGAAGCTTCCTTTTAACATCTTCAATCTCCCCGAGACTTTAGTGCGAACTTTTATTGTCCTTGCAATTGATTATCCACTCCAAGAGCTCCAAGATGTTAGCTCCCAACTCTCTCTTCCTCTTCATTGCCGTGCTCTGAAACTTTTTGACAAGTTTCATTAACACGAGCTTTTTCTAAAATATACCAGGTTAGATTTATTAAATGAAAAGCGTTATGATTCGCGGGAAAGGGTTTAGGGATATATCAAGATTATTAGTCTTTTTATTACTCAAGTGTGGTGCATTGGTTTCAAATGGCGCTGTGGTCCTCTCTGTCATGAAATGTTGACAAATCTCATGGCATAGCCGGGATAGGTTGACCTTCAGCCTGTCACACTGAGGATCCCCGGCAATTATGCCATGATACTTCTCATCAATTCCTGCCATGAGATTTCCTGCCATGAAACTTTTGACAGACTCCCACTACACGAGTATTTTCCGAAAAATCATGATCCTGGTTTAGGTTTTATTTAATGAAACCAATTTATGATGGCGGTGTTGTGATTAGGGATATATTTATACGTAGTCATGTTTTTATTGCTCGTAGTTAAGAAACTGTGCTCCCGAAAGCGCACGGTGTCAAAAATTGCAGTAATTTATAGTAAGACCGGATCGTTCACTGGAGGATGTGCGATAGAAGCAGGTCCCACGTCGTTTTACTAGATTTTCCATTCGTATTGCTCAATAGGTTTGAAAGATGATTAATATCTACTGACGGGAATTTAAACTAGATCTTGAAAGCAGTTAAATTAATCTACAAAGCAAATGAATCTATTCTAGAAAGCGGATAAGAATTATTCTAGGAATGCGGTAAACATTATCTACGAAAGCAGGGAAAATGTGCATTGTGCCAACCGTGAAATTGAGTCACAATGTAGACAGAAAGGACAGGAAGAAAAGAATGAAAATTGGACAAGAGCGAGATACAGCAATATTAAACTTCCATTTTCGTACGCAGATCTTTGTTTGGGATAATTCTATCAGATAGCTAATTCTCATGCTCTCAATAAGGCTTTCCCTTTAACAGACAGGTACTTGCAATATGAGTTTACATGTTCTTAAGACCGCAAATTCTAAGATACCACAGATTCGTAACTGCCCTGGCCTAGGTGTGTTACTTCATCTATGGTGGAAAAGCAACACCCGACACATCATTTATTGAAATGCCAAGTACCACTATCATTCTCCCATGTCACACCCAAAGATTTGCATTCAGCCCAAGACTATCCCTTAACTGTCAATCCTAGTAGCAGTTACACAACTCTCAATACAACCGAGTGACCTCTAATGAAAGCGGTTAAAAGGAAGCGGTAAAGAAAGCATTTAAAACCTATCACTCGAAGGTTTTGAAAATCTGACCCTGGTAGTAAAAGACAGCACCCCATCAAGATGAAGGAGTATGGATCAAGAATTCCCGGCTCTCAGTGAACCACTAGTGTGTTCACTTCCTTCCGGGTGATTATGAGATACAAACTAATGAAACGAACTAATAAATTAGTTCGTTCCGGATGCACTCACTCAGGACTCAAAAGTAGGCTTTGGCAGAAGAGGATAGCAGTTGAAAGAAAACTCAACCCTATCTTGGAAAATAACCAAGGCCTGGATGATGTTCCTCTAAGATTATTTACTACACTGTATTTGAATCCAAGTGGACCCCATCTCGGTGTAGCACTTAATCTTACATTTCCATCAACCAGCAATTTTGGAAAATAATGGATTTGAAAATCATTCCCTGTCAGGTACTAGACTCTCAGTTAAAACACAGACCCTTTCAGTCTAGGCGAGACCTAATCGCTGAATCTGCTTCTTAAAATTCCCAAAATACAACCCTTGACAGAATATGAATTAGTCATAACTGAAGAATTTATCCCTTACTCAGATCCGGATTTTATAAAGAGGTTTATGTTGGAAATTTATAAAGCAATATCTGTTTAAGATCTAGACTTCTATTGTCCAAGGGAAGGATCCCAAAATAAGTAAGACCACAATAGTATATAATATTATCATGCATAAAGATATATGGAAGTGTAAAATTAATTGACCCAAAATATAAATGCGGGTCTAAACAGAAGGTGGAACACAGAATGAAGTGGTCAAGGGACCAAAGTAATGGCAGAATAATCAGGTGGACTGTAAACATCTACTGTCCAATTTCCCAATCACTCGGATGGAGCGAATTTAGACAGCTTAGACCCTATAATGGTGGTGTCAACACCAGTTGGGCCTCCACTGTCTGTGAATTCGGATAAAAACCTACATGCTTCCCTTCTATAATGATCATCAGTTGACATTGACTGATGCCAACTGACTCCCAGTACGGATTGTGATTCAGGTTTGGAAATTAAGATAATAAGAATAAAACTGTATCTGGATGGGGGTCAGCCGAGCAGCTATTATAACCCCGGATGGGCGAACCGCCAAGGCTTCCACTGACAGCCATCCAGACCATGCAAAATAACAATCAGTAACTAATACCCAGAATACGAGCTAGTTATCCATGCGGGAGTACCCGCCAACATTAGTCTGATGTATTCTTTACTAATGATTCCACACAACACACAAAGACAAAATAAATAATAAATAAAAGAAGATCCCTTGTATGAGAGACATTGGTTTCTCATGCAAGGTTGTGGATTGGGTCCACATGTGATGGTCTTAAATAATCCTTCCTACCATAATTAATTACAGTCCAGATTATCTGTTTAAGCCATCAGGATGTTGTTTATACAAGAGTGTTTTAATGGCAATTGAACAAAGGTCCTTTAGTCATGATGATTATTGAAGTTTGATTATTGCTAATCTCAATCTTTAATCATTAATGAGTCAAGGGTTCAATCAGTTAGGTGATACAAATGGAGAATCAAAATTTGGGCAGCATAACACCCTATATTGCAATTCCAGAATGTTACATCCTAACCCGTGGGGTTATGATGTGAGTGCTGCAATATAAAGTAGGGAGAGAATGAAGTTTGTTTGAGATTAAATATAGGGAGAGGAACCCTTGTCGCGATATCATAAATGTTGTCGCGGACCGAGATCCGCGACATGGACATCCCGACAAGTTTTTAGAATTTTTGGCAGCATAACGCTTCTTTGTCGCTATGCAAGATTTTGTCGCGGAACGTGGTTCCGCGACAAGAGTGACATCGCGACAAAGTGTTTTCAGAAAATTCCTAAAGTATTTGAACCCTTGTCGTTATGCATGGAAATTTTGTCGCGGAACGTGGTTCCGCGACAAGGTGTTCAAAGATCAAGGAACATGGCATAATTTTTCTGTCTCAGAATGGGATTTTGTCGCGGGACGTGGCTCCGCGACAAGATGATTCCGCGACAAGAAGCCATGAAGACAAAATGCAAGAGTTTGGCTCCTTTGTCGCTATGCATGGACAGTTTTGTCGCGGAACGTGGCTCCGCGACAAGGTATTCCGCGACAAAGGGTTTTAAATTATGGAGACAAGTGTCTTGAAACACCTTGGTCGCGTAACAGCCATTTTGTCGCGGAATGTGGTTCCGCGCCAGAAGGCGGTTGGCGCCCGAGGTGGTTCAGGACAAAAGTCAGAAAAAGCAGAAGTGAACAGTGGCATGCAAACAGCGTGATCTCACCCTATTTCAGATCAAAAAGCTATTCTAAGCTAAAAATAAGCAAGAAACATTCAAAATAAAGAAGAACATGCTTAAACAAAAATAACAAGGATGGGCAGAATATTAAAATAAAGCAGGAGTCCTAATCTAGGGTTTGATCACACATCCACACAACATTATCCATAATATGCTAACAGTAAACATAAAAATAACAAAATGGGGGTCAAATGACCCCAAAATGAAAAAGAAAGCATAAATCCATGGGGTGTGAGACCCATTTCATGATTTGGGACACAAATGATGAATGTTTTCCCATATTATTGAAGAGGTATTGTTAATACCCATGATTTGGGTATTACAAACCCTAAAACAAGAGTTTAGAAACCAAAACATAGTATAAAAATGGCTATCTAAGCAACTGTGAACAGTAAAACACTAAACTAAGCTAAACTAAGAGCAAAAATTAAATAATACATGAAAATAAACCTAAACTACTCTACCTAAGGAAGAACTCCTAAGCTTGCCCGCAAGAGCTCTACAACAACTTCAATCTCTCTACTGGCCAACCAACCTTTAGCTCATGGGAGACACCTCATATTTATAGAAGTGTAACCCTAAGCCCATGGGCCTTGATTCTAGCCCATTGTGTCTTAAGACATCACACACATCACAGCTTTGTCTCGGAGCGTCAAGTTGGTCGCGGAACACACTGCATGTGGCAAAGCTTCTCGACTGGGTCTTGTGTCTCTATTTATGCATCTTGGTCGCGGAACATGCCTTTGTCGCGGAGCATGCCATCGCGACAAAGGTCATCGCGCCCAGGGGCTTGGCTGGTCTCCTCTTCATTTGGGCCACTTGGTCGCGGAACATGCCTTTGTCGCGGAACACTGCATCGCGCCAAGGGGCTTCCGCGACAAAGGTCTTCCTGGGCCTGCTGGATTGGGCCAGATGGGCCGAAAATATTCTTTTTGTGGGCTTTTCTATCTTTTTCCCATCTTTTTGTTTCCTTTTCTTTTTCTCATGTTTTTGGATTTTTCTAACATAAATATGTAATAAAATTACATATTTATGTCTTTTTCACACCAGCTTATTATTTTTACAATTATGCATAAATCAGTCTAATTCGACTGCTTTCTTACTTAATGTAAGACCGGAATGCGATCAAATGCCCGTTTAAGACACGGAAATGGATTGAAAATAATGGTCATTTTTGGCCATTATCAACATCCTCACATTTAATACTGATCGTCCCCGAGCAGTCAGAGTCAATGTTCGTAAGAACACGGACTCTACATATTCAATTCATTTTCGTGGCTTCATAAATCACATCCTTTTTGGATTGGGATAAGACAATCAAAATCTACAAGTATTAAACTCCCTTGATTGCAGTGTTTAATGAAATGATACTTGCTCACTACATCGGGCCTACAAATCAAACATTATTATCAATCCTTCATGAATATCATGTTTGAAAAATGCAAAGATTAGGGATGAGAATTAGAGGATGACATGAACATGTGTAATAAGACAAAGCCTCACATATAAGATAATCGGAAGAATTCACTCACTCTCAATTGGGGTTTAATCATGAACGCTCAAAATCACATTTAATTAAATTATCCCATAAGCTTGCAATCAGACCAACTCGCCACCGGCTCATTTCTTCAAATCGAGATCACGAGGTCTTATTTGAGGGTTATAACGGGGCGTACGGTTGTAACATTAGGTGGGAAAAAGGGAATTATTGGGCTAAGAAGTGGCAAGAATTAATTCTATCATAACTTGGCATTTTTATTTAAGATTTGTGATCATCAATGTTTCTCTTTCTTTTTGGTTCTCTTTTGCATGACATTAGACTATTGTCTAATTGCTTGTCATTCGCAATTTATTGATGTTGAATGAAATTCAACTTCTCTTTTTTTTTTTTTTTTGAATCGGTTTATAGAATACCGATTTATAGTTTTCATTGACGATAAAAAATTGTAATGCCTTGATAGAATTCATCCTTGCACACTTGGGTTTGAATTTTCTTGGTCTTTTTGTAAGGCTAGGAATAATATAAAGGGCTTCAAAGAAAAATTAGGCTTATAGGCTCAAATTGGTTAGTCCTAAAGGGAAATATTTTTGGGTTTGGATTTGAAACGAAGGCCAAAAATTTGGGTTTTTCTAAGTGCCTCGATCATATGCTCGATTTCGGGAATATGGCATGGTCTTGAATCGGTCCCAATCGCAAGTTCTAGTTTCCTTCAATCAAGATGATTCACACATCAAAGAAAATGAATGAGTAAAAATGACTCATGGCTCAAATCTCACAAGGTTGGGTTGATTCATGTCATACAATATTCTCAAATTTAATCCAAGCTTAGTTCTAACAATTTATTCAATCGAAATCTCTAACATGCAGATTTATTACCCAATAAGCTGATCGCATCATTAAATTTTTATAGCTCAAAACCTCAGGAATTCATTTCATGCATGTCTTCAATTATATCATCCCAATTTGAAAGTCTGAAAATTTAATCACAAGCCTAAATTCAACATGTGAATTTAGAGCAGGTTTATGCATATTTTTGCTGGTTATTTAATTTAAAGCAGTAAAGAGGCACTGCTGACATACTGAGTATGTCAACAGCATATTTTTGGTCTGACAGTCACTTATTCATCTTGGACTGTCAGACATCTTTTCAAAGGAAGCAAATAAAGATTGTTGCAGATCTCAATCTTGAGTTCAATTTTGTGGAAAGCGATAAAGTACAATAATTTTAAGGGATTCCTATGCAGTTAGTGTGAACCTGCATGTAAAAAGAGGAAATACCTTATATGATGCCTGATACTAGGGCTTAAAAAGGACTAGAGCATACTAGGATTCATTTCTCCTTCCTTCTTCTCTAGGGAAAGAAATTTCTGCTCCAGTAGACGATGCTTGACAGGTCACAGCGAATGCACCAGCCTTCCGGTTCTTCCAGGTGTGCTTGCCCCCTTGGGCAGTATTCTCGTTCCGCTTGTCCTCTAAACAAACCAGAGGTTTCCTGGCGTTCTATCAGCCAGGAGAAGAGATTGGTCACTGTATAGATCAGGACCGATCGAGTGGGCGCCATTTCCTTCATCATTTCAATCCCTAGAAGAACTTGGCTTTCATCTAGCCTGCTTAGCAACATCAGTCCCCGTGCACAGATTGATGCTTTATGATTGTCTTCTATCCCTGACCTTAGCAGCTCGCATGATCTTTCTTCATCCCCGTCTACGAATGCTTGTATTGCTGGGATGATCTGGAGATTGAAGTTTTCTGCTTCCATACACCTCTGCAGAAATTCTTCCTTTTCTTCTTGGACGTGTTGTTGCCAGATTTTCACATTTGAGGTCTCCAGCTCGCACCGCTTGTAGATGATGGTGAGATCACCTGCGTCCCTCAGTTTTGTACAAGTTTCCCTAACTGTGAACACTTTCTTGATGTCATCCTCTCCGATTCGGGAGAGGATTTCCCCTAGTAATTCCAGTGGCAGGTCCAGCAGCTGGGTCCCTCCGGGCACTGGGTCCGGGATCCTGAAAAGATAAGAAGGGATGAATCTAATTTTAATAATTTTCTCAGGAATCTTTTTAAGTTTGGAAACCAACATCCTCACATTTAGAGCTTTGCTCTAGGTGTGAGGTTATTAAATTTCTGACTTGAATTTTAATTTAAAGCACATGTAAATAATATTTGGTTTTAAATGGGCTAAAGAGCCCAAAATAAAATAAAATTGGCCATTGGGCCTAAAATCTTTTTAATGGGCCATTGGGCCCAAAAGTTTTCGGTTTATTAAACAAGTCCGAGACACTTGTTGGAAGTGGAATGAGATGGATAGATGGAAATGGAATGCTCGAGTATTGGAATGTGCAATGGAGACGTGGCGGAACGGATCTGCTGTTTCTGGATAGCTTGGACTGTTTGGACAGTTAAAGCATCCAAAAATTTGCAAACACTGTTTTTAATTTTAAAAGATGGTTGACTTGTTTTATTTAACAAAGGTGGGATGCGAGTGGTCCCATTTTGGATTTTTGAAAAGGATAGCAGTTGGGTGACAAAAAATACTGCTATTTTACTCACACTAGTGTTCCATTGGGAACAAAAGGCTCAAGTCAAACATTAAACAAAAATAACTCTTTTGTCTTTTTCCAAAAGGTCACCTTTATTAAAAGTGGAAGTTTCTCATTGGGTGTTTGTACTATGTTTCCATAAACAAGCAATCATTTATTCCCACAAGATTGTAACATGTGGAAACAAATATATCCCAAAAAGATCTTCCACTTGAATGCCTCAAACCAACACTGCAGAAGCATTCAAATCTAAATCAAAAGCTAAAATGAACCAGAGAAAATCACACATAAAACCCTAAAACTCATGAGTGAAGACCAATAATATCATGGTGCTCAAAATAACACCCCGACATTCATCGGCTTGTTCCTTCAAGTTTTAAGACTTCCAAAAATTTTTACTCATGACAGTTTTAAAATGGGTTTATTAAAGATCCAGAAAAATCTCAAAACAATGCTCAAAACCAAGAGCACTTAAAACCTCAAAAACTAAAAACCAACAATGCACACACAAACCACATTACGCTACTCAAAAAAAATCAAAATAGAGACAAAAGAACAAGGAAAAACCGAAGGGGTTATGGACAGGGGGGGAAAGAAAGAATGGGTGAGGGTAAATGGGGCATCTTACTCCACTCTTGGGGGAGAGGGAGGCATCGGTCCCAAGTTTGGAGCAAGTCTGAAAAATCTGGCCATAGTTTCCCCTTGGTTTTGGAGAGTATTGGGTGCGAAGAACACGGTGGTGTTCGTTCGGTAGAGAGAAAAGTGGGGGAAAAGAAGATGAAGAAGTTGGAGGAAGTTGAAATGACAGGAGAAAGTGAAAAGAAACTGGAGGGGGTGGGGGGGTATAAATACTTGAACTTTTGTCGCGGAATCCGAGACTTTGTCGCGGAACAAGGTTCCGCGACAAGGCATAGCGACATCAGAGAGGTCGCGGAGTTGAGGGTTGGTCGCGGAGTCATGCTCCGCGACAAGGCTACCGCGACAAAGTTCAGTATGGAGACAAGGTCAACGCAGATCATGTCGCGGAGCAGAGCTTGGTCGCGGAGTCATGCTCCGCGACAAGGTGCATCGCGACAATCACCGAAGAAGGGTCAAGAAGGAAAAGGGAGTTTGTCGCGGAACAGGGCCTGGTCGCGATGTATGACATCGCGACAAAGGACCTTCCGCGACAAAGAATTTTTGAATTTCAAATTTCTTGGACTGGGCCCGAGTGTGATGTGGGCCTGAGTCCGTTTTATTTGATTTGGGCTGAATAAATTCAGTCCAAGTAAATTCAAAATGCTGGGCTGAAAATTAAATAATCCGCTTGCATAAAATTGGGTTGGGTTAGTTCCATTTATCTGTGAATTTTGTTTCGGGTATTGAATTTCTTCAATTCCCGAAAATGTTTTCTTAGACTTATGGAACTAATCCAACCAAGAACCTGGTTTTCCATGTTACTCTTATCTGCTCCTCTTTTTGGGGGTTCCGAACTTCTGCAAGATAGATGAATGAAATGCATTAGATTTTCTCCAAATATCAACATCCTCACATTTAGAGTCTTAGTACTCTAAATGTTTAATTGATCTTTGGGTACTTGCTCGTCATGAAATAAGTACTGTAAATATATACTATATATATATATATAAACTAAAATTTTTGTGTTTTTAAATGCTGTTTCTTATTGAGTGTAGGCCGGGTCTGCCACTGCTTGGCTTTCTTTCTCCGGATCGAACTGTCCAAGGTATTCTTTTAATCGTTGTCCATTCACCACTATATCGCCCCTATCAGTTCGGATCCTGACAGCTCCATTTTTGAACACCTCTAGTACTTCATGTGGTCCTTCCCATCTAGATTTGAGCTTTCCGGGGAACAGCTTCAACCTAGTATTGAACAATAACACATGTTGACCAACATAAAAATACTTAGGTTTGATCCGGCGATCGTGCAACTTCTGGGTCCGCTCCTTGTAAATTCGAGAGCTTTCATAAGCTTGCGCTCGTATTTCCTCAATTTCGTTGAGGTCCAACTTACGTTTGCTCTGAGCAACTTTCGGATCGAAGTTAAGCGTTTTAACGGCCCAGTAAGCTTTATGCTCTAGCTCTACGGGTAAATGACAGGCTTTTCCGAAGACCAGCCTATATGGAGACATCCCGATGGGAGTCTTATATGCTGTGCGGTATGCCCATAGAGCATCATTGAGCTTACGTGCCCAATCCTTACGGGTTATCCCGACAGTGGCTTCGAGTATGTGTTTGATTTCGCGATTGGATACTTCGACTTGACCACTAGTCTGAGGATGGTAAGGCGTGCCTATCTTATGGAGGATCCCATTTTTACTCATTAAAGTTTCAAAACCTTTATTAATAAAGTGTGTTCCTCCATCAGATATCACCACCCTAGGTACGCCAAATCGACTGAAAATGTTGTTCTTGAGGAACTTGATGACTTGGCTACCATCATTGGTCGGTAATGCGACAGCCTCGACCCATTTGGATACGTAATCGACAGCTACCAAGATATAGTAGTTTCCACCAGATGGTGGAAACGGTCCCATGAAGTCAATGCCCCATACATCAAAGATCTCAAGTGTGAGAATCCCCTTTTGAGGCATCTCATCCCTCTTGGAGATGTTTCCTAATCTTTGGCATCTGTCACAGCCTTTAACAAATGTCCTGCAATCCTCATAGATGTGAGGCCAATAAAATCCACATTCGAGGACCTTGTGGGCCGTTCGAGCGGGACCATGGTGACCTCCATATTCTGATTCATGGCATTTTCTGACAATTTGATAAGCTTCATGCTCGGTCACACATCGCCTGATTATTAAATCAGGGCAGTGTTTGAAGAGATAAGGTTCTTCCCAGAAGTAACTTAATACATCTCGTTTGAACTTATTCCTCTGATGATAGTTCGAAAACTGTGGGGTTATTCCGCACGCCAAGAAGTTAGCGATGTCGGAAAACCATGGACAAGCTTGATTATGCAGATGCAACGCGAACAACTGTTCGTCCGGGAAATCTTCATTGACGGCTTTTTCCTTTTTATCATTATCTAATCGAGATAAATGGTCAGCAGCACCATTATCTCGACCTCGCCTATCTTTTATTATGATGTCGAATTCTTGCAACAGAAGTACCCACCTGATTAATCGATGTTTTGCATCTTGTTTGCTAAACAAGTATCTCAATGCTGTATGATCAGTGTATACTATGGTCTTTGTACCTATCAGGTACTGTCTGAACTTGTCAAACGCGAAGACTACAGCATACATCTCTTTCTCCGTTGTGGTGTAGTTAACTTGGGCTTCATTCAGGGCATGACTTGCGTAATGAATTACGCAGTGTCTCCCGTCCTTATGTTGTCCAAGAACTGCGCCCACGGCGAGACCACTAGCATCGCACATCACCTCGAAAGGCGGTGACCAATCGGGTGGTTGCACTATCGGTGCAGAAACCAACATCTTCTTGAGCGTGTCAAAGGCTTGGACACACGCTTCATTTATTAGGAAAGGATTTTCTTTACAAAGAAGATTAGTGAGCGGCTTGGCAATTTTAGAGAAATCCTTAATGAATCGCCGGTAAAAACCGGCATGCCCTAAGAAGCTCCTAACTGATTTGATCGAGTTAGGGAGAGGGAGATTGGAAATGATGGAAACTTTGGCTGGATCAACTGCAATGCCTGCACGAGAAATGCGATGACCTAACACTATGCCCTCAGTGACCATAAAATGGCACTTTTCCCAATTTAAAACCAAGTTAGTGTCCTCACACCTCTTTAAAATCTTAGCAAGATTGGTCAAACAATCTTCGAACGTATCTCCATATACAGAGAAGTCATCCATAAAGACCTCAATGCATTTTTCGATAAATTCAGAGAAAATAGACATCATGCATCTTTGAAAAGTAGCAGGTGCATTGCACAAACCAAAAGGCATCCGTCGATAGGCAAAAGTGCCGTACGGGCAAGTAAAAGTGGTTTTCTCATGGTCTTCACTAGAGATAACAATCTGATTATAACCAGAATAACCATCTAAAAAGCAATAAAACTCTCTCGCTGCCAACCTCTCAAGCATCTGATCAATGAATGGCAATGGAAAATGGTCCTTGCGTGTGGCCTCATTCAGCTTCCGGTAGTCGATACAAACTCTCCATCCGGTCACTGGCCTGGTTGCAACCTCTTCTCCTTGCTCATTCTTGGTTATGCACATCCCTCCTCGTTTGGGTACGACCTGCACTGGGCTAACCCATTTGCTATCAGAGATAGGATAGATTATACCAGCATCTAAGAGCTTGATAACTTCTTTCCTTACCACTTCTTGCATAAGGGGGTTCAATCGCCTCTGAGGTTGACGGGAGGGTTTAAACTCTTCTTCCATTAGAATCCTGTGCATGCAAATAGAAGGGCTTATTCCTTTTATATCAGAAATGGTCCAACCTATTGCATGTACATGTTTCTTAAGAACGTCCACCAGAGCATTTTCTTGCTCTTGGGAGAGCTTGGCCGAAACAATCACGGGTAACTTTTTATGTTCTGCGAGAAATGCGTACTTGAGATGATCGGGTAGTGTTTTAAGTTCAAGCTCTGGTGGACATTCAACGGAAGGGAGTAGTTTGCGAGAATTGGGTAGTGGGAGAACAGATTTACCTTCGGGATCCTGCATCAGTATAGGATCCTCTTCCTCCTCTTGGTTGGCGTCATCATGGAAGTCGATGCCGTCAAATTCCTCCAAATCCCCTGTTTCGGGATCGGCGAAGTGAACGGCTTTGCATCCTTTGTGCTCCACGCCAGCAGGCTTCAGTACCTGCTTTGATAATTCATCCAGCATCATTTCACAATCAAGTTCAGAGTCTAGCTCTTCCCTAACTATTACATTTTCAAATGAAAAACAAGAACTGTCATTCGGAAATCTCTGCAACTTCTCCATATCAAAGATGATCTCCTCGCCATCGACCCTTAAGGTGACTTTTCCGGATTTAGCGTCAATCAGTGCACCACCAGTGTCTAGAAATGGGCGTCCAAGGATAAGCGGTATTTCAGAATCTTCTTCAATGTCGAGGACGATGAAGTCGACCGGGAAGAGACCCGGTTTTGACCACAACATCCTTAAGGATTCCTACGGGCTGAGTGATCGATCTGTCTGCAAGTTGCAGTCTCATCTTGATCGGTTGAATTTCTCCAAGCTTAAGGCGAACAGCCATAGCTAGTGGCATCACATTGATGCTTGATCCTAGATCACAAAGCCCCATACTTACTTTGGCCTTTCCGAATTGTACTGGAAGTGTGCAACATCCGGGGTCCTCTTTCTTTTCAGGCATTCTCCTCTGAACGATGGCACTGCATGTACTGTTGAGAATAATTACCTCTTCCTGCTCAACCTGCCTTTTTCCTGAAATCAATTCTTTCAAGAACTTAGCATAGATGGGCATTTCGGAAATCATTTCTGTGAGAGGAATGGTTATCTCTACAGACTTTAATCGTTGCAGAAATTTCTTGAATTTAAGATCATGTTCTTTATTTTTAAGCCGCGCAGGATAAGGAATCCTGGGCATGTACTTGTTATTAGCAATTTTTGGTGGTGAAGGGAAGGAAGTTGTACCTTCACCTGTACCCTTTTCTGTTTCAGCCGTTTCAGGCGCAGCTTTAGTCTGCAATTCGGCTGTCTCTTTTTCCACTTCGTTTCCATTATCAGCTTCCTTACCAGCATTGTCAACAATATCATCTTCTTCAAATTCCGCTCCAGTATCTGCTCCCTTCGGTCCAGCTAGTACTCTTCCAGATTTCAAGGTTATTGCCTTGCATTGCGGGTTCTTTTCCGCAGTACTAGGCAATGTTCCTTTGTCCCTTTTCTGCATCTCATTAGCCATCTGTGTAACTTGGGTCTCCACATTTCTAATGGAGGCCTGCAGTTGATTGTTGATCTCTTTCTGACTAGTGATGAAATCAGTCATCAGATTCTCAAGCCTTGAAGGAGGCTTTTGATTCTGATTCTGGTTTTGATGCTGATTCTGATTCCACTGGCCTTGGTTTGGGACAAACTGAGGCTGGAAACTCTGAGTGGGCTGAAAGTTCTGGAAATTCTGAGGCGGCCTCTGCTGGATCTGAGGTTGGAAACCTGGATTCTGAAAATGTTGGCCCCTGTTCTGATTGAATCCTTGGTTCTGCTGAGGGTTGAACTGTTGTTGCTGTGGCTTGTTCAAGAGATGTGAGTTTAAGGCGTTGTTGTTTGAGTAAGACAAATTCGGGTGTCTATTTGGAAAAGCTCCTGCATAGTTACAGCTCTCAGTTGTGATTTGCTCGCATGTGTCAGTTGCATGAGCACCTTGACACAGTCCACAAATCACATCAGTTTGCTGTCCCTGCGCAGAACTTCCAACTCCTTGATTTACAGACAACGCTGCCACTTGCTCTTGAAGCTTTTCAATGTCTGACTTCTCTACTGTACCTACAGCACATAAACTACGAGGGGGAGTGAGATTACCATCATCAGTTAGAACAGAACGGTTTACACTCATGGCTTCAATCTTTGCCCAGGCTTGGTCCATTGGTATGTAGAGCAAATGTTGACCACCGGCAGCATCAAGCATGGATTTCCATGCTGGGGTCAGACCACTGTAGAACTTTCTCAGTCTCTCCCAGTCATGGAAGCCATGTTGAGGACACTTTCTGAGTAGGTTGAAGAATCTTTCCTTTGCATCATACAAGGACTCGTCTGGTTTCATCTTGAAATCCGCAATTTTGGAGCGGCATTCATCCACCTTGGACTCCGGGAAGTATTTTGCTAGGAAGTTTCTGATCACATCTTCCCATGTAGACTTCTGATTTACGGGCAGTGACTTGTACCATGTTCGTGCTCCGCTTGTCAGAGAGAAGGGGAATAGCCTTAGTCGAATAGTGTTTGCGGGTACATCACGATTCTTGATCGTGTCACACAATTCTAGGAAGGTTTGCAGGTGATCATGGGGATCTTCATGACTTGCTCCGGCAAACTGGTTGCTCTGGACTAGATTGATTAGGGCCGGTTTCAGTTCGAAATTCCTGGCCAGGAATGGAGCTTGTCCAGGAATGTTCAGATATGGCTCTAAAATCGGCTGCATGTAATCAGCAGCAGCTGCTGCTTGATGATTGTTCTCAGGCCCGCCTTGGTACTGCTGTGGGTAGTAGTTCTGAGGCATGAAATAGTTCCTCGGATCATTGAAATCATTCGGATTCGGGGGATTCTGATGGGGGTTATGGTATTGTTGATTCTGTTGGTTTGGGAAATTTTGCTGATTTGGTTGGTTTTGGTTGTTTGGTGGGTTTTGGTTCGGGTTGGGAGGGGGTGCCTCGAAGTGCTGCTGCTCCATGTTTGGTGGATTCCCACCTCCTTGTATGATCTGGGGAGGGGGATCATCCAAATCATCATGATCAGCATCTTCGGGGTCTTCCTCAATGTTGTGAAGTGGGGGATTGGGTTGAATGATTGGTGGGATGTCAGGGTTTGCCATTTCGGAAATATCGCTGCTGGTGCTTGGCGAAAGTAATGCCTGTCGTTCCTGTTCCCTTCTTCGTTTAGTCTCCGCCCTAAGACGTCGAGCTGTCTTTTCTATCTCTGAATTAAACGGGTTCTCGGCTGGCGTCTGCTTCCTCCTTTGCATAGAACAACGGCTTCAATAATGACAGTACCTGTACAATTCCCAGGTTAGAAGTGGTTCTGAAGGTGAATATTCATAATTATATGTATAGGCTACTCTAGGAGCAATGAGGAATGTAATTCTCTAAATAAAACGGCGCTGCATCCTCCCCGGCAACGGCGCCATGAAACTTTTTGACAAGTTTCATTAACACGAGCTTTTTCTAAAATATACCAGGTTAGATTTATTAAATGAAAAGCGTTATGATTCGCGGGAAAGGGTTTAGGGATATATCAAGATTATTAGTCTTTTTATTACTCAAGTGTGGTGCTTTGGTTTCAAATGGCGCTGTGGTCCTCTCTGTCATGAAATGTTGACAAATCTCATGGCATAGCCGGGATAGGTTGACCTTCAGCCTGTCACACTGAGGATCCCCGGCAATTATGCCATGATACTTCTCATCAATTCCTGCCATGAGATTTCCTGCCATGAAACTTTTGACAGACTCCCACTACACGAGTATTTTCCGAAAAATCATGATCCTGGTTTAGGTTTTATTTAATGAAACCAATTTATGATGGCGGTGTTGTGATTAGGGATATATTTATACGTAGTCATGTTTTTATTGCTCGTAGTTAAGAAACTGTGCTCCCGAAAGCGCACGGTGTCAAAAATTGCAGTAATTTATAGTAAGACCGGATCGTTCACTGGAGGATGTGCGATAGAAGCAGGTCCCACGTCGTTTTACTAGATTTTCCATTCGTATTGCTCAATAGGTTTGAAAGATGATTAATATCTACTGACGGGAATTTAAACTAGATCTTGAAAGCAGTTAAATTAATCTACAAAGCAAATGAATCTATTCTAGAAAGCGGATAAGAATTATTCTAGGAATGCGGTAAACATTATCTACGAAAGCAGGGAAAATGTGCATTGTGCCAACCGTGAAATTGAGTCACAATGTAGACAGAAAGGACAGGAAGAAAAGAATGAAAATTGGACAAGAGCGAGATACAGCAATATTAAACTTCCATTTTCGTACGCAGATCTTTGTTTGGGATAATTCTATCAGATAGCTAATTCTCATGCTCTCAATAAGGCTTTCCCTTTAACAGACAGGTACTTGCAATATGAGTTTACATGTTCTTAAGACCGCAAATTCTAAGATACCACAGATTCGTAACTGCCCTGGCCTAGGTGTGTTACTTCATCTGTGGTGGAAAAGCAACACCCGACACATCATTTATTGAAATGCCAAGTACCACTATCATTCTCCCATGTCACACCCAAAGATTTGCATTCAGCCCTAGACTATCCCTTAACTGTCAATCCTAGTAGCAGTTACACAACTCTCAATACAACCGAGTGACCTCTAATGAAAGCGGTTAAAAGGAAGCGGTAAAGAAAGCATTTAAAACCTATCACTCGAAGGTTTTGAAAATCTGACCCTGGGAGTAAAAGACAGCACCCCATCAAGATGAAGGAGTATGGATCAAGAATTCCCGGCTCTCAGTGAACCACTAGTGTGTTCACTTCCTTCCGGGTGATTATGAGATACAAACTAATGAAACGAACTAATAAATTAGTTCGTTCCGGATGCACTCACTCAGGACTCAAAAGTAGGCTTTGGCAGAAGAGGATAGCAGTTGAAAGAAAACTCAACCCTATCTTGGAAAATAACCAAGGCCTGGATGATGTTCCTCTAAGATTATTTACTACACTGTATTTGAATCCAAGTGGACCCCATCTCGGTGTAGCACTTAATCTTACATTTCCATCAACCAGCAATTTTGGAAAATAATGGATTTGAAAATCATTCCCTGTCAGGTACTAGACTCTCAGTTAAAACACAGACCCTTTCAGTCTAGGCGAGACCTAATCGCTGAATCTGCTTCTTAAAATTCCCAAAATACAACCCTTGACAGAATATGAATTAGTCATAACTGAAGAATTTATCCCTTACTCAGATCCGGATTTTATAAAGAGGTTTTTGTTGGAAATTTATAAAGCAATATCTGTTTAAGATCTAGACTTCTATTGTCCAAGGGAAGGATCCCAAAATAAGTAAGACCACAATAGTATATAATATTATCATGCATAAAGATATATGGAAGTGTAAAATTAATTGACCCAAAATATAAATGCGGGTCTAAACAGAAGGTGGAACACAGAATGAAGTGGTCAAGGGACCAAAGTAATGGCAGAATAATCAGGTGGACTGTAAACATCTACTGTCCAATTTCCCAATCACTCGGATGGAGCGAATTTAGACAGCTTAGACCCTATAATGGTGGTGTCAACACCAGTTGGGCCTCCACTGTCTGTGAATTCGGATAAAAACCTACATGCTTCCCTTCTATAATGATCATCAGTTGACATTGACTGATGCCAACTGACTCCCAGTACGGATTGGGATTCAGGTTTGGAAATTAAGATAATAAGAATAAAACTGTATCTGGATGGGGGTCAGCCGAGCAGCTATTATAACCCCGGATGGGCGAACCGCCAAGGCTTCCACTGACAGCCATCCAGACCATGCAAAATAACAATCAGTAACTAATACCCAGAATACGAGCTAGTTATCCATGAGGGAGTACCCGCCAACATTAGTCTGATGTATTCTTTACTAATGGTTCCACACAACACACAAAGACAAAATAAATAATAAATAAAAGAAGATCCCTTGTATGACAGACATTGGTTTCTCATGCAAGGTTGTGGATTGGGTCCACATGTGATGGTCTTAAATAATCCTTCCTACCATAATTAATTACAGTCCAGATTATCTGTTTAAGCCATCAGGATTTTGTTTATACAAGAGTGTTTTAATGGCAATTGAACAAAGGTCCTTTAGTCATGATGATTATTGAAGTTTGATTATTGCTAATCTCAATCTTTAATCATTAATGAGTCAAGGGTTCAATCAGTTAGGTGATACAAATGGAGAATCAAAATTTGGGCAGCATAACACCCTATATTGCAATTCCAGAATGTTACATCCTAACCCGTGGGGTTATGATGTGAGTGCTGCAATATAAAGTAGGGAGAGAATGAAGTTTGTTTGAGATTAAATATAGGGAGAGGAACCCTTGTCGCGATATCATAAATGTTGTCGCGGACCGAGATCCGCGACATGGACATCCCGACAAGTTTTTAGAATTTTTGGCAGCATAACGCTTCTTTGTCGCTATGCAAGATTTTGTCGCGGAACGTGGTTCTGCGACAAGAGTGACATCGCGACAAAGTGTTTTCAGAAAATTCCTAAAGTATTTGAACCCTTGTCGTTATGCATGGAAATTTTGTCGCGGAACGTGGTTCCGCGACAAGGTGTTCCGCGACAAGGTGTTCAAAGATCAAGGAACATGGCATAATTTTTCTGTCTCAGAATGGGATTTTGTCGCGGGACGTGGCTCCGCGACAAGATGATTCCGCGACAAGAAGCCATGAAGACAAAATGCAAGAGTTTGGCTCCTTTGTCGCTATGCATGGACAGTTTTGTCGCGGAACGTGGCTCCGCGACAAGGTATTCCGCGACAAAGGGTTTTAAATTATGGAGACAAGTGTCTTGAAACACCTTGGTCGCGTAACAGCCATTTTGTCGCGGAACGTGGTTCCGCGCCAGAAGGCGGTTGGCGCCCGAGGTGGTTCAGGACAAAAGTCAGAAAAAGCAGAAGTGAACAGTGGCATGCAAACAGCGTGATCTCACCCTATTTCAGATCAAAAAGCTATTCTAAGCTAAAAATAAGCAAGAAACATTCAAAATAAAGAAGAACATGCTTAAACAAAAATAACAAGGATGGGCAGAATATTAAAATAAAGCAGGAGTCCTAATCTAGGGTTTGATCACACATCCACACAACATTATCCATAATATGCTAACAGTAAACATAAAAATAACAAAATGGGGGTCAAATGACCCCAAAATGAAAAAGAAAGCATAAATCCATGGGGTGTGAGACCCATTTCATGATTTGGGACACAAATGATGAATGTTTTCCCATATTATTGAAGAGGTATTGTTAATACCCATGATTTGGTTATTACAAACCCTAAAACAAGAGTTTAGAAACCAAAACATAGTATAAAAATGGCTATCTAAGCAACTGTGAACAGTAAAACACTAAACTAAGCTAAACTAAGAGCAAAAATTAAATAATACATGAAAATAAACCTAAACTACTCTACCTAAGGAAGAACTCCTAAGCTTGCCCGCAAGAGCTCTACAACAACTTCAATCTCTCTACTGGCCAACCAACCTTTAGCTCATGGGAGACACCTCATATTTATAGAAGTGTAACCCTAAGCCCATGGGCCTTGATTCTAGCCCATTGTGTCTTAAGACATCACACACATCACAGCTTTGTCTCGGAGCGTCAAGTTGGTCGCGGAACACACTGCATGTGGCAAAGCTTCTCGACTGGGTCTTGTGTCTCTATTTATGCATCTTGGTCGCGGAACATGCCTTTGTCGCGGAGCATGCCATCGCGACAAAGGTCATCGCGCCCAGGGGCTTGGCTGGTCTCCTCTTCATTTGGGCCACTTGGTCGCGGAACATGCCTTTGTCGCGGAACACTGCATCGCGCCAAGGGGCTTCCGCGACAAAGGTCTTCCTGGGCCTGCTGGATTGGGCCAGATGGGCCGAAAATATTCTTTTTGTGGGCTTTTCTATCTTTTTCCCATCTTTTTGTTTCCTTTTCTTTTTCTCATGTTTTTGGATTTTTCTAACATAAATATGTAATAAAATTACATATTTATGTCTTTTTCACACCAGCTTATTATTTTTACAATTATGCATAAATCAGTCTAATTCGACTGCTTTCTTACTTAATGTAAGACCGGAATGCGATCAAATGCCCGTTTAAGACACGGAAATGGATTGAAAATAATGGTCATTTTTTGCCATTATCATGCTCCATTCAACAAGAATCCCCAATTTTGTTTCTTCAAGTGACGGGAAAAGGGAGAGTAGGGAATGCCCAATTTCTTTTCTCCATCCTGGTATAAGCATTGAGTATGGGCCATGGGCTTGGGCCAGATATATTTATTTATTGACTTGGGCTCCAATTATAAATCTTGGGCTACTAACATAATTATTCACTCTCAATTAAATTCCCATCGAGCCCAAGTTATTAAATTAATCATAATTAATTAATTTAGTCATGAAATAATTATCCGGGATGTTACAAATAATATACAATAAATAACTAGATTTTTTCGCCCGCTGCGAACGGGTGTTGAACTAATATGACGATATAACATGAGAGTATAATTTTTTTGGACTATATGAGATTCAAAGTCTTTTGCTTAAATAATGGTTGGAATGCATGCAACAAAACTTTAAGAGATAATAACTAAAATAGGCCATCAGAAGGATTCATTTCCACTTTTGGGCCACCATATTTTGATTTAGGGAAATGAGCAATTAGAAGGATTTCGGGCCTGAATTTAGGCCATTCGGCTGGAATTCGGGCCGCGATTGCCTAAAAGTAAAAATTACTCCTTCTGGTGGCTTATTTTGATTTTTTCAATTATTTTTTTATTTTATGTAATTAAAATAAATAATATTCATTCTGTGCCATTATTTATATCATACTTCTTTTTTTCTTGTTGCAACATTTTCATTTTATTTGCATTTAAAAAATAATTAAATAGTAATCGTCGAACTTACTCATTTCATTTTTACTTGTACCAAATTTGAGTTATTAATGATTTAAAAAATACATTGGACTGCGTGCTGGGTGAGTCTGTATCAAACAAAAAAATAGAGGAAGTATAAATAAATAAAATTAAAATTGTAAACTCATTACAATCACATTATATAAATTCTTAAGTTATCTTTTATTATAATCACATTATATAAAATGTAACTTAAGAATTTATATAATATATAATGAATTTATAATTTTAATTTATTTATTTATGCGTTATTTACTGATATATGGTTGTAGGTTGGATTGAAATATTAATGGTATTGAGTTTGAAAATTTAATATATTTATTTATTAATGCTATATGATGTGTAGATTTGGCAATTAATATTAAATTATTTTTAAAATAGAAAAAAATGTTGGAACAAGAAAAAAAGGAAGTAGGACATAAATAATGACATGGAATGAGTTTTATTTATTTTAATTACATAAAATAAAAAAATAATTCAGAAAAACTAAAATAGGCCATAATAATGAGTCATTTCCACTTTTAAGCCATCGCGGCCCGAATTCCAACCCAATGGCCTAAATTCAGGCCCGAAATCCTTCTTATGGCCTATTTTCCTAAATCAAAATATCATGGTCCAAAACTGGAAATGACTCCTTCTGGTGGCCTATTTTAGTTATTACCTCTAACTTTTAATAGAAAATAAAGGAGAGAATATAAGATGATGGAAGGAAATTCATGCCCACAACCAGGTAAATATAATATAAAATAAATTATTTTTACTGTTAAAAAACTAAAGATATATAGTTTGTTTTCATATTTAAAATGATGAGAATCAAAATTAAAAAATATATATATATATTTTGGGATTATTAAGGTTCTAAGAAAATATTATTTTACTCCCTAATATATTGTACATTTTGACTATTATCCCTAAAGTTTTTAAAGAATATTATTTATACTTTTTTGTTATCTTTTCATCACTTAAAAATTATATTATATTAATTAATGTATTTTAATTTTTGCTATGATTAGCTTTTATGGACTAATCTTTAATTTTATAAAATAAATTTTAATGATAATTATATTTTGATTATCTGTTATTTTTTAAAATATTATTTAGTCCATAACATTTTGTTCAATTTTTTCTTTTCCATATTGATTATGAAAAAAGTTTGGTAGTTAAAATTTTCATTTAATCTATATAATAAATTTTGAATACTTTTTGGCATGTTCAGACTGTATTTCCCTTATTGAATCATATATTTTTATCTTAATTTTTACTAAAAAAAGATAAACTTAAGGTTACATCTGTAAATCATTAAAACATTATAAAACATATCTACGGTTATTATCATGATACATCATAAACGCCACGTCATCCTCTCAAGAATACCAGATGCTGACATGTGGCATCTATAAAATAATCTTGAATTAATTTAATCTATTTTAAACATTCTTCCAAAATATATTTCTAAGATTTCATCTATTTTTAGAAAATAAATCTATATATTAATATAAAAGATCTTGAGAAAATATTTCTATGTATTTTAAAAAGATATAAATTGAAAAAAATTAAATTACATAATTATATTTTATATTTTGTAAATATATAATTAAAATTTTAAATTATAAATTCTTTAACTTTATATATAATATTATTAAATGAATTTTTATTAAAATTATATTAAAATTTGAACGTAAAATATTAACAAAAATCATTAACCTAAAATTTTTTTATTAATAATAATCAGTGGATTTATTAGAAAAAGTATATATATTTAATATTAAATATAAATTTTATGGGTGTTACAAAATATAATATAATACAGAATAAAACATATTTTTCTAAAAAAATAGGGCCAAAAAGAAAACTTTGAAAAGTTTATGAGTGTTAAAACGATATTTCCAAGGGAAATGTGGAAATTGATTGTTTTTTCTAATATTATAAAGTTAGGGTTATGTAAAAAACTGTTTTGGGAGAGGCGCCCTTAATTGCCCTTGCAGATCCTCGATGGATTAGTCTTGAGTCCAATGTGACATGGGATACCCGGTTTTCACCAAAAAAATATTATAAAGTTAGTGTCTTTTTTTGCCCAAAAATTAGTTTAAGTACTAATTTTAGAATTATTTTAATTTGGGTATATCTTTTGGAAATTGCTTTTTTCCCTTAGAAAAATGAAAAGATAACAAAAAAAAGTATATATAGACAGTATTCTTTAAAAAATTTAGGGATAATAGTCAATATGGACAACATATTAAGGAGTAAAATGAAATTTTTAGAACCTTAATAATGCAAACATATAATTTATTCAATTTTTTTAGTGAATAACCGGGTATCCCGATGCCACATTGAACCCAAGACTAATCCTTCGAGAATCTGCATGGGCAATTAACAACACCTCTCCCAAAGCAATTTTTTTGCATACACAAAGCTCGAACCCGAGAGCTTGCTTAAGCGACTAGAATCCCAATACACTCAAGTCAACTGCTGTTGGTGGATTTTGAATAGTTTAATGGTAATTTTTTTTTCTTCAATTGCTCTTATTATATTAGATATAAAAATGAAACTATATATATTTAGTCTTTCAATGGTAAAAGAAATCTATTTTATATTTTGTATACCTGGTTGGGGGTTTGAATTTTCTTCTATCATCTTATTCTTTCATTTATTTCTCTTTTAAATTTTTGTTACATGCATTCCTATCACCATTTAAACAAAAGACTTTAAACCATACCATTTAAACAAAAGACTTTAAACCTGATGTATGGGTGGAAATAGACTATAGGTCATACTAGGGTTAGGTTTGAATGGCCTAGGCCTATATCGATTTATTTAAGGCCCGAAGGCCTATCTTATAAGCCTAAGCATGACCTATTAAAATTAAATAGGCCAGGTTGTAAGCCTTTTAAAGTCTGATTAAGCCTATTTTAAAATTAAGTTTAAATTATTTTGTATATGTTCGGATGCAATCATAAGGTTGGAAGACATAAATTTGTTGCACTTGGGTAAATCTTCATCCATGACTATTTATATACGAGGAAAAGACTTATAAATATTTTACAAACCTATATAAAATCAAGTTAATAATTATTTTCACATAAATTAACAACAATGATGCCACATATTTATATGCAATAAACATAAGCATACTAACAATAACGATAACTCTGTCCATCCGATTCTCGGGGATTAGTCTTAGGTCCAATGAGGCCTGAGATACCTTGTTATTCTCCTATAAAAAAATAATGATAACTATGCCGACCTGGTAAGCCTAATAGGTTCTCTTTTTTTTTTTAATAAAGTTTGGTCAGGACCTATTTAGCTAAATAAGCTTTCAAAAAAGCCTAAGCTTAGCCTATTTATCAAAAAATTTGGTCTGACATGGTCTTCAATAGACTAAGCCATAGGCCCATGTCGGGTAGCCTGACCTATTTCCATCCCTAACCTCATGTAATCCAAAAAAATTATATTCTCATTTTACAAACTCATATAAATTCAACACCAATGTGAATATAAGTTTAACACCTGTGCGCAGTGGCAGACGTAGAGTGTCTGAGGCAGGGGCGAGGATGCAACTAAATAACTTTGCTTTATTTCATCTTTAATTTCCATAGAATAACTATCAATTGATTTTCGTTTACTTTGGATTGCTAATGATGTCACTCTCTTCGTCTAATTCTACCTTAGCCTATGTCTTTAAAGAATATATAAACTTATGTTAAAAAAGCTCACTAACAAAGAAACATGTTGTATTTTTTTCCTCTTCTTCTCGTAAATTACTGAAAAAATGATTCTAAGATAATTAAATTTAAACGACTGTATAAAATATTAATGCCAAGATTTTATTTTGAGGGGGCGGAATTATATAAAAGAATTTTTGATATAGCTAAAATAACATAATTATATAAAACTTAATAGGCAAATTTCGAACTTGGGGGAGCGGCCCTCCAAGCCCCCATGTAGTTCCACCACAACCCGTGCGCAGCGGGCGAAAAAATCTAGTTTAATTAAATTTTTAATATTTTTAATTCATTATTATTATAAGTTCTAAAATCGAATTTATACTCCGATACCAAGTTTTTCGATGGGTATGCTTTTTGAGCACATTTTCTGTCATTATAACTATTTTTTTTATCTGGATAACTATATTTACTATTTGAGAAATTCAAATGAAATCAAAATTAGAAAAATATATAATTTGAAAAAAAATGAAAATGAAATAAAAAATTTCTTTTTTTGGCTACAAAAATAAAATTTTTAAAATAAAATAAAATAAGAATCTAAATATAATTAACAAATAATAAATTTTTAATCCATCAGAATGAGTCATTTCCAGATTTTCTCAAATACTAGATTTTTCGCCCCCTGCGCACGGGTGTTGAACTTATATGAGGATATAAAATGAGAATATAATTTTTTTTGAATTACATTAGATTCAAAGTCTTTTGTTTGTGTTTTTTATTTATCTTTTTCTTTTTTCTCTTTGCCCGCCTTCTCAGACTTTTTTACCAAAAAAAATTCTTTTGCTTAAAATAGTGGTTGGAATGCATGTAACAAAAATTTAAAAGGGAAATAAATGAGAGAATAAGATGATTAAAGAAAGATTCAAACCCACAACCAAATGAACATAATATAAAATAAATTATTTTTACTGTTAAAAAACTAAATATAAATAGTTTCGCTTTCATATCTAAAATAATGAGAACAAGTGGAAAACTTGATAAGTTTAGTATTGTATATTTATATTTATGTTAAATGTTCACTTTAGATTATTCTTTGTGAAAAATAAAATGGTAAATATGTTTAATTGAAAGTTTATATTCACATGTTTTGTATCATGAATGAACGTCATGATCACTTCAAAAAATATTAGAGCTTTTGGGTAAAATATTACTACAACCCAAAACTATTTATGATTTCCACAAATCTTTACAATTGTTTATACTAAAATATTTCTTATATCTTTTTACAATACAAATTACTTATATATAAAAAAATTGTATAAAAATTTACTTTGAATTTCATATACTTTTTTATTTATATTGAAATAAATAATGATTAAGGATATTATATCTGACAATGAAACTATGATGTATTTTAGTCTTTTTTTTCCTTTTCTTTCTTTTCTTCTTTAAAAAGAAAAAAGGTAATTAATAAAATAGGCCATGAGAAGGCACCTATTCCAGTTTTGTGCCACTAAAACTTTATTTTTGATTTTAGGTCATTAGAAACCAGCTTTGACCAGATCTAGGCCATTTAAACTTTTTCAAATTACCATTGACCCTAACAACTTTTGATTTATTATACTTTCACCCCAATAGTTGACTTTCCAACTTTAGCCTTATTCCCCTTTTACCCCAACTTTAGATTTTTCATTTAAGTTAGTCCAATGACAGCCCATCATGCTTCTGATAATTAAATTAAGCACTAAATTTCATACCTTGGGTTCGACCGCCTTGCTGCCAGGTTTCCTAAGCTCCGGGATTTTACGGACTTCCTCCAACCACGCAGCCGCGACTGATGGTTCACCGATTCTTGGCTCCTTCAACAACAAACAGCACAGTCCTATTTCGTTTCCTACCTTAGGACGTAACAAGGTATGGATAAAGGTTTTTTAACTAACTTATCAGAATATTTGAAATACTGGAAGCCTGGATTTTATTGAAGAAATATTAAAAATATTACAGAAATATTTTTCTCCGAAAGGCGCTTAGGATTATCGAGATTGGAGGGGCTGTGAAAAAGGCTACGTAAATGAAGATGGAAGAGGCAGGGGAGGCCCGATAATGTGCTCGAGTCAGATAGGAGGAAGGGGCCGGAGAAGCCATAACGGCGAAGTGTTCTTCAATCGTCGGGAGTGGTTCGATGTGTTCGTGGGAAACATAACAATTGATGTACCAAACAGTTCCATATTCAGAGAAACGGATAAGGTGGCAAAGGTGCGGGATTGGTATTTCTCGCATAGATGATGACCAAAAAACGGGTTTAAGTTCGGCTTTCTTCGGTTCCATCATAAAGAGGAGGCCGAGAAGGTGATATTGTACCTGAACGGACGTGATTGGAAGGGTAGAAAGCTAAGGGCCAGGAGGAACTAAACTTATAACGCTGAAAGCAGATAAACGTATCGATGAATGCAACATAATAATTCGCTGAAGAAGCAGTCTTATGTCGCTGAATACAACATATCATTTTACAACTTAGTTAAATGATTCGCTTATAGGACAACGTGGATGAACTTACAGTTCACAATCAACAAGAGAAGACTGAAAAATTGCTACTGGACGATCTAGCGACGGGACTCAACTCCAAAGGACTATAATGCAAATTTAGGGTTTACGGGTTTCGCTATTGATAATGACTTTATAAAGAATTTATGTGGACTTGTCTACAAAACATCGTCCACCTAAATTTACAGGAAGTGCCACCCCATCTGATTTGGAGGACTGGAAGTATCAGTGGGGCAGGGTTCTTGAAAATATCAATTGTCCGGAGGATCAGAAGATACGTGTTGCTTCCTAGTATCTGGGAGGGGAAGCTTTACTCGAGTAGTTCTCATCCCTGCAGTGAAATGTTTTTTAACCCAAGCAGATGACCATTGTTCCTCAATTCATAAGTAGCTCTCAACCACCTATGTTCGTGTTCTGGAAAACATGATTGCATCATATATGCCCATTGAACTTTCAAATTCGATTTCGGTTCTCACATTATACACCAACTGATGAAAAAAAATATCACAGCTACAGAATTTTTTTTTTAAAAAAAACAAAATTATGGATACTTGTTTTTCACCGTGATCCAGTTCAAACCTCTATAATTGATGCACATCCTCATCGACCCGTCCTTCTTCTTAACAAATAAAACTGGAGCTCCCCAAGGCGTGCTACTAGGATAAATGTACCCCTTAGTACTAAGCTCATTCAACTAATCCTTCAATTCCTTAAGCTCAGCAGAAGCAATACGGTAAAGAGTTTTAGAAATTGGAGCGGTATCTGACATCAGCTTAATAATAAAATCAATCTTCCGAGCAGGCAGAAGACCATGAATTTCGTCGAGAAAAACATCCCCAAACTGAGATACAACCGGGACATTCAAAGCAACCGGAACTTCTGCTCGAAGGTCCCTCATTTGCCACAGGGAAATAGAACAACCGTGCACATCAAATCACACAACGAAGCAACAGAAACCACACTAATAGTAGGTCGAATCAAAGGTCGGTAAGAGACATACTTATTGAAAGGATCTCGAAAAGAAATGCGTGGAATACCACAATCAATCACAGCATGATGGTGAGTCAGCCAATCCATGCCCAGCATCATATCAAAATCAGCCACACTAATAACCACCAAGGGTCGTACTCCGTACTCCCGCAAAAATCACAAGGCCACAAAAGAACACGAGGCTCTCGAATCGAATAGTAATAAGGCAGAATGATTTGCAACAATAACAATATCTAAACAGGGTACAAAGTTCACAAAAGCAAAATTAAAACAATAAATAAAGACAACTACAAGAATTAAAAACACACCCGCAAGAACATCGTCCCTACGCTGATCCTCAATACAATCCAACACATTCAATCTGCCCCTTAGATCAAATTGAGCGGATCTGCCTCGCCCTCCAGGCTGAGCTGGAGCATACCTATGTCCCTGCTGCAGCATAACTACCAAGCTCCTGGCAATTTCAGCAATGGTACACAACACGACCATCTGGACCCACCTCCTTGAATTGGAGATGGAGCACGATGTAACACCCCAGTTTTTGATAACCCAGGTCGGGATGTCACCGCCACACCTCCCTAGCAAGACACGACTTCTTCGAGCTTGCTAGAGAGATGCAAGGCTATGGTATTGCAGTATTTAAAACATTTTAAATAAATGAAATGGCCCATATTACATAACTCGAAAATAATAATATGTAAATTGCAGCGGAAAAATAGTATTTAATTATATAGATAGTAGCAGAATTTAAAATTGGGCCTACATGGCCAAAAACACGGGTTAAACAGGCCCGTTCATGCAAGTCATGATTAAATGCAGGAATTTATAATAGAGTTTTCCCCAAATGTTCCCATGTATGCATATGATCATGCATAATCCTCATACTCTGAAACAAAAAAAGAAAAAAATGGTTTGGGTCAGCATAAACGCGCTGAGTAAGTTAATACCTAGCATGAGATCAAGGGGTTTCAAAGCCTTTAATTAATTTACAAAAGAATTGAGTGAGCTTAAGTAACATGTAGACGGCATCTAAGTTAATTCGGCTAGCTAAGCAGATTAGATCACACAATGTAAAAACATGGATCTCAAATGATCATAATATAACTTTGCGAGGTAAATTAAATAAATAAAAGCGTAATTCAAAACACACAATTTAAATAAAATGGACAATTTTCAAGTCTTTTAGTTTCTTCCCGTTACTACCAATCAAGGTCCAACCAATTTCTTATATGTCTCATGTCTCAAGTTTATATCTCAATTGCCTTTCGGCAAGCTTTATTTATCAATTGCCTTTTTGGCAAGCCTTATATATCAATTGCCTTTCGGCAAGCCTTAAGCATTATTTATGTGTATTTCACTCAACCTAGGTTCACGGGATTCCATCATTACGAGATTCATGCACCTCAGAGAAAACCTAGAGGAGCTATCAAAGCATTTTGGACAACTAGATATCAATGCAAAAGCAGCTGGCCAAATACAATAGAGCGATGTGGACATGGTCCGCAATGATTTACGAACCTCCCATATAGCAATGACAATGCTATGGGAATCAGTACTCGAGCCAATCAGGAAAGCGTCAGCTTCTCTGATTAACAAAGAGAAACGTGCCCAACAAACAAAAGTGGTCACGTATGAAAAAGCAGGTTGAAGCATTGCTTCAAAGGAACCATTATCGGACACTGATAAAAATATTAAGCAAGAGGAAAGTCACATTTCCGAAAACTTAAGTCAACCCACTGCCTCTGGGGTAAAAGATGAAGAAATTAACTTTAGGCCAATGATATGCACCTCTAGGGTTAATTCAGAAGAGTAGGTCATTTCTACAGCCTGGCTGGACTACAAGGAAAATGGGAACAACTGGTGTCCAAGATGGGAATTAACCCGAGCAAAACAGTAATTGAGACATCCGGGAGATACACCAGGGTATGGATGCTCGAAGGATCGAAGCCAGAAGAGGTTCGAAAGTGGTATGACTTTGGAGCATTAGCATTTGTTCATACTACATCACCAGGGTTTCCAGAAATTAAAAAGCATCCGGGATGGATAAGTAGCGCGGTGCACGAATCATGGCAGAACAACCAGCACCTGCAAAGAGGAGATATACTGGAGCTTAAGTTCATTTCATCGGCACCAGAAATAGTCGGGAAAGGTTCTTATCTGGTCTTTCATTTTATTAAATTACAAAGACCTGATATGATTGCCTTCAACAAAGTTAAGTCTATAGATGACAAGGCACCATTGGTATCTTCAATCAGCAAAGATGAAATCTCCACCCGACGAGCATGGGGATTCTGGGTCTGTCTCACCGAGATGGAAAAGGTTACATATCCGTTTAAAATATTCTCAAACAATTTAAATGGATCGTTCCGGTTAATTCTTTAACAGTGAAAAGCACAGAGTTTGCGGAAACCTCTTTCGAAAAGAAGAGGTTACTCATCTGGGAAAACAAGTTGCTAGCAACCGAGTCTACCAGAAAGAAGGCATGCAACATGATGCATGTTGGCCAATGGGATAACCACATATGCCCATATTGTGCAGAACAGGAAAAACCCCTATTCGGTACAAAGATCCGGGTAACCCAGAAAAAAGCCGGACCCGAACAGGACAAAGGGAAGAAACGTTCAAAAAACTTTCACAAGCCAAAGTAAGATTAGCTGGATGTAAAAGAAAAAGAGGTGTCGGCAACATCCATAATTAAAAGCCGACAAAGAAGGGTAGAGTAGTTGGCAGTAAGTGGCCGACAAGAGAAGGTGGAGAGTTGACAAAGAAGCCACCTAACGCAATAATTCCACAAGGACAATAATGTAGCCGGTGGAAATTAAGGCCAAGTGACGAACGCAGTGACGTCATAAGGATTTAGAGGAAGATTGGATCCGGGATTGAAGTCTCAGTCGCCTATAAATAAAGGAGTTTAAAGCAGATGGAAGGCATCGAAAATCCTCCCAACTCTTCAAAATATTTGTAATATTTATCTTTCTGCAAATTTCCTTTCGAATTTGTAAGAGTATGGGGTTTCCCCCAAGAGTCTTGTATCCTCTATGAGGAACTAGTGTCTGTCTTCTCCATTAGAAGAAATTATGTTTGAATAATGTTTTTAATATTTTTTTCAGTAAAGTCCAAGCTTCCAAATATTCCGATATATAGTTAAAACCATTTACCCCAAACCTTGTTACATCCTAAGGTAGGAAACGAAATAGGATTGTGATGTTTGCTGCTGAATGAGACAAGAATAAGTGAATCATCGGTTGCGGCTGCGTAGTTGGAGGAAGTTCATAAAATCCCGGAGCTTGAGAAACCCGGCAGCAAGGCAGTCAAATCCAAGGTATGAAGTTTAGTGCTTAATTTTATTATCGGAGGCATGATGGGTTGTTATTGAACTAAAGGTAATGAAGAAACTAAAATTTTGGGGTCAAAATGTAATAAAGCAAAAGTTGGTAGGGTTAATTGAAGTTTGAAAAAGTCAAAATAGTCGAAACACAACAAGAAAAATTCAGTTTAGCGACCGAAAAATTCGGTCGCTAAGGCTCAAAATTCGGTCGCTAATAGGGTTAGCGACCGAATTTTTTCAGTCGGTAAAAGCTTTGTCGAAAAACTTCTACCGACTAAAAAAATTTTCGGTCGGATTTTCGCGACCGAAACTGCGACCGCATTTTTCGGTCGCTAAGTTCCTCGACCGAAAATTTAAATTTTTTTATTTTTAATAATTTTTATATTAGCGACCGAAATATTCGGTCGCTAAATAAGTCCAAAATTTGAGAAAAAATATTCCCAGGAGGGCTCGAACCCACGACCTCATCATCATCATCCCCAACCCTAACCACCTGTACCAGCCCTCCGAATCACCAATGAGAGCCTGCCACATGTCATCTATCTATATCTATATAATATATAAAAACAATATCCCTTATCAACAGTAACCTACTCTTATGAACAGTAACCTATCAATTCTCTCTCACAAAAATCCCCTTATGAACAGTAACCTACCTATTTCCTCAACATTTACTTTCTGCACGCAATCCAATACATATTTCTAATGAGCAATAACTCAAAATGTGTAGAAGAAAATATTCTAAAAATTTGATATTTTAAAACTACATGATGAGACGAATCTAACGAGATCCCACTTGACTATGTTTTTTATTATATAGATGTTGTATAAGTATTAATCAAAGTTGAATAATAAACCGTAGCAAAAGTCAATTCATTTTCACTATAAAAATAAAGTAATTATATATATATATAAAGTCGTACACTTTCAAAATATAGGAGAACTAAATTTGAGCGAAATTCACGTTAAATAATTTAATTTTATTAATTATATTAAAGATAAAGAATACTACCAAATAAAAGATGTAACAAAAACTTTATGGGTTGATAGTTGAATAATAAACAGTAGCAAAAATCAAACCCTTTTCATTAATGAATAGCAAATATTTGTATTAGATAAATTAACTAAATTAGATAAATTATAATACAACAATAAATTGATGTATAGTCATTTTGATTTGTCAATGGATTCATTTAGAAGAGTATTTCTTATATTTTCTAATTTAATTTGGAAATATCTACATCTTTATGAAATTTCTAATATCTCAACACTTTAGGGTGTGAATGAATATCAATAATCAATTATCGAGTAAAATACAATTTCACGTACTTTCTTTGTCAATTTATGATATTAAATAGAGTCGTGAGTAGAAAGGTTTTTATCTTCACTTTTTCATTTTTCTTTTGTCTTCTCGACTATATTTGTAGTATATATAAATATACTAATTGTAATATATAAATATCGGTAATGACATATGTTGTTTGATTTCTATGCAATGTATAGATGTACTCATGTAATGTTTAAAATAGTTTTAGAAAGTTGGGGAATGTAATCGACATAATGAAATCGAACAACTTTATTTGTTAAATTGGATAATGTTATTCATATTGTCTATAATTTCCGCCAATTGGGCGGGAAAATACTAGTATATATTAATTCCTCCCCATGTGTGTTGAAGAGGGGATTCGAACCAAGGTCTCACTGACCTCCCACGCGAGCGCATGCCATCCGGCTACTCACCATTTCATGTCATCTTATGCAATGTGTTATATATATAATATATATTTGTATAAATGTGTAAATTAATACCTTAAATAATAAAATAAAAAAATTATATTAGTTAAAAAATAATTGAATAATTAATAAAATAAATAAAAAAATTAAATTAAATTAAATAGATAAAATTAATTAAATCACTAATTAAATTTAAAAATTATTAATTAAACTGAAAACTTTCATTATAAAACTATTAAATTCAATAATTAAAATTAAAAAATTACATATAAATCCAACATTAATTAAGTTAAATATTTAAAATTAAAATTAATATATAAATATAAAATAAATTAAAGAAAATTTAATTCAGGAAAAAAAATTAAAATTAAAAAGATAAAAAAATAATTAAAATAAAAAAATTAAAATTATTTAAAAAGATTTGCAACCGAATTTTCGGTCGCTAGTTTGTGACTGAATATTTTCGGTCGGTAAACGAATATTTAAAAAAATCTTTTTTAGAAAAAATAAAAAATTGGAAATTGTTTCGGTCGCGGATTGGATTTCGGTCGCCAGGTAGCCACCAATTGCGTTTCGGTCGCTAAATTGCGACAGAAAATTTCGGTCGCTAATTCGGTCGGCAAAGTAGCGACAGAAAAATTCGGTCACTAATTCGGTCGGTAATAAATTTCGGTCGCTAAACTGACTTTTTCTTGTACTGAAATGACCTTAATTTGGTCAAAAATGGTTTCTAATGGCCTATAATTGAAAATTGATTTTATCATGGCCCAAATGTGAAAATGGTGCCATGTAATGGCCTAAAATATTCATTACCTCTTGATGATTATATTGCAGGATAATTTACATAAATTGGAGCATAGTTAATTGTTCTAGAATCTTAGTACATGTTTAGGAAATGAATTCTGAATTTTGATTCGATTCATATATTGGAATTTACATCAGGAGATGAATTCCGAATTTATCATTGATTGAATAATCTGAAATCGAAAGATAAGGATAATTGAATTAATGAAAATATTTTACAACATTAGTTGATTAATTATTGCTGGAAATTTTGTGCAGTTTCTCTGAATGGTATTTGTATTTAAATCCTGCGATCTTTAATTATGTTGTCGTTTAATTTGCAATAGAAACCCATAATCAATTCGGGAGATGCATTTTGGGATTGTAAAGTTAATTCACAGCATAGTTTATTAATATTTACGCAAGATAAGCAATCTGAAAACACAAATTCTCTATTATATTAGCTTAGAATTATTTTAATTATTGTTTTAGCTAGATCCCGGTCTACTCGACCACCCATCTCTTTTTATTTTATTTTCTTCGCTAGAACATAAGCTTATTTTAAATACATATGACCAATGCATGAATTGATATGTTTTTAACTCCCTGTGGATTCGACCCGACATTAGTCGTTATATTATTTTTGATACCGTGGTTTATATTTGATTCAAAGGCACAAATTCACGTGATCAAGTGTTAAATCGCCAGGTTGTTTGAAGCAGTGGTATATTTGATTATTGCACTGTGATCATTTTAAGAACTTAGAGTAATTACACCATTAACAATATTTCCGAGAAGCATCATTGAAAAGGAAAATACACAACTGTACAAGAACTTGAACCTTATCCAAAAGCATAATGCAGAATTCCTGAAAAGGTTCCACCAAATTGGATTAAGAGTTGAACGCTCTACTACAATTAACATTGTAGCTCTGTATGATAAAATACTTGTCAATTGCACTTTTAAATGTTACTCAGCCAAATCTAAATCTATTTCAGACTGAACTAGCTAAAAAGATTCAAATCTGTTGGCCGAAACACGTGCAGAGCTGGTGGCTAAAACACAGGAGCTACTGGTGGCAGTTGTTGGAATTGATATGGTTCGAAATGATCATTTTGCCTTTGAAATGGTGGCTGGCTAAAAGGCGGCCTTATAAGAGGTTGAGGCGGTTGAAACTGTCCTGCCAAAATGGTTATATTGTTGTTGATTCGCCTGAACGGGTGCAGGAACAGGTATTTGAAGATTCCGCCCCTGGAGCAGTAGTCCATTCCTAGCGAGTTTGGCTCTAAGCAATAAGCATAACAAGTATTGCTGTGATGATGTTGCCTTCGATATGCCGAACAGAAGTTGCGACCGCTCCTTCAATCATAAACTGAATTTGATCCCACACATGAGTGTAGAAATTCATGGATGTGGGATATCAACACCCTCCCCTCGAGATGATATCCATCTCGAAATCAAATTCAAATTCAGGATCAAATATACCCAATTCGGGCAACCATAGCTCTGATACCATTTAGAAATTCATGGATGAGAGGCTCACACCTAAAACCAATTGGTGATAGGTAGAGTTGCTCCCAACCATATAAGGTAGTAGGAGGACCACATTTTAACCGATGTGGGATATCAACAATGAGGAGTTAGATCTTCCTGACAATACTCATGTCCATTGGTATGGATTGGTGGTGGAGCAAATCCAGGACGATATTCATCCGGAAAACTAGATCCTCATTTTGGAATTGGCGGCAAATTCGTGCGAGCCGCCGTATTCAGAGCTGAATTTTCTACTTTCTCGTTCGTCATTTCACTATAAATCCGTCCCACTAGGTGTGCTACTGTTGGTTCGGTGTGAAATGAACTGAGCCAAGGACCTCCTGTAACGCCCCGAAAATTCAAACCTGATTTTCGCAAGCATTACCGCTGTACTAACTATTCTAAACTAGTGGCCAGCTAATTTAAAACAGCTAGTACAAGGCTGAGCAGACCTAAAGTAATAATCTGATTAATCCATTTTAATGCAGAAGCTAGAATCAAATAAACACATAGGCACCTGGAAGAAGGTCTCACAAATAACCATAAAACAATACCAACAAATTATTCGGGCTACAAGCCTCCCAAACAGCATAAACAGCATGCCAATATCTCAAACAGGGCTACCAGCCCAAAATCAGTAAATCACATAAGGCCACCGGCCGACTGAATGTAAATCCTAGGCTCACAGGCCTCAACTAGACAACCAAGTATCAAGTAATAGCAAATAACAGAGTACCACATAAATAAACATAATAAAATGAACATGAGAACCCTATCTATGTGATCTCTCATCCCCATACCCCAATCATGCTCTAGCGCCTCCAGCAGGATCTATAAAACAGACAAAAGCAAAGGGGGTCAGTACAATGTACTGAGCAAGGCTACGTGTTGGGGAGTAAAGGATAACAGAGCAACAAGAGTAAATAATAAAAATATAATAATAATAATAATAATAATAATAATAATAATAATAATAATAATAATAAAAGCATGAATAATAGAGCAGAATAAAAATAAAAGCAAATAAACATCACACCGTCCCATACCGGTGCTTCAACCACAATCATACAATTTATGCACGTGATGCATGGCCTAACATACACCTATCTAACCTATATGCAAATGCAATGAATATGCCTAGCCGGCACCTAAAAACCCGGGCGGTATGAACCCACGGGTGAGGTTATCATCAACTCCAACCCGTTACAGGGTAACATACACCATCCCCGTAGGGACCTCAGGCATCACAGCCAAATAATATCAGGCATTACAGCCAATAATCCACCCCATAGGGCCACCGGGACTCAACAACACCTGTGAAGGCTGCCCGATCAATCGTAAGCATCATATCACCCATTAGGTTGTAACTCCATCAATTTCATTATAATACCATTCTTATGACATATAATAAGATGTTCAAGCAACCCAGATAAAAATCTTGAATGCTTGCAAATATCCATAACCCTTCAGTTCATAATAATCATAAATCAAAATTCCATGATGCAATTAATTAAACTCTCTCTGAAAGTGTTCTGCCCATTACCCTTAAATCATTACTTACATTCTTTTACTCACATTATGCCCCGTCCACGCTACTAATTCCTTGATGCAGTCTAGGCTACTGATTCAATGATGAAAGAAAAGTAATCCATTGCTCAATATTCCATAAACCAAATTGTGTAGTGCCGTGCACAACTAAAAGAAGAAAAGTCAACTTAAACTATCTATTTGCAAGTGATTAAAGGGATTAACCAATACACAAAACATACACTTCCAGAATCAAGATATTAGACACCGAACCCCCACTACTGTAATGGCGAATTCACAATGAATTCCCTGGACATGGAATTGAATTCAAATTAAGAGACCAAGCACCAAAAAGAATAACAAATCCCACTCTACACACACTCAAATAGATACTGACAACGGAGAATAATAACACAATGGCATATCGGGGTTCATAGACACGATTATCACTCCCAATACCCCCCAAACACGTAATTTAAGCATATAAATCCCTTGCCTCGATGTCTTCCAACGATTAGCACCTCCGATTCGCCCAATTCGAGCCTCAATCGAACCAAAACACCAAAAACCTAACATTAACAAAACCTCTCCAAATCACCACCAAAACCAACGAAATAAAAATCATTGAGAAGAAGATGACGAGGGGAGACATTTATCAACAACCGATTAATCAATCGGCCAAGAAACGCGATAGTTTGAACGGATTGAAATCCTCCCCTCTTCTTTCTCTTCTCTCGGTCTCCCTCTCCCTCTTCATCCGTTTTTTTTAACTTTTCTAAAAACTACAAAAAGACCCCCTTATTACTTCCAAGAGTTTATAATTATAAAACACCCCCTACTTATCCTCAAATATTGAAATTAACCCCATTCGGGCTTCAGTGCAATACCCAACACCTTAAATAATTTAAACACTCCAATATAATTAAGTCGGGTCATTACATTCCTCCCCCCTTACGATCATTTCGTCCCCGAAATGCACATTCAAGGACATGATCAAAACAATCAGTAAGGGAATAATGTTACCTCATAGCGATGGAGTCAAGTCCAAGTCTGGGTACTTCAGCTTCATATGCTCCTCGGTTTCCCAAGTAGCATCTTCGACTCCGTGCCTAGACCACAACACCTTAACCATCGGAATGGTCTTGTGCCTCAGAACCCTTTCCTTTGCATCAATTACCCGAACAGGATACTCCTCATACTCAAGGCTCGTATCCAATTCAATCTCATCGGGCCGGATAATCTTAGATGGGTCAGATACAAACTTCCGGAGTTGAGACACATGAAAAACATCATGAGCTCGACCCACTTTGGCTGGTAAAGCCAACCTATAAGCCACTTTACCAACTCTCTCCTCAATCTCATAGGGTCCAATGTATCTCGGGCTCAGCTTGCCCTTCTTACCGAACCGGCGTACCCCTTTCATAGGCGATACCCGCAGTAATACCCTATCACCAACCTCAAACTCCACATCACGACGAGCTAGATCAGCATAGCTCTTCTGTCTGTCCTGAGCTTCTTTCATACGGTCCCTAATGATCCTCACCAATTCCACAGTCTGCTCAATCATTTCAGGACCTACATTCACCTTATCTGTTGGATCATTCCAACATAAGGGACTCCTACACCTTCTCCCATACAATGCCTCGAAGGGAGCCATGCCAATACTTGCATGATAACTGTTATTGTAACTGAACTCCACCAAACTGAGGTGATTCTCCCAACTACCCTGAAAGTCCAGTGCACAAGCTCGTAACATATCCTCTAAAGTCCTAATGGTCCTCTCTGTCTGACCATCTGACTGAGGATGCCATGCAGTACTCATGCTAATCTGCGTGCCAAACGCTGCCTGCACATCCTTCCAAAACTTGGACAGAAATCTGGAATCCCGATCAGACACAATCTCCTTGGGAATCCCAAACCTTTTAACAACATGCTGAATATAAGCCTGGGTAAGCTGGCTCATACTCCATGTCAGTCTCATAGGTATGAACACTGCACTCTTAGTCAATCGATCCACCACTACTCAGATAGTGTCCATCTTCCTCACAATTGGAGGCAATCCTGTCACAAAATCCATGGAAATGGATTCCCACTTCCATTCGGGCACTCCTAGAGGCTGTAGCAAACCCATCGGTCTCATGTGCTCAATCTTCACTCGCTGACATGTGGCACACTTAGCCACATATTCAACTATCTCTCTCTTCATGTTATTCCACCAATAAGTCTGTCGGATGTCTTTATACATCTTTGTGACCCCTGGATGAACAGAATAAGGAGTCGTGTGAGCCTCATCCATGACCTTCTTCTTCAGGTCAACACAACACTCCGGAATGCACCATCTATCACCATATCTCACCATGCCCCTATCATCGATTTTGAAACCCGGAGCCTTACCATCCTGAATCTTCTGTCTCAGTACTGCCATCTCCCCGCTATCATGCTGACTAGCAAATATCTCATCAATCAAAGAAGATGCAGTAACTAGCATGTTTAAGGTGTGCTGAACAGAGCCAACAGGAACTACTTGAACCTCAAGTCTGAGTAGCTCCCTGCGCCACTCAGGCATCACTCCCAAGCATGCCACTGAATGATGCTCCTTCCTGCTCAAAGCATCCGCCACCCGGTTCGCCTTTCCCTCAATATACTGAATATCCGTGTCATAGTCCTGCAATAACTCCATCCATCTCCTCTGTCTGCCACTCATGTGGTCTGAGGTGTACAGACACTTCAGATTCTTATGATCTGAATAAATTCTACACTTCGCTCCATACAGATAGTGTCTCCAGATTTTCAGAGCATGCACTACCGCTGCCATTTCCAAATCGTGAGTCGGGTAATTCTGCTCATGTGGCTTAAGCTGTCGAGATGCATAAGAAATCACTTTGCCCTTTTGCATCAACACACAACCTAAACCCTTAAGTGACGCATCCGTGTAAACTTCATACTCGCCTGAATCATCAGGTAGTACCAAAACAGGTGCCTCTGTCACTTTCTTCTTCAACAATTCGAATGCTTGCTCACAAGCATCATCCCATCTGAATCTGACATCTTTCCTCAATAGTCTAGTCAGAGGCCTAGCAATGCTCGAGAACCCCTCAATGAATCTGCGGTAGTAGCCAACAAGACCTAAGAAACTCCGGATCTCTCCCACATTCTTCGGGGCCTGCCACTTTAGTACCGCTTCCACCTTAGCAGGATCAACTGCAATGCCCTCACCCGAAACAATGTGTCCCAGAAACGACACCTTCTCCAACCAGAACTCACACTTGGAGAGTTTAGCATATAGCTTATGCTCTCGCAATGTGTTCAACACTGTCCTCAAGTGGCCAGCATGTGCCTCACGAGTCGGCGAGTAGACCAGAATATCGTCTATGAACACAACCACGCACACATCCAGCAGGGGGCGGAATACCCTATGCATAAGATCCATGAAGATCGCTGGTGCGTTAGTCAAACCAAAAGGCATGACCGTGAATTCAAAGTGTCCATAACGAGTTCTGAATGCTGTCTTAGGCCTATCAGCCTCTGCCACCCTTATCTGATGGTAGCCCGATCTCAAATCAATCTTACTGAATACACTGGCCCCTCTCAACTGATCAAACAGATCCTCAATCCGAGGTAGAGGATACTTATTTTTCACTGTGATTCGGTTCAAACCCCTGTAGTCGATGCACATCCTCATCGACCCATCCTTCTTCTTAACAAACAGTACAGGAGCTCCCCAAGGCGAGCTACTCGGCTGGATATACCCCTTACTAGTAAGCTCATTCAACTGATCCTTCAACTCCTTCAATTCAGCAGGAGCCATCCGGTAAGGAGCCTTAGAAACAGGAGCTGCATCAGGCATCAGCTCAATAGTAAAATCAATCTCCCGAGCAGGTGGGAGACCAGGAATTTCATCGGGAAACACATCCCCGAACTCAGAGACAACAGGGACACTCGAAGCAGCAGGAACCTCTGCTCGAAGATCCCTCATTTGCCACAGGGAAAGAGAACAACCCCTGCGCATCAAATCACACAACGCAACAACCGAAACCACACTAATAGCAGGTGGAATCAAAGAAGGTCGATAAGAGACATACTTACCGAGAGGATCTCGGAAGGAAATGCGTGGAATACCACAATCGATAACAGCACGATGGCGAGTCAGCCAATCCATGCCCAAAATTACATCAAAGTCAGCCAGGCTAAATACAACCAAGTCGGCTCTGAACTCACGGCCCTCGATGCTCAATACCGCATCTCGCCATATGTGATCACTACGGATGATATCGCCCGAAGGCAAGGAAACAGGAATCTGGTAGGGCACCAACGGTCCTACTCCGTGCTCCCGCACAAATCGCAAAGCCACGAACGAACACGAGGCTCCCGAATCAAACAATACAATGGCAGAATGATTCGCAACAGTAATAGTACCTAAACGGGGTATAAAGTTTACAAAGACAGAGCACAACGAAAAGAAAATAGGAAACTGCAGGAATTTAAAACACACCTGCAAGAACATCATCCCGACGATCTGCCTCCGCACGATCCAAGACGTTCAGTCTGCCACCCCTGTCAGCCCGAACCGGTCTACCCCTTCCAGCATGCGGCAATCCGCTCGGCGATGACCCACCTCGTGGCAAGTCCAACAACGGTATACAGGTCGCCCATCCGGTCCAACCTCACGAACAGGTAGCGGTGCACGACCACCACCCCTGCCCACATCAGCATGGCCACCATCACGGCGACCCCTAACAGCAGGCTGGCCCCTCTGATCGCCGCCTCTCTGCCCCTCACGGCCCCGGTCCCTTTGCCTCTTTCTACTCTGCCACTGTTGGTGTTCTTCAGACCGACTCTCCTCCACATATAAGGCCTGATCGAACGCCTCAGACAATGTATCATAACCTCGATAGCCAAAAGAGGACTTAATTCCTGCCCGAAGACCCGAAATGAAACGACGAACCTCGTCCCTACCAGTGGGCATAACTTCCGAAGCATACCTCATGAGCTCCACAAACTTCCTGTGATAAGCGGTCACACTCATACTTTCCGTCTGTCTCAAACCCAGAAATTCCATTTTCTTCGCCTCCAAGACATGTGGTGGATAGAAATGGGAACTAAGAGCCTCTGTAAACTGTTCCCAGTTGAACCCGGGTCGAGCGAGTAGGTCGTGCTCGCGGGTCCTCCACCAATGCAGTGCTTCCCCTTCCAGATAGTGGGAAGCTACATAGGCCTTCTGGTCCTCTGGACAGTTGATATTAATAAGAACCCGACCCAACTGATACTTCCAGTTCTCCAGATCAGAAGGACTGGCACCCCCTGCAAACTTTGGTGGACGGTGCTTTGTGGATAGGTCCACATAGTCCACATGGACTGGAACAGGTGCAGGGGCAGGCTGCACGACAGGCTGTGGTAACAACTGGAAGAACTGTGCCAGCTGCCGGGCGAACTCAATTGGATTGAAGGCAGCTGCACCACCTACTGGTGGATTCCCGATAGGCACCTGAGCCACAGGTGGTACCTCTGGTGCGGGTGGAGGAGGAGGAGGTAGTCCGTCGTTCCCTTGTTCAACTCCATCAGGTGGATCCATATTTCCCATCTCCTCAGGTGCAAAGTCCCTTACCCTATCTCCAACGGGTGGACCCTGGTTCCTGCGGGGCCTTCCCCGTCGACCAGCACCTCTAGCGCGATAAGGAACCATTCTGATATGCAAAACAGACACAACATGAACAAACATGTCAGCAGAAATCACCAACATACCATATATCCCATATATCTGATGGCATAATAAAGAATAAAATAATTAAATAAATAAATAACAATGAATTCGCAGTCCTCAATGACTGTGAAGTCTCAAGGATCCTGACTGGAGTACCATTGTTTTTCCACAGTTTCCCCAACTGTATCTCACACTGGTATGCGCAAAACTCAACAAAAATAAGAATAGGAATGCAAATCTACACTATATGTATCCCACACACATCTCACCGCCTATGTCTACACCAATTTTAATGCAATAAAAGAGCACACAGGCTCTGATACCACTCTGTAACGCCCCGAAAATTCAAACCTGATTTTCGCAAGCATTACCGTTGTACTAACTATTCTAAACTAGTGGCCAGCTAATTTAAAACAGCTAGTACAAGGCTGAGCAGACCTAAAGTAATAATCTGATTAATCCATTTTAATGCAGAAGCTAGAATCAAATAAACACATAGGCACCTAGAAGAAGGTCTCACAAATAACCATAAAACAATACCAACAAATTATTCGGGCTACAAGCCTCCCAAACAGCATAAACAGCATGCCAATATCTCAAACAGGGCTACCAGCCCAAAATCAGTAAATCACATAAGGCCACCGGCCGACTGAATGTAAATCCTAGGCTCACAGGCCTCAACTAGACAACCAAGTATCAAGTAATAGCAAATAACAGAGTACCACATAAATAAACATAATAAAATGAACATGAGAACCCTATCTATGTGATCTCTCATCCCCATACCCCAATCATGCTCTAGCGCCTCCAGCAGGATCTATAAAACAAACAAAAGCAAAGGGGGTCAGTACAATGTACTGAGCAAGGCTACGTGTTGGGGAGTAAAGGATAACAGAGCAACAAGAGTAAATAATAAAAATATAATAATAATAATAATAATAATAATAATAATAATAATAATAATAATAATAATAATAATAATAATAATAATAATAATAAAAAGCATGAATAATAGAGCAGAATAAAAATAAAAGCAAATAAACATCACACCGTCCCATACCGGTGCTTCAACCACAATCATACAATTTATGCACGTGATGCATGGCCTAACATACACCTATCTAACCTATATGCAAATGCAATGAATATGCCTAGCCGGCACCTAAAAACCCGGGCGGTATGAACCCACGGGTGAGGATATCATCAACTCCAACCCGTTACAGGGTAACATACACCATCCCCGTAGGGACCTCAGGCATCACAGCCAAATAATATCAGGCATTACAGCCAATAATCCACCCCATAGGGCCACCGGGACTCAACAACACCTGTGAAGGCTGCCCGATCAATCGTAAGCATCATATCACCCATTAGGTTGTAACTCCATCAATTTCATTACAATACCATTCTTATGACATATAATAAGATGTTCAAGCAACCCAGATAAAAATCTTGAATGCTTGCAAATATCCATAACCCTTCAGTTCATAATAATCATAAATCAAAATTCCATGATGCAATTAATTAAACTCTCTCTGAAAGTGTTCTGCCCATTACCCTTAAATCATTACTTACATTCTTTTACTCACATTATGCCCCGTCCACGCTACTAATTCCTTGATGCAGTCTAGGCTACTGATTCAATGATGAAAGAAAAGTAATCCATTGCTCAATATTCCATAAATCAAATTGTGTAGTGCCGTGCACAACTAAAAGAAGAAAAGTCAACTTAAACTATCTATTTGCAAGTGATTAAAGGGATTAACCAATACACAAAACATACACTTCCAGAATCAAGATATTAGACACCGAACCCCCACTACTGTAATGGCGAATTCGCAATGAATTCCCTGGACATGGAATTGAATTCAAATTAAGAGACCAAGCACCAAAAAGAATAACAAATCCCACTCTACACACACTCAAATAGATACTGACAACGGAGAATAATAACACAATGGCATATCGGGGTTCATAGACACGATTATCACTCCCAATACCCCCAAACACGTAATTTAAGCATATAAATCCCTTGCCTCGATGTCTTCCAACGATTAGCACCTCCGATTCGCCCAATTCGAGCCTCAATCGAACCAAAACACCAAAAACCTAACATTAACAAAACCTCTCCAAATCACCACCAAAACCAACGAAATAAAAATCATTGAGAAGAAGATGACGAGGGGAGACACTTATCAACAACCGATTAATCAATCGGCCAAGAAACGCGATAGTTTGAACGGATTGAAATCCTCCCCTCTTCTTTCTCTTCTCTCGGTCTCCCTCTCCCTCTTCATCCGTTTTTTTTTTAACTTTTCTAAAAACTACAAAAAGACCCCCTTATTACTTCCAAGAGTTTATAATTATAAAACACCCCCTACTTATCCTCAAATATTGAAATTAACCCCATTCGGGCTTCAGTGCAATACCCAACACCTTAAATAATTTAAACACTCCAATTTAATTAAGTCGGGTCATTACACCTCCCCCCAGAAGTGGCCATAAAAGGATCAAAACCGGCTGGGTCCGTAAAGAATATGCGCCCAAACTTGAAAAAATTGATCTCTGAAATTGGATTCACTAACAAGGCTTGATGCAATTGCTAAATCAAGGAATTAGCCGAGTAATCCAATAGGAGTACGGCTAACCTCGAATGGTTTTTCTAAGAATGCTAAGATAAAACTTATCTAACAATGCGGAAATTTAAAAGAAAGCGATAAATTTAAAAGCAATACAATTTTAAAGTAAAATTGACAGAATAAATTGTTGTGATTCCTCTTTCTCTGTCTTCATGGCGGTATTTATAGTGATGGAAAAATAACCGCCCATAACCTTTCTTCGGCCAACGTCTTCCTGTTCAACCGCCCTTAATTCAACTGTGAAGCTTATCCCCTTTTCGACCGAACTTATTCCTTCAACTGATCATCTATACGTCTTTACTTCCTTATCTTTGGGCTCGTGTCTTCCTTCTTTTCAAACCCATAACTTCTTTGAGCCGGCCCAATACCCGTTTTGTCAAAAAAAACATAAATAGAAAATGGACTTGTAATTCAGATGATATAACGATTAGGATTAAACTCTATTTCATTATTCATTCTCACACATGTTTGATGACTTTTGAGAAAACTTAATTTCGAAATCATAACCACATTGTCTTCTTTTTTTTTCTTTTTTTTTCTTTTTTTTTTTTATGTGTCCAAGACTTGCAATTGAAATTTAACCAATTAACCAATTTCGGTATAAGCATTTTGGACGCTAAACGCTCCTAAAGGACGCTAAACACATAAAACTTGACAATCCTGTCTGTTTCACCGAAAGTTGAAATTGCAGAAGACGCGAAAAGCTGAAAGAAGACGCCGAACGCCGAACGCTCCTCAGCCGAGCGTTGGGAATTCAATTATGCGTTGGCACTGTGAAATTCCAAAGTTTGAAGGGAAGGAGAGGGATCTGCAGTTCGACATCTATAAAGGGTTTCATCCACAAAGCCTCTTACTTGGCTTTCTGCGTGAGAAATTAGAAGACGGCCATGGAGGGAATATCCTCAATATTTTTGTGGAAGAACTTGCTTTTATCTTAAAATCTAAAATATTTGAAATTTATTGTTCTGGATTGAGTCGGTCGATAAATTAGAAGACGACCATGGCTGATTTCTTATTTTTGTGGTCTCTGTGAAAAATAAGGTTTCATCGAATTATAAATTATCAAGTACTAGATTTTTTCGCCCGCTGCGCACGGGCAGTGCACAAAGTACATGGGGGCTTGGGGGCCGCTCCCCCGAGTTTGAACTTTGACCTATTAAGTTTTATATAGTTATGTTATTTTAGCTATATCAGAAATTCATTTTATATAATTCCGCCCCCTCAAACTCAAACCTTGACATTAATATTTTATACAGTCGTGTAAATTTAATTATATTAGAATCACTTTCCAGTAATTTTACGGGGAAGAAGAGAAAAAAGAATACAACATATTTCTTTGTTAGTGAGCTTTTTTTAACATATGATTATATATTCTTTAAAAATATAGGCTTAGGTAGAGTTAGACGAAGAGAGTGACATCATTAGAAATCCAAAATAAACGAAAATCAATTGATAGTTATTCTATGGAAATTAAAGATGAAATAAAACAAAGTTATTTAGTCACATCCTCGCCCCCTGCCTCAGACACTCTGCGTCTGCCACTGCGCACAGGTGTTAAACTTGTATACGCACTGGTGTTGAACATATATGAGTTTGTAAAATGAGAACATAATTTTTTTGGATTACATGAGGTTAGGGATGCGAATAGGCCAAGCTACCCGACATGAGCCTATGGCTTAGTTTATCGAAGACCATGTCATACCAAATTTTTTATAAACAGGCTAAGTTTAGGCTTTTTTGAAAGTCAATTTAGTTAAATACGTCCGGACCAAAATTTATAATTAAAAAAAAAAAAAAAACATATCAAGCCTACCAGGTCGGCATAGTTATCATTATTTTTTATGTGAATACCAAGGTATCCAGGCCTCAATTTAAGCGTTGCGAGGCATTAATTGTATCTCTCATTTCTGTTTATAGTTTTGGTGTTGGATAGCTGTTATGGGACTTTTATGGATGCTGCTAAATAGTTCAGCATTGTATTTGTGCTTATTTGGAATAATACGATTTCCCACAAAAAAAGATGAAAGAATAAGATGATAGAATAAAATTCAAATCCCCAATTAGGTGGACAAAATATAAAATAGAAAACTAAATATCTAACATAATAATTACGATTTCCCAAATCGCTTTTACTATCGAAAAACTAAATATATATAGTTTGGCTTTTATATCTAACATAATAAGAGCAATTGAAAAAAAAAATAGCATTAAACTATTCAAAATTTACCAACATCAGTTGACTTGAGTGGATTGAGGTTCTAATCGCTTAAGCAAGGTCTCGGGTTCGAGCCTTGTATATGTAAAAAAAATTGCTTTGGGAGAGGTGCTGTTAATTGCCCATGCAGATTCTTGAGGGATTAGTCTTAGGTCCAATGTGATATGGAGATACCCGGTTACTCACAAAAAAAATTCGAATAAATTATATGTTTGCATTATTAAGGATCTAAAAATTTCATTTTACTCCCTAATATGTTGTTCATTTTGACTATTATCACTAAAAATTTTAAAGAATACTATCTATATATACTTTTTTTTGTTATCTTTTTATTTTTTAAGGAAAAAAAAAAGCAATTTCCAAAAGCTATAACCCAATTAAAAAAATTTTAAAATTAGTACTTAAACTAATTTTTGGGCAAAAAAAAGACCCCAATAGCATTTTAACATTCATCTACTTTTCAAAAGTTTTTATTTTGGCACTGTTTTTTTTAGAAAAAAAATATGTTTTATTCTGCATTATATTATGTAGTGTAACATCCATAAATTTATATTAAATATTAAATATATATATATATAGATATTTTTTTGATAAATTAACTGATTATTATTTATATATAAATATTTATGATGTTTTATGATTAACTGATAAATATATATATTTAATATATATATATTTATGAGGTGTCGTAATAATAAGCGTAGATATATTTTATGGTGTTTTATAATGATTTACAGATGTAACCTTAAGTTTATCTTTTTCTAATAAAAATTAAGATAAAAATAAAAGATTTTATAAGGCCAATACAGTCTGAACATGCCAAAAAGTATTCAGGATTTATTATATAGACATATATTGGACATAATATATTAAATAAAGAATTTATAATATATACATTTAACATAATATTTACTAAAGTTCCGCCAAAAAACTAAATATTTACTAAACATTAAATATATTACAATTTTTTTGAGCATTTATATCTTTTGAAAATATATAGAAAGATTTTTTGAAGATTTATTTATAATATATAGATTTATAGATTTTTGATTTAAATATAGTATTAAAAGTTGATGACATGGCACAAATAGAATTAATCAGCGCTGAGGTGTATCTTCATGATTAATCAGCGCTGACGTGGATTAATTAGGTTCGTTGATCTAAAAATAAGCATATAATGACGGATCAATCCCTTAAAATTAAGAAGGATATATTAAAATTAATAAGGGCAATAGAGTCTGCACAGGCAAAAAAGTATTCAGGATTTATTATATAGATATTTGTATCATAATGGAAATTAGCAAATACAGTAACTAATTATTAATTACAAAAATTTTAGTTTTTTTAATTTATAATTCATGGTAAAATAAAATAATATATTAACCTTTAATGGTTATTTATGTAATTTTATTGGGCAACCACTAATCTCTTAATTTCTATACCAAACACTTATATATTACAAAAAATAAACTCAAACTCTAAAGTCTAATCTCTATATGGAACGTCTAAACTCTAAACCCTAAACTTCGAATTCGAAACTTTAAATTCTTAAGTGGTTGTTTGTTTTGCCTTTTTTTTTAATTTCTTTCGACTATTGCTTCTTTAAAAAATCATTTTTTTTTTCTTTCTAACTGTTTGGTTTGCATTTTTAAAAAGTTAAAGAAGAAACAAAAGTTGAAATTCTGTTTTTTTTTTTTTCCTAAAGTAAGTATGGGGCTACTTTAAAATAAGGAGAAGTCATTTTAGGTATAAAAATACAAAAATATTTCTATTTAATAAGGAAATAAAATAAATGATAAATATCTTTATAAGATTTATTACCCTTTTAGTAATTTTAATATTAAAAAGTCATTTTATGCATAATTCATTCAAACATGTTTCCGTTGAAAAAATACTTTAATAATATTCATTCAAATAATTATTTTAGCTGCTTTTACTTTTAAATTCTCATTGTGTCTGTTCCTTTTTCCTTTTTTTTACCGACTTCTTCCTTTAAAAAAAAAAGAAAAAACCAAACCCAAAATTTTATTAAATTAAAGCCTAAGGCCAACTCCAATGGTTCATCTAAATTAACGGCAAACTGCATTTTAGTGTCAAATTTTGCTCCAATAGGAATAGGTAAACGGTAGACGCTTCACTATTTTTTTGTGGAATGAATAGTGGCCCGCTCTTTGTAGCGGAGCACTGTAGCAGTGACATTATTTTTTTTTTTTCTTTTGCTATTTATATGTTTTTATATTAACCTTTTATTAAAGAAATTTAAAATATTGGGAATAAGAACTCGGCTCAGTGGTCTTGTCCTCTAACTTTCAACCTTATGGTTGGGGTTCGATTCTCACCTTGTCCCTTGTCCCTCCCCTTTATCTTCTTTGTAATTTATGTGGCTTAGACTCCCAAACTATTTGTGGACACATGAGTGTCAACGTTTACCAAAATAAATTTCAGATACTAAAAATTGTAATAAAATTAAAAAAAATGAGTTTTTTTTATCAAAATTTTAATTACTTAGCCCAAGTGGTGAAGTCCCTCGACTTCCAACGGAAGGTTGGATGTTCGATTCCCCACCGGCTCCGTATCCCTCCCTTTTATTCCTCTTTATAATTTGTGTGGCAAGGACTCCCACCACCATTTTCCTAGCCTGTATAGACTGTTCAGAAAAAAAATACTATAATATATACTTCTATTTTTTTGTGGAATGAATAGTGGCCCGCTCTTTGTAGCGGAGCACTGTAGCAGTGACATTATTTTTTTTTTCTTTTGCTATTTATATGTTTTTATATTAACCTTTTATTAAAGAAATTTAAAATATTGGGAATAAGAACTCGGCTCAGTGGTCTTGTCCTCTAACTTTCAACCTTATGGTTGGGGTTCGATTCTCACCTTGTCCCTTGTCCCTCCCCTTTATCTTCTTTGTAATTTATGTGGCTTAGACTCCCAAACTATTTGTGGACACATGAGTGTCAACGTTTACCAAAATAAATTTCAGATACTAAAAATTGTAATAAAATTTAAAAAAATGAGTTTTTTTTTTTTATCAAAATTTTAATTACTTAGCCCAAGTGGTGAAGTCCCTCGACTTCCAACGGAAGATTGGATGTTTCGATTCCCCACCGGCTCCGTATCCCTCCCTTTTATTCCTCTTTATAATTTGTGTGGCAAGGACTCCCACCACCATTTTCCTAGCCTGTATAGACTGTTCAGAAAAAAATACTATAATATATACTTCTTCTATTTTTTTTGGTTTGCCACAGACCCGTCCAGCACGGAGTCTAATGCGTATTTTAAGTCATTAATAACTCAAATTTGGTATAAGTAAAAATTCTAAAAGTTTGATATTTTAAAACTATAAGACGAGACGAATCTAAAAATATCTCACTTGACTATATTTTAACTTGTATAACTATGATAAAACTTCAAGTTAAAGTAACTGTATGAATAGTGTTATATCCCCAATGTAGCTATCTTTAAAAATGGAAGAAATATTAAAGAAATATAATATAATAATTGATAAATAAAAATTAATTGAATAATAAAAGGATCAAAGTAGAATATTCTTAAATCGAGGAAATTTTAGAGTTGATGGTTAGATAGCCTGAGAGCATCTCCAGCTCCATTTTAGCGCCAGACGCCATTTTGCTGGCCAAACCTTCTCCAACAACGAACGGCAAATGGGGAATTGGACGGCAAAATAGGGTTGGGTGAACAGTGCCCCGCCATTTGTAGCGGGGCACTGTAGACGGGCGGTATTCTGCCTTTTTCTATTTTTACTTTTTTTTTTCATTTGCTTGTAATTTTATTTTTTATTTTCCTTTTCTACTGCTTGTTCAGTTTTAACTTTTTTTTTCTTGTAATTTTAAGTTTTATTTTCTGTATGTTATAAAAATAATTTAAAAAAATTCTCAAGCAAAAAAATAATAAAAATAATTAAAAACATTGCATTAATATAGAATTGAAATACATTGCATTAAAATTAAAATACAGAAATACAATAACATTACACTAAATGCATTACAATAATTATAATTAATAATCTCCTAAGCCCGATCCAGATCCAGATCCTCCCATATCTGGAAAATAACTTCCAAAGTTGAAATCATTGCCGGGATGAACGTTTGATCTTTTTTAATAATCCTCGCTTGTTCTTGTTCAAAGTATAAACGAGATGCCATGTTGGGAATTGACGATGTATCCATCATTAAAATTTTATTATCAGCTTCCCATTGTGCCATTTCTTGCGATTTTTGGATCAAGTCATTTGCTCTAATTATTTCATTATTTCTCTTTTCTTGTAGTTCAAAATTTTTGACATTTGACCCCTCAAATAATGTTTTTATTTTTTTGTTTAATTCCAATAATGTGTTTACGAGAACAGAAATATCCTCACCTTTTTTCTTCTTCAATTTTGTCTTTTTAACTCCCAATGGGCGCTTAGATGCAGAACCACTTCCACTGTCATCACTTAAATTTATTGCAAATGAGGGAACTACATCGGGTGATATGGGAGAATCCGGCACCGGCGTATTTCATTGGGCCGATTGGGAAGAAAATGCATCAGGTCGTGATTTCTGTAATTTACAGTCGAACTTCTCAAAATCTTTCAGAAGATCCCATACATGCTCAAATTTGAATCCTTTATTATATTTGGGATCGAGTGTCATCAATTGTTTTGCACGCTCATCTGAGTAACAATAAAACATTTTAATATTTTGAAAAATACGGTAATTCACCGTTAAAATGAGAATGTAAACTTACAATATCACTTTCGGATGCGCCACTTGGATTAGTGTATTCAACTTGTTGAATGCATGCCTTGAACTTAGATGTTGCACTCAAGATGAGATGCATACGAGTCTCCATTGATCGAGGACTTCTATCCGGCATATAAGAGTTTGGTTTCTCGGCATTGTAAACTTGAGCAATATGACCCCAGAATTGCTCTTTTTTTTTGAGAAATTCCAACTTTCGGATCTTGGGATATATCTATGTACACACGACAAAGATGTCTATCTTCATCAATAGAGTAGTTAGTATTTCTGGAGTTGGCCATTTCGAAGAAAGAGTTTGAGAGAAATTAGTAACCAAGAAAGATTTTAGGAAGTTATGGAGTGTTGAGTGTAAATGTGTCAACCTTGCAATTTATAACAAGAAATTCCTATATATACACAAAACTATGACAATATTCCCACTCAACCAAGATGCCAACTCAAACAATATTCGCACTCAAACAAGATGCCCACTCAACCTCACATGCATGATTCCCACTCACACACAAACCAACAAAATATGATAAGATGCCCACTCAACCTCACATGGCATGATTCCCACTCAATTGTTATGTCATACTCACATTCCAAGGCAAAGACTTCATATCCGGATTCTCTTCTTCATTATGCTCACATGCATGATTCCCACTCACACACAAACCAAAAAATTATGATAAGATACCCACTCAATCTCACATGCATTATTCTCACTCACACAAAAACCAACAAAATATGATAAGATGCCCACTCAACCTCTCACTTTCATTGTGCTCACATGCATGTTTCCCACTCACACACAAATATTATTTTGGAATCCAATGCCTTTTTTATCATTATAAAATAGAAGTTAGTTTCATTCACATGTAGCAAACCAATAAACCTAAAAATATTTCTTAAGAAAGATGAATCCCAATGGCATTCCTCATCACCTCACTTCAGTGTTATTCGATGATGTTTTTGAAGATTCAATACGTCATCAACAACAATTGCTCATTCAACAACAATGTAACACTCATCTTGTTGTTGCAGGGTGGTTAAACAACCAAGCTACCACAAATGTGCATGGAGGCTCGGTTCCGGGTCGTAGAGTAATCCATCGTGATCGAGATGCAGCTGCCGAACGACTTTTCAATGACTACTTTTCTGACAATCCAACATACAAATGAAGAAATGTTTCGTAGACGTTTTCGAATGTCTCGAAGTTTATTTCTTCGTATCACCAATTCTGTGAAAAACCATGATGAATACTTTGAGTAGCGGTGCAGTGCAGCCGGGAGGATTGGTTTGTCCACACTTCAGAAAGTTACAGCTGCCTTTCGTGTGTTAGCATATGCATTGCCAGCGGATGCAGTTGATGAATACATTAATATTGGTGAGTCCACTACCATTGAATGTGTTAAGAGGTTTTGTCGTGCAATTGTTGAAATATTTTCAACTCAATATTTAAGATCCCCTAATTCAAATGATATTGAGAGACTACTGTATATTGGTAAAATGCGTGGATTCCCAGGAATGTTAGGTAGTCTAGATTGCATGCATTGGAGGTGGGAAAATTGTCCAACTGGTTGGTTAGGGCAATATACAGGTCGTAGTGGAAAACCAACAATAATTCTTGAAATTATTGCTGATTACGATCTCTGGATATGGCATGCATACTTTGGTATGCCAGGATCTAATAATGATAACAATGTGTTAGAACGATCTCATCTTTTTATTGATATTGCTAGAGGAATTGCTCCACCGGCACACTATGTCATCCAAGGAAAAGAATATAATGGGTTACTACCTTGCGGATGGGATATAATCCAAAATGGGCAACACTTGTGCAAACAATTCAGGATCCTCGAACAACAAAAAAAGAAATTATTTGCAATGAAACAAGAATCATGTAGAAAAGATGTCGAGCGAGCATTCAGAGTTCTTCAAAGTCGATTTGCAATTGTAGCCAATCCAGCCCGTTTTTGGAACAAAGATGTTTTGCATGATATAATGACAGCGTGCATTATTATGCATAATATGATAATTGAAGATGAAAGGGAACTTGAAGTGGCTATTAATGAGGCAAGAGAAGTTCTGCTCCCTGATGTTGAAGTAGTAGATGAAGAAACCGATCAGTTCCAAGCATTTCTTACCCGATTTAGAAAAATCAAAGATAAAGGTGCTCATTTTGCACTTCGTAATGCTTTGATTGATCATTTATGGGAAGAATTTTCCAGTTCTTAGAGTATTGTATTGTTAATTTTATATTAAATAAATTTATGGTTCCATTGTATTTTTTTTGTATTGACTTTGTATAATAATTTGTTGAATATTAATTAGATTATACTATAAAATATTTTATTAAATAACATAAAAATAATATAAAATTAAACAAAAATTAAAAATATATATTTAAAAATTTTAAATATAAAATTCAAATATAATATAGTATATATATTTAAATATAAACAATATATTAATTTGATAGGTGAAAATTAAATGAATAGTAAAAGAATCTAAATGGAATATTCTTAAATAGAGGGAAATTTAGAATTGATTGTTGGAGATGAAACGTGAAAAATTATAAACTGGACTAGAAAATAGAGTAGAATTGACTGGAAAATAGATGATATTGCTGAAGATGGCCTAAGCCCAGTTGAGTTTAGGTGCATAATTGATAAAAATATGCAAATGTTGAATGATGGTATGATAGCTAAAAATGATGCCTTTGACTAATTTGAATATTCAGTCTAAATCTTCACAAAAGAGTAAAATATCTAATCCCTAAAATATTGCCTACTCATAACCGTCCCCCTAAGAATGCGTAATTAATTACTTATTAAAACCTACCTATATTAACTCAACTGGTAACCGCATTTGCATACATACAGATTGACGATTCAGCAAAAGACCAGAAACAAATTACTCCTTGCTTTCCTTCAATGGCTGCAATCGGTACAACATCTTCCCAGGTTACTTTGGCCCTTGATTTGAATGCCTTGCCTTCCAACGAGTGTGATTTGAATGATGGTGCAGTGGTGGCTCCTGAGATGGCGGATCCAGAAATGGATTCGCCGGGTATAGAAAAACCCGGTCAGCATTCCACTGAAATAATGTCGGAGAGTGGCGTAGCATTAGCCTGGCAAACATCAAACTTAATGTATATTAAGCACAATCTCCTGTTTCCAATAATGATATCAACATTCCATTTTCAAAAGTTTCGAACCTGACTAAGTGATCAACCATAAGCATTCAATTATAGAATAAGAGCCTCCTTCAAACCACCACTAAAATTACCTACAATACATAAAAAAAAAAATAAAAAAAATCAGACAGTATTTCTGAGATCAAATGTTATCAATCCAAAAGACAAAATACATTTCTCACACACAAGCAAAACATGAGATCAACCAACACCTTATTAAATAGTAGTACATAAAACCCTAGGGAACATAATAAGCACAACCATTAGCAAGATAAAACCGAAAAAGCCGAACCTTGAACTCAAACCAGAAAAACCGAACTTTGAACTCAAACTTGGAAAAACAGAATAAGCGCAACCATTAGTGAGTGATTTGTGGATATCTCTAAGTGATGGCAGGGTGTGATGAAATGATGAATGCAATGTTATAAATGATGGTTGTATACCAGTGATGCCAGAGTATGATGAAATGATGAATGTGATGTTAGAAATGATGGCTACAGCTAGTGATGCCAATGTGTGATGAAATGATGAATGCGATGTTAAATAGAAATTATAGAAATTATAAATGATGATTTTTCATTTCACTATGATTTGAAAGGTAAAAGCAAAAATGCATCAAAATATATCTCTTTCTTGTATGTGTTATCAAATTACTTAGAATTCCAACCATTGATCCCTATCTAGTTTCAATTTTGATTTTTTTTAAGTTTTATGTATGGCACTAATGTTTGAATTTTGATTTCTTTCAGCCATGAAAGTATGTTAATTCCTCAAACATTAATGCCGCGACAAGGTTCCAAATATATGTTTTTGTTGAGAATTAAAGTGGTGTATTATACCGAAGGCCACAGCCTTGTTCATGCAGGTGTGAGGATATTTAGTTATAGTCTATAGATTAGACAATGGGAATATATTTTCTTCTCCCTTGTTCATGCAGCTGCTTCACTAACATCATGTATTTTTATGTCACAAACCACAACTAAAGCAAACCCCATTGCAAAAGATATGAAGAGACTATAAGCTACTACTTGAGAACCTCAATAAGCTAATATCTGTGCGAAAATCTTATAATGAATTTCAACAAGCTAGAATTGCTAACATTCCAAAATCACCTTTTATCTAACCCCAAGAACGCTCAAATTTAAGAAAATACTGTGAACACCAAATATATTTATTTCACTTCACTACCAAATTCCTCATAAATTAAAAAAATCCCTAAACCCTTCGATAACTCCAATCCTCTGACATAGGCAAATCCAATTCAACAACAACAGTCCAATTCAATTTGCAATGTGAACTCAGTAATTAAAAATGAAATCAAAGAATGCCCAATCAAGCTCAAGAAACAGTAGTGCAAAACTAAAATCAGAAAATGCCTAATATCACCACGTATTTACAGAACAGACAAAGGGAAAAAAACTATCACTTACCAAACCCGGCGAGCAGCAGCGGTGGAAAGGGGAAGGAAGACGACCGGCGATGGCAGTGACGGCGGCGCTGGAGGCGCAATGAAGGATGATGGGCGGCACCGGCGGACCTGCGAACAAGAGAGCGACGGAGGTGCCTGTTGAAGGAGGGGCGACGGGATGGAGCAGGTGAAAGGATGGGAGTGCGAGAGAGAAACGAGCGGCGCCTCTGTGCAATAGAGGTGGCGCCACCGTTGTTGGAAAAAAAAGAAAAAAAAAGAACGCAGATTAGAAATCCTAATTTTTTTCGGAAAGCGATTAGAAACCCCAATTGATTCATGGTGAGAAAGAAATATTCTACAGAAGATCAGATCTAATTCAAAAAATCAAATCTGATTCAAAATTAAATCTGATTCAAAATCTTCTGAATCTAATTTTGAGAACAAGAATGGCGAGAAGGATGGGATTCTCAAAACAGATGAGGGAAGGATTTGTGCGTGGAAGATAGGATGTACACTAAAAAACTGAATTGGTAGGGACCACATCATAATAGCTTGTGCATCACTTATTTTGCTCGGGCATCATTCTGCAAAACCCTAAGCCTTCAAAAGGTTCCGAATAGAGGAGGCCTTGCACGTGGTAAGGCTGTCGCGAAACAACAGCGAACAGACGAACAAATCCAATGTGCAAAACCCTAAGGCCATCTCCAGCAGTTGGCTCCATTCTGCAGCCACTTTAACTCTAAAATGCAGCCAAGTCAATACCTCATCTCCAACAGTTTGCTCTATTTTTTACTCCCACATTAAAATAATAATTTCATTTTATTTTATTATTATAACTCATTACTTTTAAAACACAAATTATTAAATATTTTATTATGTAAAAAATATAATTAAAATATTAAATGGATAAAATTAACTAAAAAAAATTAAATTAACACAATAATTTTTTTTTTGCGGAACAGCCTATACAGGCTAGAGAAGTAGTGGGGGCCCACGCCACACAATTACAAAGGGGAAAAGGGGAGGGATAGGGGCCGGGTGGGAATCGAACCCTCAACCTAAAGGTTGAGAGCGAGGGGCTTAACCACTTGGGCTAAGTTCCAATCCCAAATTAACACAATAATTAAATTTGCATTACAATTAACTTAAACATAAAATGAAAAAGAAAAGACATACGAAATACATAACATCAAAGATAAACACCATTAATCCTCAAAACTAATTATGTATATTGAATAAATGAAAAAAAAAAAAAAAAAAAAAAAAAAAAAAAAGGAATGCAGCCCGCTACAGTGCAGCTGCATTCTGCAGCCAAAATCACCAAAACTCCAAAATGCAGATAGAGATGCAGCCCTTGTTGGAGTGGGATTTGGGGCTGCAAAATGCAAATAGAGCCCTGCTGGAGATGCTCTAAACCTCTTCTAAAAAATGACTCTCTTTAGAACTCGGTTGACCTCGTCGGTCCTTCTACGTTCAATTCTTCGCACTCATTCGCGCCCATTATGTTCCGGTAATTCTTTTTCTTTATTTTATTCAGTTCTCCTTTTGATTTTTGCCCCGATGGAGTTGTAACGTTACTGTGATGATATAAAATATGGAAATTACAGATCGGAAGGGATGAATATGCTTCTGTAATCTCAGTTTTAATGGATTTTTATTCGGTCCTCAAAGGGCAAGGGAAAATAGAACGACAAAAAGGTGAAGGGGTTATTGATGAATATGCATTTTTTAATTTAATTTAATTTTTTTAAAGATAGAAAATGCTGCTCTAAGTAAACTTGCGAATGAATATGCAATTTTATTTCGAAGGATTCTAATTGTGGAACATTGGCAGGCTGCAATTTCTATGCCCTAATAAATTAGGTGTCGTTAAAGGTAGATTAGGCAGAAATTCACAAGACCCTGCCCGTGTTTGATACCTTGTTAAATTTTTGTAGTTATATGATTGGCAAATAGTAGATTCTAAACATATATTCCTCCCAAAAGCAATGAGGCTCAAAGAAAAGTAGTTTAATCATATTAGACTTCCTTATTTAGCTGATGAAGTTGTGTCTGTCCCCAGTTGCAGCAGAACAACTGTCTCTGGATTGTGGTATAACATGCTTGCGCATCCTCCTCTCAACGCTTGAAACACATTTTGCTTGTAATAGAGCTTACTTACTGATGCTAAAGCTTGTTGCACTTGTAAAAGGCCTAAGTCTACAGACTACCCTAACAGCAAGGAAAATGACTCGTTGCAGATTCATCTTCAGAGATACATTTTGAATTTTCGGATTAATAAAACTGTGCTTTACTTAACTTTGGCATTATCATAGCACTTTAGTTTTTTCCACTTCACAATTTGGTTAGCTATCATGAGCACTGGGAAAGTGAAATTTTCCATCTCCAGTTACATTAATTGTGTGAAGCTGGCTTTGTATTCAGTTAAGCTGGATTAGTTGAGATGCTTCCATCAAACATATAGCTTCTCCAAGGAGCTTACTCTCTCAATTTCTCTGTTATCTTCTTTTATGTCAGTCTTCCTTTGTTCATGGCTTCTCCTGCTTTGATCTGTTGTTTATATCACCACTTAAACTTAATTAATCACTTTTCAAAATATCTAACTTGTTTGTAACCTGTCCCTGTGGTCAATGCAACTTATATCATCTTTCTCAGTTATGGTTTCATGATTGTGTTACTGCGGTGCTTTTCAGGTATTGCTGAGAGAGTTGAACCCGAACCAGAGCTCTCATGGAAGGCTATGATGAGCCAGATGTTAACAATGGACATAAGCTCTCAAATAGGGAGTTGTATGCCTCTGTCAATGATGCGAATTGGTACCCAGATCCACAACATTGAGATCCGGCCAGGGCAAGGTGGGAAACTAGTGCGAGCTGCTGGAACTTCTGCAAAAATACTTACTGAACCCAATAGAGCAGTCAGGTAATTCCTACATTCAGCGATTAGTTACATTACTGCATACTATTGACTCAACATATATATGGCGGAGATTGGGATTGACAAATTCAGAAAAAGTTTGTAACCACTAATACAATTTATTTGTTTGTCATGATTCACTAAGAGTCAGATTCATGGAAATGTTTTCATAGAGGCTTTATGTGTTTATGTGTTGGTTGCCTTGTTCTATTTATTTATTTATTATTACTTTTTTAAGAAAATTTGACAATTGACAATCGCAAATAGTGAAGTATGCTAAGCAGCAGCATTAGAATCCATAGTGCTGTTTTATAGTATATGATATAATGATAAGCCATATAGTATTATAGTTAGAAGAAAGCGATGTATGATATACTGAGGACTGTGAAATATACTTAATCCTGTGGTCAGTTTTCGCAAGGGTTGATTATGTTGTCTAAAGTTATAGAAGCAAGAGAAGTGACATACTGCAATGCTATGACAATATAATAGGAGTTGCTATTCTTTGCTCAAGGATGTGGAGTAGCTTTTGCCTTTTGGCAATATAGTGCTCTTTCCGCCTCTGTATAGAGAACCTTTAAAAACATAAACTCCTAACTTGTAGTGTTTTATGTAACACCCCAGTTTTTAATTTGTAGTTGGGCGGGAAGTGTTACCGCCTTAACATTTGTTGGGTTATCAGGAAAGAGAGGTGGGCTACCGGATGATGGGCCTTGTTAGCACCAAGCCTCCTAGACAGAAGCCCCCAACCTCCACAGGTCTATCTAGCATCTTCTTAATTAAGCACAGATAAACTAAAGCATATAGGTTTTCATTTTCTACTGTTATCCTTGGCATTTCATAATCAAGTTAGTCGTAGAGCTTGACTAAGGAATGTGGTGTAACACATCCCACCTAACTATATTCTAAAGACGGGGATGTTACATTTTATCTTAATGGATCATACCACCAATAGATTCTTCTGATGTCCCCGTAGTTAATGGTGTGGATTAAGCTCGATTTTATTTTTGCCTGCATAGTCTTTGTACTTTTAGAGCAGCTGGTGAATTATTGGCATTTATGTCTGCATGATGTTTGTTGTGTGCGACTTTTATGGTAGTGTTAGGCGTGGTAGCAATTGGACTTACTGTAATATAAATTAAATTTAATAATTTTTTATATTTAATAATGCAATTAGATCTTTCTGCATGTTTGGAGTTTTATTATTGCATTGTTGGGAAAGATGTGTCATAACCACCTGAATGATTATAGGCTGTGTAATTGAAGTGGTGTGAGACGTACTATACATTTTCGTACTTACATATTCACAACTTCATGTCTTCCATCCAGAGCATTTATCTTCTGAATTTTTGTCTTCAATTATGTTTTGCATGTCAAAATTGTACATTTTCTCTTTCTTGCAAGTTAAATTAGAATTCCAGTTCATAGTTTTTGATATGGTGGTTGGCTGTTCAGTATCACAACAGACTAAATTACTGCAATTATGATGTAGTTGGTTCTTATTAGCCATGTTGATGTTAAGTATGCGATCCAGTTCAAATTAATTCATCTAGCTGCTTGAATAATAAATTACTCTTTAGTGAATGGGTATTAGATAAGCTTCTACAAATTTATATAGTTAGAGTATAATCTTATCCAAGGGTCTGGCATTCTTCACTGTTGCATCAGAATTGAGTAATCTGTGTTTGAAGCTAGCTTCTTACTTGCCTTATTCATGTAAATTGTCTAGAAATTTATTTAGGTATGTTGGTCTTACTCTCTGAGGTATTTAGAACTGTAATTCAATTGAATCAATTGTGGGCTGTTAATTCTTGCATTTTTTCACTTTACTGCAATGAAAGACTCCAACACCAAAGACAGTTATGCCAAGATATGCGAGGTGGATCGGTTGCACTTGTGTTTTTCATATAGCTGTCCTCATAATCGTTGTAGGAATGTTGAGATCAAGCTGCCATCTGGGGAAAAGAAACTGATCGACAAAAGATGCAGAGCGACAATTGGGATGGTGTCGAATCCAGAACATGGAACAAAGAAGCTGAGGAAGGCTGGGCAAAGCCGATGGTTGGGACGGAGGCCAACAGTGAGAGGTGTTGCAATGAACCCTGTTGATCATCCACATGGTGGTGGTGAAGGCAAAAGCAAGAGCAGCGGAAGCCATGGGCGTGTCTCACAAACACCTTGGGGAAAGCCTACCAAATGCGGATACAAAACTGCCCGACTTAAGAAGAGGAAAATTTAAGGTACTCTTCCAATGGGGAAATGTCTTTATGTTCTGTTATTTTCAAAGTGCAGCACATGCAATAATGAAACTTTTCAATTTTTGCTTCCCTATTGAGGGACTACTACTACTTGCGTGCAATTTCCACAACCTGCTTTCCATCCATGAAAATCCCTGCAAGATTAGCAGCCTCTTTTGCCGACTTAGGTTCTGTTCTGCACGTAGAGCTGTAGCTGCGAGCTGGAGCTGTAGGGAGCTGAAGCTGTAGGGAGCTGTGGGAGCTGTAGCTGTCAGTTTTATTTAAGTGTTCTGTACAACTAGCTGTAGCTGTAAAAAATGTATGAAATGACATAAAAGGACAAACATTAATGTAGACTATTGGGTAGTTAGTTAGTTATTGGGATAAAATTGTAATTGCTCAACAATAAGCTAGGAGCTTATTTTTTAAAGCTACTACAAGTAGCTTCTAAAAAGAAGCTTCCAAAAGCTCCCATAAGCTCCTAAAAGCTAGTGTGCAGAATGGAGCTTTTGCTTTAAAATGAAAGCTAAAGCTACCAAAAGCTCCCAAAAGCTCCCAAAAGCTGCCTGCAGAACAGACCCTTAGCAATTCCCTTGTATGGTTAGTCTTCTGTAATCGTCGAGTCCACTAATCATCCACCTGTGGTTACGTCATTGCTGGTGTTCGTGGTTGATAAATGCAAAGTATAGAACATAGAACAAGTAGCCAAACCAAATCAAATTATGCAACCGCACTTTTATAACTTTAAGGGTTTTTTCATAGTTCGGACTTATATAGTATACTATTGCTTTTCTGAGGTAGTATAATTGTATAAAGCATATTACCTTTGTATCCTCAAAAAACAGAGCAAGTATTTTACAGCACAAGCACATTACTACATTCTCTTTAATACCCAAAAACAGAGTGCTCAAGCTTGGATCAAACACGCGGCCTTGGTAACGTAAGTCACAGAAAAGTGCAGAATATACTTGTGTGCTTTCCAACATTGCAACTGGAGAAAAGCTGCACACGATGGTTCGTAGCAGGTTCACTGGCAATCCCCTCAAACTATGTCTTCCACATAAGTGATTTTGCCCTTATTAATCTGAGGAAGAACCATGTCAAAAACTTCAGGTGCACGTGGTAGTAATCTTCAACAAGAAATCCCTGCATACAGATTCACTTGCTTATGGGATTAAACAGGTTGTGGTCTTGTGGACAGGTTCCAGGGTGCAGGAGGTTGTATTGGTAGATCATCCCACATGCTGCAATGAGGCTAATGACCATAGAGGCCCATGTCGAAAAGCATTGCATCGAGCATCTTCCCTCAAAACATGTTCAGTTTTGTTAGCTTTTACCCGAGGAAAGAAGTATTAAAACGATATTTTGGTCTTGAGGAGGAAGGAATGATGTATGTAAATTCCAACGAAACTAGTTGCAGCTGTAGGGAACTGTAGCTGTTGAGAGCTCTAGCTATCAGTTTTTGTATAAGTGTTCGGTACAAGTAGCTGTATCTGTCAAAAATTATAATTTGAAGAGAAAAAATAATTAAATTTGGAAAGTAGCTTCCGAAAGCTCCCACAAGCTCTCAAAAGCTCTCAAACGCTAGTGTACAGAATAAGGTTTTTGTTTTGAAATAAAAGCTAAAGTTATCAAAACTCCCAGTAGAGCAGAACCGTAGTCTTCTGAGCCTCTAATAAGACCAATCAAACGGAGAACCTTTAAAACTAATAGATTTGGGAAACTTTTCATATCATAAACACACTTCAACAGAGTGTTGAAAAGTAAGCGTTTTTCATTGTGAACCATAGTCTTAGAATGAATTTATAACTGTACGCGTTGGCAGCCTTGTTCCATTAGAATTAGAGCACTCATGCCTTCGTTTGGAGCATTCATTTATGGAGTTGAACGATCCACATGTTTCTCTCCATTCCTGCATGAAATGTTTAGAAGAATAGTAAGCTGGAGCATTGAATTTTGGGATTGGAACCAAGATTATTAAAATTTAGATATAGATCTTAGGATCTTGCAAAGGGGATCGTATGATCGAATTCAGATTTTAAGATCTTATGAAATTAGGACAAAAAAAAATTATATTGCATATTAGCAAATTACAATAATCAATATCAATAGGCAATAATTTGTTTAGCAAAAAAAAAGGACAATAATTGAATAATTAAGACATGATGTTTTGAGCTATGATTGATTTGTCATTTGAACTTTTCTCATTTTCGTCAGTCTCAACCACTGTCTCATTGGATTCATCATCATCCATCTGGGCAAGGGGTTGAGGACTAAAATCTTCATCAGGAGGGAGTTCTGGAAGGGGTAATATTGACAAAGAGAAGGGGGATACGACGGCGACGACAACAAGAAGATGAAGGAGATACAACGGAGACTGTTGGAAGCGGAAGATGAAGGAGATACAAAGAAAAATCCCTAGATCTGGATTTTGGAAAAGAAGGGAGGACTGAAAATTGAAAAAATGAGATGAAAAATAAGAGGGAGTGGGATCGGATCTTTCAAAGATTTTAAGATCTTGTATAGATCCTATGAATCTTATCCAGATCTCAACCTAATTTAAATCTCATACCGATCTTGATCATTTTGGCTATGTGGGATCTTAGTATATAGATCTCGATTTTGATAACCTTGATTGGAACGCTCAAAGCTGAGTGTGGAGCGTGCATTTGAGCACTCCAATTTAGAGTCAAACTACGCACCGAGGTTTCACAATGTAGCGTTTAATTGGCGTAAGTTTTCAGATTTTTATGCATTTTCTTATTTTTCTAATGTGTGGGAAAAAAGGATAATATAGTCCTTTTTTTTACAAAAAAGCCAAATCAGTTTTTTTTTTCACCCAATTGGTCCGCTACATATACTAATTTCGTCCCAATCGGTCCTCCGCCCACTAATTATGCCATAGTTACACATTTTTGGCCAAATCAGCCCTTTTTTTCTCAAAAATCTAAATTGGTCCGTTATTAATTATTGCCCCCTTTCATGCAGTCCAATGCACTTTTCAAACCACTAATAACTCAAATTCGATATAAGTAAAAATTCAAAAATTTCGATATTTATAAACTACACGACGAGACGAATCTAACAAGATACTACTTGGCTCATTTCAACTTGTATATCTATGTTTAAACTTTAAGTCAAAACAAATGTGTAAATAGTAGCAAACTAGATAATGTAGTTATTAAAAAAAATGGAGGGAGTATATCGCAATTGGTCTTCATTTTATGGAGAAACACCAAAAACCATCGAACTTTAAAAGAAGATCAATCCCGGTAGCTGATGACTAGAAATCCGATGGCATTCAGAAAAGGTACTGCCCAATTCGACGTGAGAACGAGCTTCCAATAGATGAGGGAGTCGCTTGACCTATGTTTTCCAAGAATATCATTTTGTGCGACTCCCTTCTATATGCGAAGCACATTCTCGCATCAGATTGGACAGTACCTTCGCTGGATGCCATCGGAGTTCTGGTCAGCAAGTACCGAGCTTCTTTTAGAGTTGGGTGTTTTTTGATGTTTCTCTATAAAATGAAGACCAATTGCGATATACTCCCTCCATTATTTTAATAACTACATTATCTAATTTGCTACTATTCACACTTTTGTTTTGACATAAAGTTTAAACATAGATATACAAGTTAAAATGAGCCAAGTAGGATCTTGTTAGATTCGTCTCGTCGTGTAGTTTATAAATATCGAAATTTTAGAATTTTTACTTATATCAAATTTGAGTTATTAGTGGTTTGAAATGTGCATTGGACTGCATGAAAGTGGGCAATAATTAATAACGGACCAATTTAGATTTTTGAGAAAAAAAGGACTGATTTGGCCAAAAATATATAATTAGGACATAATTAGTGGATGGATGACCGATTGTGACGTAATTAGTAGTATATGTACCGGACCAATTGGACAAAAAAAATTAAAAAAAAATGATTGATTTGGCTTTTTAGTAATAAAAAAAGGACTATATTGTCCTTTTTTCCCTATTGTGTGTGGTATTCTTATGGCTTTCTTATTTCTATGGTTTTCTTTTATAATTAGTTCATTAATTATATGATTTTGAATATTTTTTATTGCAAAATATTATTTTCTGTTCAATTTCACAATTTATCATGCAATTTTCTCATTAAGTGTGATAAAAGTTTCCTGTTTTGGACACAAAAATTAACGATAGTCCTCTGTAGTAAGGGGAGGTGTTTATTTATGCAGACTATTGAGCTAAATAACACAAACAAAGCAAAAGTAAAGGGATATAGCAAGCTTGTTTTCAAATGGACACTTTAAATGATTAAGTACTCTTAATTTGGTGTTCAAGAACCCAAGAGTAACCAAATATGCTTAATGAACAACAAATTCAATCTAAATTATAATTAGAATGAATTTGACGAACCTTTCTACGAATTCAATCGCGAAAAGACTTGATTTTGATGGAGAAGACAAGTAACCATTGCAATATCAAGGATGATACCTTTGATAACCTCAAAGGAATCAAGAATAATACATTTTCATTGATAAAGATAGCAAGAAGAACAATGCTCGTCTGCCACAACATTTAAACCTAACCCTGTGTGCCAAAATGAAGATAAAACACAAAAAACAAGGTGGAAATGGAAAAGGATCCTAACATCTTGATCCTCAATGTTTAAACTAGTAAATAATAACTGTAATAAGTTGGAAAAATTGGGGAAGATACGTGAATAGTGCATAAAGGGGAAAACATGGATCCAAAGAGTCGAACTGCCCGTTGAGGTGCAAAAGGGCACCTTGGGGGGGGGGGGGGGGTGGAACATGTGCAATTGTTCAGCTTTGCGCCCAAGGCCGCGTCGAACATCTGGAGAAAAAGACTTAAGGCGCAAAGGTGTGCCTGGAAGGGAATTTATGGGTTGTCCTGCGGCCGAGACTGCAAGTTCAGCTTGAAAAATTGGCTAAGTCTGAAATCAGGCACAAAAATGCATCAAACAGAATTTTCAGGCTCGGTTGTGAAGTGGTGACCCCGAGTCTGAAAAGTTCTCTTCAACTATCTTCTGCTTTTCTTGCATCTGTCCTATGTTGCCTATTACCTTTCATCGGAAGCTCATCTCGCATGGTCGTCACACTATCTAGCTTGGGCACAATCCTCTCCCTCATGACATTTTGCAAACTATTCCACAACACAAACTGGTTTGACTTAGCTCCACACCTCTTGATTTCATGCTTCAAGCCATGCTAGGTTGGTCTGGGATTTCTTGTTATGGTGCTCGCATAAGTGTGATCCTTGTCACCTGGATACAATGAGTGGGAGGAATCTCTGTTGAGCCCCCTATTTTTGTGTCCTTAGCTGGAGCTCCAAAGAAGGGATTTTCAACTGAAAGCAGGAAGGATCCTATAAGAGCAAAGGCCGTCTCGATGTCAGTGCAAGCCTGTAGGATCTTGTACGTTCGCTCGTCTAAGGCCGTCGGGTGGGCTAAGTTAGACACTATGGAGCATAGGTGTTCCAACTGGATCTCTAGAGACTGAAATTGACGGTCATTAGCTTCGCATTGGTCCTATAGTGGGGTAATCCATGCTTGTATCTCATGACGCAATTTCAGGTTTGGTTTCAATTTTGGAATCGAAACTTCTCTACGGCCTTACTCCATGGAAATCTCCATAAATATTTTTGGGCCATGGAGGTTCTTTTGTATTCATGAATTAACTCTGGTGGGGCCCATAAGATCCTAAAGGAGCGAGGATACTCAACTTGGAGAGTGAACAAACCTGTGAGGGCTTCATCCACTTTCTCTGTGTCTAGACCTTCCATCTTTAGGAGAATGAGGATAATTCCTCGAAATCATCATTCGCTAGAGTCTACATGCAGTAGTGCGCGAAATTTTTTTTCCAACCAATCAAGCGGACTTTCTCCTCTTGAGAGAAGTCACCAACAACCCCTCTAATCTCCCTATAATAAAGAGGAATGGGTCTAGAACTATCTGGAGAAGAAGGAAGTGTACATGCCCTCCCTTTTTCTCTTGTGGAGGCCTGTAGTGGACACGAGAATAAGATTAATAACCCAGAGTAAGGTATATAAAGCTTTGAAATGTGCTAAAAAAATACCTCACTGGGGTGAACCGGCATCGATCAACAGTAGAGCAACAGAGATAGCAAAAGCTATTCCTGTGCACACACATGTGGAGTTTTAGATGGAGCATAGGAGTCCCAATGCTTTGCACGAATAGTCAAATCGGATAAAAGAAAAAAAAAATATATCATGAGAAAGATAATAGTGGCATGGATCAAGGCCTTGTAGGTTGAGATAAAACCCATTTCTTTGATCAAGCGAGGACTTAAGACAACACCATATCATCCTCGTCCATATTTGCGGCAGCTATACTTTCAAAACACACAATTAGCTCAACCAAATCTCATCATGAGAGGAAGTGATAGCATCACTGGAAGAGGTTGCAATATCCGCGTCTCTTCTTGGTGGGAGCGCCTTTAGGGCCAAGATCAGATACTCATTTCGGTTTCTTCAACTTGGGAAGATGGATAGATCCTACACAAAGAGGCGAACCTACCACATTGCATGGGGAAGAGCGAGTGGTTAGTGGAGATGCCGCTAGTGGGGATGGCGATAACACCACAGGCCTCCGCCAAGGTAAGGGTGAGCACTTTAGAAGATTCATTTGGGCAGTAATCAATGTCGGGACTCGAGAAGCCATTAGTGTAAGTATGGTGAAGGCAGAGGGTAAACGAGAGAAGGGTTGATGAGAGTTAAATTGCAGGGAGAGGGGAGAAGAACTAAAGGTCATGAAAAGAAGAAAATAAAGAAGATCAAAAGTGTAGTTATAAAAAGGGAAGAATTTAAATTTCAAAAAAATGGCGCGTCCTGTGTAAATATGCTCTTTTATTCTTACGGTTCATTGGTAATAATTGTGCCTAAAATATCGGAATGGGAGCCCAAAATGGTAAAGTTGAAAGCCCTTGACCCCACTCGCGTGGGGATCTATAAATACCGGGCTCAAACAAAGCCATATGATAGACCTGGGAACCAAGGTAAGGCCCTAATAAGGACATATGACCAGCTCCAGCAGATAGGTCCGAGCGGACATCCATTGGGGAAGTCCAAGAGAGGGCTTAATTATTAAAATAATGTAGATAACTTAACCCATTCCCAAAATAATATCCAATCGGTTGTTGAACAGGCGACTGAAAAAATTAATTTTTTATTGTTGGATTGCCTGTTCCCTGTTGAATAGGCGATCAAAGCCAAAGAATATAGATATATATATATATATATATACACACACACTAGAACTCTTTTGGTGACGCGCTATGCTGCGCACCCAGTTGGGAAAAAAATTATGAAAATAAAAGCAAAATTAAGATAAATAGGTACCTATTTTTTTACAATAGGTACCTATATTGACACCGGTGTCAATATACAACAGAAACTATGGTACAATTTTGTATGATACAATATTTTTTTACACCATGTGTAAGAACTTTAAACAAACAAAATTTTTAAAAGGAAGATACCTAGAGAATAAGAAAATCAAAGTATCAGAATTGATGTAGAATGATGAGCATGCAGACTCATGGGTACTGGATTCCGATTAATAGGTTGTTACGCAGTTGCAGCATCCTCCCTCATCTGTCCTTTAAAAAAAAAATAGATTAAAAAAAAATACAAAAACCCATTGCCATACATGCCATATAATCCATAGATATAAATGACTATGCAAGTAATAGCAGGGAAAACTTGCACGAGTAACCCCACAACAAAGCAAGTAATAGCAGGAGTAACACTATCATAATTCACAGTTGAGTGAGCATAGAGAGCGACTCCCACCAGCAATGTTAGGTAACAGTAAAATAGACCCGACACAATTCTTTTTCTAAGTATTTAAAGAGCAACAAGAATGAGCTAAACATTTCCTCAAAAACAAGGTATGCATTAACCTATAAGCCAGACAGGACATTGAACATCGATACAAAAATTATTGACATAGGCACAAAAGTCACAACTAAACATAATCATCTCTAATAAAAACCAAGTGATACTCAATTAAGACAAGGCTACCCAAAAAAAAAAAAAGAAAAAACTAAGGAGTCGGTTTCAATCTATTAAAATGCAGAAATTGCAGAAAAGGGCGCCTTCCATTCTGAAAAGGAAAAATGTAGCATATGTGAGCAATTCAGAAACAACATTTTGGACAATCAGGTAAAAAAGCATGAACATATTTAGGTTCTCATAATTTGACCAAAGAGAGGTATTCAATTCGCAGAAATGAATAAATTCAAACGTCCAAAATAACAAAATGACAAGTATTAGTTTTTTGCATGACATCAACTGCAAATGGTGTGTGGGAATATCAAATAATTATCTTCTCCATCTTTGGGTGGCAAATGCTCGGAGATCAAGAAGTTAAAAAATTTTGAAAGCATAAGTCTCATATGAGCGTAATTCATCTTCAAAAGATCATCAGTATCAGACACAATAAAGGCCAAATGATACATTAAAGTGACAGTGCTACCCAACTGATTCAATAGAAGCTCCATCAGATTGCTTTCAACCTCACGAATGATAATCTGAATGATGTAATGTAAATAATATAAGGTGTTATCTATAGGAGTCTGAAAAGATATGGAAGAACCCAATATGTATCCACACCTTTGAGATGATTTTTGTGTCATCCACAATTGAAAAAATGCAGGCAAGCACTTGAAATAACGGTTCAATAGTACTCCCTCCGTCCCAGCTAATGTGTCATGTTTGACTTTTTGACACTGTTCATTGTTCTACTTTGACTCGATTTTATTGCATGCAATGTATATATTTGGAAAAAATAATCGAGTTGGGTCTTGTTAGAATCGTATAATCATGTAGTTTTAGAATATATATTTTATATAATTTTTTGTTGTACACATTTTGAGATATTAGCGGTTGAAAAAGTGCATTGGATTGTGTGCAAAAGTGAAACAAGACAAGTTAAGTGGGACGGAGGGAGTAGTAAATTAGGATATAAAAATATGTGCGCCAAAGATTTTGCAAGACTCAAGTGTATATCATTTGAACGACAAGTGGACCTGAGAACTTTTGACTCTTGAATAACATCCGCAGAAAAAGAATTCAAAAGAAAATACAAATGATTTAGATAGACATCAAAGGTTTGTAAACCGCAAAATGCTTCTGCTTAGTATATTGAATAGGGAAATGAACAGACATGACACACTTGATCAGCAATGCTAAAGTATTTCGTTAATGCTCTGTACACAATAGAATGGTCTAAATTTTACAAATTTGGAAAACCTCATCATTGAGGGAACAAATAATGGATGAACAATTGCTCAAGTTTCTGTAGCAACAAAGTAAAGAAATTTGCATCCTCAGCACAACCCAAACAGAAAGGAATGAAAGAGCGCTTGTGGCGATATTTTTAAGATGAACCCAAACTTTTTAAGAGGATATGCGCAGTTAACGAACAAGATGGACCATATGAAGAATCCGGCGAGACCTATATCAATTGAAGTTGTAAATATGTGTCCCACATCGCAATAAAAGAAGAAAAGGACAAGAACTTGTGTTTGTGTTCATTTACACCCTTAGTCATATCTATATTTACAAATGAAGACATTTCTGACCACACTTATTCAATTGATTAAATACAATCAGAAAAGTGGAAATGTTACTGTTCATGACATAGTGATTATAGAAGCAATAACACTGACCATCTCAAGAGCTCTTCATATAACTCCACTTAAAATATTGAAATGCTTAACAAGTATCTCTAAGCTAAACAAAATCAATCAGGGGATTAATGACTAATTTATTTTTAATCCAATCGCCTGTTGAACAAGCGATTGGTTTTTTTTAATATATCTAATATATATAAATGCCAAGCAAGTTACTATTCCAATGAATAGTAAAGATGCACATGAACTTCCTATTATGCCATTGCTTTTGTCTTTTTGGTCCTTTTTTTTGTTTGGTGCTTCCTGCTCCTGCTAACGTGTGTGTTGCTTCACGATTTGCTGCCCCGCACCGTGTTGTTGGGTCCATTTGATTAGTTCTCCATTTTCCCATTCATACCCATTATGCAAATCAAAGAGATATCCTCCTCCGTTTCCTCTACCCGAAAATCCTAGCCCATCTTTCCGCGCCGTGTTTACGGCCTCCACACAAACAGCACACACAAACAGCACAGTGAAAATTGGCAAACAGACCTTCAGGTGAAGAGATGACTGTTGGGTGAGGGCGGCGCTGGTGCATCGAACTGGCGCGGTCTGATGTAGCCTCGCCACCACTGTCCGTCCCCGTCTCTCTTGCACCCTCCCTTTGCACGAATTTCCGAGCACTGGTCTCACCCTAGCGCCACCACGTTGCCACGCGTTGCCGCTGCTCCCTTGGAAACTCGTCGTCGCCCGCAGTTCAACCAGGGGTTTTATTGGTAATGGCATATTGTCTATTGCTCGGTTGTTGTACAATTTATACCTCATATCATTCTTAAAATAGTTTAAGTTTTGGGAATGTAATCAATACTTGAACAATTTTATTTTTTAAATTCGATTTTTTTATTCACATTTCCGCCCATTGAGCGGGAATAATAATAATAATAATAATAATAAAAAAGACAAAACAAAGAGGCAAATAATTACAGCTGGAAAATTAACTAATGGACTCATCTCCAATCCGAAGGAGGAGTCTACTTGATATAATGGACTCACTTCTTCAAATTAAACTCACGCAATAAAGACAAAACAAAGAGGCAAATAATTACAGCGGGAAAATTAACTAATGGACTCACTTCTTCAAATCCCAATTTGATCTAAAATTAACTCACGCAAAATACAGCGTGTTAAAAAACAATGGCCTATATTGATCTGGCAACAGTGTTGGTGAGCAGTCCATCTATGAAACACACTAATAAACCAGGGGCTTATTTGATTGATAGTTCTATTCTATCATCAGAAGATATAAATGGGAAGGCACCTAACCTACTTATTGTACAGCACAGACATGGCTACAAAAACCATCGACATAGGATTACTTTTCCAAGACCACAAGTTTAAAATCCTGCACGCGGATTGCCTGAACCTGCAGCTACAACGCCCATCCCACCATCCACTGTGGCCCCAACATTTTCACCAACACTATGTACAGTGACGGCCACTTTGTCACCATTGAGTTTTTCCACAAGTTCATCAATTTTTTTGAACTGAAATGGCCACGTTGAGTTATAAAGGAATTGCCGTAGATCAAACCTATTATCCTCAGGTGAGTAGCTCTGCAAAAGAAACCTAAACTTAGGTACAATAATTAGCTAACTTTTGAAGTACATATATGCACATATGCGTACGATTTGATGACACAATAGATATATTTACCTCAGCATGATACGATGGTGTTAGAACAGTCATCTTGTGTCTGTTGATGGAATAGTACTTGAAGAAATATTTAACTTTTTCAGCAATCTCTGCTGGAGTCAATTTCGTTCCCCATTTGTAACAGAGATTCTACAATGAAAAGAAGAGGAAACACATATATTCAATAAAATATACAAGCATACTCGATTCCAAGATGCAGAATTTAAAAAACATTACATTTTGTTCAAAAAGAAGTACTATGCAAAAGTACTTTAAGTAGACCAATTCATGTGTTTTAGCCATGTTCTGAAGCCTCTTTATTTGGATTGCAAGTGTCTTTGTTATTATACAAGACTATATTTACTCGATGTTCAGTATTCAGCCTTTATAACAGGTACATTTTTCAAGCGTTTAATTTGATAGTATCTGTTTTCATATGACATACAAATAACAAATTCGGAGTACTATTGTATTGGCATAGCATCCTGGTAGTGGAGTACAATTCAAGTAAAAGCAGATATCAAAATAGACACAGACCTTAAACATAGATACAGGTCCACAGCGGAAAATCTTGCGCATCCTTCCATAAACTGACAGTTCTTCGTATGTCATTCCCATATCCACTTCATCAAGCTGTTCAAGATTATGTATGTCAGTCAGCTTGAAATATCAATTTTTTTTTTAAGTTATTACTTCATACTTATTGTGTGCATTTGAGATACAAATAAGTTTTGAAGATGAAATCTTCAATTGAATTGTTAATTAACAATAACATGGCCTACATAAAACAATAAAAAAATAAAAATAAACAAAAAAACTTTTAAACAAAAAAGAAAAAAGAAAAACAAAGGTCCCAAAGAAATAATTATAAGATGTAAAAACAACATAAATAATTAACAAAAAAAAAGGAAAAAAAGAAAAGAAAATCATCTTCTAAGACATATTTGAAGGGGAAAGAAATAAGAACCACATTAGTAGTCTTAAGCCTATCAGATAATCCGAAATACCTGGCTGTAATTGGACCGTATAGGCTCCAATTCAGCAGTAGGGGGAGCCGCTTCAATCTCCGCTAAAGATGAATAACCAAGATGGACAGCAGCCCATTTCAAAAATCTCCGCAGGTCCTGCTTGCTAATACTTCCAATTGGATTTATATCAGCAGAACTGCAATCATACTGAGTAGTAAAACTATTGTTAAAAGCCGCTGGCACAGCAATTACCATTATCCATACTCGCATAGAGAGGATTTATGGTCTGGTGTTTCAATCAGTAGGATGCATTTAATAGGAAGAGTGTAGCAAATGAGCCCTTGACAAGAAGCTTTGTAAGCATAAAAATAAATGTAGAACCTTTGTTAAATACCCACGTAATCCTTCATCAACATTGGAGCTTCCTAAGACAAGGTAAAAACCTGGTTTGCTGTGAACCCACGGCAAAAGTGATGCAAACATAAATGCTAAGACCATTCTTATTCGAGCCTGTATATTTTGCAACCCTAAATTTTCAATGTTTGAACCCCCATCCACCTGAGACATGGAAAAACAATAAGTAAAAAAAGAAGTTATTGAAGAAGTTTATAGACATACAGAAGTATCATAGATGTGACATCTACAATTACATTTACTACTAGAAATATTAGACTTATCTATTCCCAGATACAGGTTATGTCACAAAGCACACTTCAAACATTTTAGCCTTCAGGCTTTTGACCTTGTAACGGGGTCTTTTCCCTGTAAGTGTCTGAAATAGAGAGAGCAAGGCAGAAACCACAACATCTATGGAGACATCAAGATGCCAAGACCCAATTTCTTCTGCAAGAACCTTTGCCCTCGTTCTTGTAGCATCCGAACTGTAAGGAAATTAAAATATTGATGATAAAAGACAATAGTTTTGTTATAAGTGAAGACCGCCTTTAGTCTGGGTCAAGTGGAGGAACAAACAAACCAAGATGAGCATTCAATACCACAAAACTAAGAGTATCAAGAATTTCTCAAACTCCAAACAAAGGAGGTCTAATCAGCCACAAATGATTATCACTCTTTTTAACAAAATGTTAATTCCTTTGATTCACAATCTCTTTCTAGGAGTTTTAAAATATTTCAAAAATTGATTGTCCATTTAATAATTTCAAGGCAATCATCATTCATCACACTATCATCTCTCTTTTTAAATTCATTAAATTATTAAATTATTACACGATATCTCTATCTTTCCCCAATTTTGAGATATTCATTACACTAATATTCACGATTATAGCAACTTTTTAATACGTAAACATAACCTTAAAACAGAACATTTATTTTGAATATGAGGAAGGAGTATTATACTTCGTATAAGTTTCAGAATTGCACATCTGATCTAGTCAGAGAGATGTTCCAGACTGACTTTATCAGAAACAAACAGATGTCAGTTACACTGCAGATATTTTAGCTTATACAGTATGTTATGTAGAATGTAGATGCTAGGGAACTAGTTTCAGGTTTCAATTAGTGACAAATGTTGTTGTCCAACAGGCACCATTTCTCATGTGTGATATATGGATATCCATGGATCTGTCAAGAAAGGGTAAGGCAAGTTAACATACAGAATGGTTTCGGTATGATGTTCATGGGACAAAATTCTGATTTGCATAATTTAACTGAAGGAACTCGTAAAAGTAGATGAAAGACATTTGATGAACCTAAGCAATATATTTCTCCATGCAACACCCAATCAGAAACTCACAATAGAATGCTATTAAATTGCTGAAGTCTCTTAATATGATTCTTATCTCTGTTCTCCAAGGGCATATAAGGCTTTACAAAAAAGAAACATGTGTCCCATAATTTCTCACCTATTTTCAGATCCCATGAAAACTGTGTAGAATATTCGCCTAGCAAATTCTTTGCTTTCAGTTGGATATTGCCCATCAGCATAATGGCCAATTCTTATTGCATCAGCTTTGACTTGTTCATCGCCGTTGGATATTGCTGATGGAATAGTGGATTCAGAATGCATATAGCATGAAAATTATTAGTGAGAAATATGCATATCCAGAATGCAGCACCATAATCAATCCAGTTTTTCAGATTGTTAGAATTTGAATACAGGAAAATGAGAAAAATAAAGGAGGGCAAAATTACTCATTGGAAAGATAAAATAAAGAGGTTTTACACCGATCAAGGAAAATTATAAAGATAACCTTAGGCCATATAAACCTCACACTTGCGAACTTCCACAAAGCAAACTTATAGTGACCCCATTCCTACATTTCAGAAAAACCAGGACTCGTGAACTTGAACAATAGCGGCAATATGTTAATCACTACATATATCAGGATTAAAATTTTTCTTATAAAGAAAAAAGAAAACCCATCCAACAAAGTCAAACACGTAACATGTGCAAACTTAAGAGTCTTTCCTTGGTCTTCAATGGTAAATTAAACTAAAAAGCTTGGTTCCTTCAATCAGAAAATCCACGCTTTTCCAAACCCAGAAGGCGGACGGGATTCTAGGAGAGAGTGACGGGGTACTTGAATATCCATCTTCATAAGAATTAACTTGAATGTTACAAGAACCAGACAAAGGATACTAAACAAAGAACATCACAAAAAACTCTGCAGAAAGAAGAACTAATAGAGGATAGGGCGATTCACCTTTTACTACTAGTTGGCACATGCAACCAACTATAGCAGCAACAGATGAGCTATCCGCTCCACCTGAAAGTGGAAGTAGAAAACCAGAAGCACCACTTCTTCGCAAATAATCCCACAACCAGCAGCCCGGCCCAAAAGCTATTTCCTCTTCAGGAGAATGATATTGAACCTGATACCAAACTAAGAAGATTGTGTAGAAGATAAAAATGGACGTCTGGGCACAGATTGGAAAAACTCAAATTCAAACCGGCAAATACAAACACTAACACAAAATTAGTGTAATTACTTACAATGGTACAATATTCAGTGTAATTAGGTTTACAGCTTTATTCCGAGAGGATCAACACCACAAAAAGCATAAATAAGAAATTGACATCATTTATCCATGAACCATTTCAAAATATCAATAGAAAGCAATGAAAAGAACAGTGTGCGCATTTGTTTCATATCTATGGCCGTCGTCATCATCATCATCTAAGCCTTTCTCCCCAAGAGACATCAGTTATATGGATCACAATCCCTAATTTGTTCAGTTAAAATAAAAGTTCCATTTAAATTCAAATGTAGCTTGCCTCCATGTGTATTTTATTCTCAATATTTTTTCTAGTTTCCTAGTTATATGAACCACTGAGTATCTACCAGCAACTCGTGGTGCTAGAGCATCTAGGGATCTCCTAATTAGAGGAATAAATTATCTTAAGCATGATATTCATATTTTTCATATATTGGTGCTGCCCAAAATTGAAATGTATAATTGCTCAAACTAGGCTACCAATGCCTAGCTATGGTTCACAATGAGAACATATGAATCAGCTCATAACAATTTAATAAAATCATGATGGATCAGTCAAAGAGAAGGAAGAAATAGATGTCTAATAGCAAGCATTTCTAGAATATTGATTCTACTAATAGCAAAGAGCTTCATCCACTTAAACTTGCCTGTGAATGGAAGGAAGCCAGTAACTATATACCAATTATATGACCAAAGTTTACACTTGAGCTCTATCCTTGAAAGTTTGATTTGCATGTTAATACCTACTTAGGGACAATGAAGGTATGGTAACCTTGTAACATTTCAGAAAGCTATTATAAGTTATAAGCCCTTAAGTGAAAAAATCAGAGAGAAAAGCTCAATAAAAGAAACATATTATGTCAACAACTCTCTTTGGATTAAGATATTATGCAAGTGATGATTTGCTTAGAGAGGCATCTCACTGAGAAGATGATGCCACTTCGCAGCAACCCCTCCCCCCTCCCACACAAGTCTAGAATTATCCACCATATCCTTAATCCCTCATGCAAATACATTGCTATTAAGCCGTCTGGTTTTGGTATCCCAACTTAGTCAGAAAGAAGTCCATGGTGAAGGTTGTTTCTTTGGCAGTAGAAATGATGCTAACTACGGTTATTGTAAAAAGTTAGGAAGTGCAGAAGGTCAATGCTAGGCATGGAATTCAACACACACATAAGAGTGTTGTCTAATCCAAGGTCATGAAAGTCGGGGACATTCTGAATTTTCAAACAAGAATCTTGATTATGAGGTTTTCTAGGAATACTAAAACCTAGTCAATTATTTTCCCATGGAAATACAAACAAACAACTTAGTAATCAAACTCATTCAGAATTCTTAAACAAATATTTTGTTCAATGCTTCCTGCATGAAATGATCAAAACACAAATAGAATTCCTTTGATATCAACTAATTGGCTTACCTTAAGTGGACTTGAAAGTGCAACCTGGAGATTAAAGGACTCGCAGAGCTTGTAAGCAACTGGCACAGAAGAAACAACCTGTTTGCAACTGGCTTGTTCCTGAAAGCAACTAATAGATCCTCTAAGACTGGCCACCTGCAACCACATTATATTAAATTATAATTCACAATATAGAAGTCTAATAAAACCATCCAACAATCAATGTATTCTGTCCATATCTTGCTTGTTTCCTTAAAGCCACACTGCAAAAAATCTACTTGGGATATCTGCAATATAAACAAGTAGATACTGCAACACATGTCCTATACCTTAGCAGTAGAAAATAGCTGTCAAGAATTTCAAAAAATAGAGGGAAACAACATAAAACCCTTAAATATATAACACTGTGACCAAATCAACATAGAATTCTGCAGTAACAAAGTGCAAGTACAACACCACAAACAAGTGTTCTGTCAAGTCCCCAGAGAATAGCAAATATAGGATATGACATACCGCATCTAGATCCACTTGAGCAACCGCCAATTCAACATCATTAAGGGAAAACTGTGAGCCCTGTGCAACTACATCTCCATTTATAACAACACTAGCGCATCCATCTGCATAGAAACAATTCTGAAATATGACATCCTCCAAATAATATCACTGTGCAGGAAGGAGGGGGTATGAACTTTAATCAGTTATTCTCCATCCCACTATATGATAAAAAATGGCATGAAATGCTGCCCACAGTCCATGGGGTCCAGTGTAGCAATAGGGTATCTCAATTTGGAAATAGACCTAGTGAAACAGTGAGTTTTCATGCCCCTTCTTATCAAAATGTTCCATAAAACAGTAAAAAGAACAAGAAAACATGTGTCGATGATTTACATCATTTCAAATTATATGATTTCCATTGGTAACGAATCATCTTTCATAGAGTTATTATTTTTATGTCTCCAACTATAGGCTTGACAAACATTAATTTTCCCCTCAAAACTATATAGAGTGTTATAACATGACAACAACCACAGTCCAGAAGAATGGCAAAAACAAATCACACCATCCTACCCACCATAATACAGGCGTCCACCGTCACATCCTTGGTGATTGCTATACATGTAAACTCCCCCACGTGTATGTGTCGCACCTATAAAAGCACGGAGGCGAAGATCAAGTTTCCGCAATTGATGGTGACTTCCACTTGCATTCATAAAAACTTCAACACCATTCAATGCAAGTTCAGCATGAGGGGGCATTGGACTAAAGAGCTCCTCACACACTTCAGCTGCAACGGCTCTGAGAGAAATTAAAGTTTGAAAGATCAGAAATTATCAAGAGCTGCCCCAAGCTGAAGGCTCTGCTAGAGCCATTTCTATAAGAGGTTGCCAACAAATACATTTGGGCAATCATGATGCAAATTATGGAATAAAATTAAGAACTAAACAAGAAGAGGAGAGAGATATCAAGCACTAAAAATTGTAGAAGTAGAAGCAATGTATTGACAAGGACTGATATAAATCATCAAAAGCAATTATAATTATTTCAATATAGGCACAAGGCTCATGTATTCTCATCCAAATGACCTGCATTTCTACATTCAAAATCAAATGTGATCACCATTTTCTGAACAAACACACACACATTCTTTTTGAACCTGTCTAAGCTATAATGCAAGATCTAAGTTGAACCTGTCTAAGTTGTGTGAATTAAGCGCAAAATATTATATACCTCATTAACAACCAAATTTTCTCAGATGAGATTTTCATTAATATAGTATCAATGCAGGAGGTTCCATATTCAATTCCTTTTGTCATCTATTAATGGAAGCATGTTCCATGTTCAAAAATTTACGAGAAGACATTGCTATGATGTGAGAAGCGTATTATTTAAGCATTAAACAAATATAAAATGATACACCACCTTAACGACTCAAATTTTAACAAAGTTGGTAATTAATATATACAGAGCTTTAATCTCAAGGACTTATTTCAAGGCTATTAAGATGGGAAGTGAGTGAAGACAAAGAATTATACTTAAAAAAGTGGGAAATATAAGGAGTGTTTTGAGGCAAGAGCAAGAAACGATCAAATTGATTTCAGAAGATATAAGAGCATACGTGTCCTGAAATTGAACATATCCATAGCCAAAGGGCACAGTCTCCTGAGACAAAGCCTCTGCAATATCACTTGGAAGAAGAAAGTCTTCAAGATAATCTCTTTGTTTCCAGGCAGTAAACCATCTAAGCTCTCTGTAGTTTCCATCATTTGCAAGACACATCTTTGGGCGTATCATCACTATTCTCCTATTCAAGCACAATACTTGGCAATTGTAACGCTCTGAACCTTTGATTATTGGCATACCAAAACTGCAAAATATGTCATCCGTCCAATCACCAAGCAGTAATTCTTTTAAGCAGTCCCACCTACAAATTAACCCTTCAAATTGAGAAAATACGCCAACAAAATATTCATCTGCGATACACACAAACAGGGATGCCATTATGAAGCTACGGAATTAGCTTTCTTCTAAAGAAGGTGTCGAATACCATAAAAATATTCTTAAACCCCCAAAGAGGAAGGAAAAACAAAAAGCCACTTTGAAGCCACGGGATTGCCAATTTGTACAAGGTACCAAAAACCACATGAATCATCAGAAGCGATCAAATTTAAGAGTAGGAAACAAACAGCTTCATCATAAATATTAACTTTCTGACTTTGAGCTGGACAATATCATCATAGTGCAAAATTTATTAACAAAATACTCCACAAATTTGATCGCAATGGCATTTACAGAAAAACAAAAAACCAATTGTCTTTCGCAGACAAAACGAGGCAACGTGCAAACGAGCCAAATTCTTCGAGCAGAAATATGTTCAAACCAAGGTCATTCATTCATGACCATAGTTGAATAAGCCCACTTAACTAGACATCCATAGACGTAGTGGGATTGCAAGCTTACGCATGGTTGACAGTATCGAGCTCCAAGAAATGGTCCTCACAGCCATATCCGGTAATTTCTAGCTCGGGGCCGAGGCGGATGACAGCGCCGGCCGCTTTAGCTCTAGATATCGACTCCTTAATATGCTTTATATTGCAGTCGAAATCCATTGCCCATTGATTCAAGTTGCAGGTTGCGACTTTGAGGAGTCTCATCGTCACAATTATCTATCTGCAATCGCGTTCGAAATGGAAAAGGCGTAATTAAGGAAAGAAAGCGGAAAGCGGAAAGCGGTGGAGGAGGGGACGAAGAGGCTTGTGTGCCGTAAAAATGTTTTGAGTATGAAATGATGAAAAAAATAATATGGAAAAAAAAATAATTAAAATAAGCAACATGTAATTCCCTGTATTTATAAAAGTAATAAATAAACATGAATATTATAAAAATAATGAATATTATAAAATAATATGGTCATTATTTAGCATGTAATTGCCTGTACAGGAAGCGAAACACGGACACACAGTTTGTCACTCAAAAAATAAATAGGCAGAGTTATTACAGCAAAATGGGAATAATTGCCATAAAGTCCATTTTATTGTAATTGCCAAAAACATCCATTTTTTTTTGTCACTTTTGTCCGATCCGTCTTCTTCTAAATTTTAGCTCATATTAGTCCATTTCGTTTACTAATTAAAACTAAATCCATCCTAAACACACTAATCTAAATTAATTAAAAATTTAATCTGAAAAATTGCCAAATACGTCAATTTTCTTGTCGTTTTGTTTGAATACGTCCTCACCCTGCAAATAATTAGCTCTAACTTTTGTGATCATTGCATTAAATATATTCTACTTTTGTACATTATATTTTGTTTTGTTTTGTTTTTTTGTTTATGCAGTCTACATTATATTGTCACAACTACAAGTAAAATATTTTCAATGTATATCATATTCACATGTCAAACATCAAGAATTCTAATTAGATGCACTACATAGTCTCATTATAATGCCATCAACCATTAGGTTCAAAATTACATATTCCAATGGCGTTTTCCTTCAAAATAAAAATAAACATGTAACCATTGACACAACTAATGAGGGCTCAATGGCAAGCTGTTGGAGTCATCATCCAAGAAAATAAAGAATTGAGTATAGAGCTTGTCAATGTGTAGGAGACATTTCATAGAGCGGATGAATTTGTAGAGCATTTAAAGGTGAAAAAAATGAAGTAGACAGATGTTAGAAGCTTTTTTTTTTTAAGAGGAAATGTTAGAAGCTTTTTTTTTTAGGAAACTTCCTTTATTACCACAAATCAACTCCAAAAGATACAGTACATGGTTACAACTCCCAAACAGGACAGATAAGTATAAGAGAACTTGTCCCACGAAAACATCCGATCAGCAGGACATCAGACAAAGAGCCAAACCGCCTACAACATGCTTATCAAAGACGAACTCATCCCAGCGGGAATGAGGTGATAAGAAAAAGATAAGAAAAGAAGAACAACTCCTCCCAACAGGACATCAGACAGTGCATCAGGCAAAGAGACAAACCTCAAACAGCATGCTCATCAAAGAAGAAACTCATCCCAGCGGGAATGAAGTGATAACAAAAAGAGATAAGAAAACTGGCTTTCCCTGCTTATAGCCAACCTTCGACCCTGCCTTCCTTGGCTGCGCCACGCTGTGCCCAAATGTCGGCGAGTTCGTTCTTCTCCCTCAATATGTGTTGCACCTTGACATCACCTCCACATTTGAGTATGGCCAAGACAGAGACCAGGTAGCTCGAAAACCTTAGAGGGATCTTACATGGCTCTCTTAACCACCGAACAACATTAAGTGAGTCAAATTCGAATATAAGCTTAGGTAAGGGGAATCCTTGGTCACGAATCAGCGCTGTACACATCCTACATACTGCTGCCATCTCTGCTTCATTTGACTCCTTGAAACCAATGTTATCTGACAGAATAAAAATCACAACGCCCTTCTCATCCCTAATAACTTCGCCAACACCGCCCGGACCCGGATTCCCAAGAAATGATCCGTCCGTGTTTATTTTCCACCACCCCACCTCAGGTCTCTCCTACACTAAGCCACGATGCTCCATCCCATACCTTTCTCTCGGCTGTACAGTTCCCAGGAAAGCTCAGGTCCAAACTAAATGAATTAACATTCGTACCCTCCCCACAAATGAACCACCACTGCCCCACCCTCCACTTTACCAATTCAATAGCTCTTTTCTGCTCAAACAGTTGGCCTTTAAAAACAGCCTCATTTTGCAGCAACCATACTGTCCAAATAATTGCAATGCCTACCAACATCCACACCTCCCTTTGACCCAGCCTTATTTGAGAATAAAACCACCATAGTAGAAGATCTTTAGCACTCCCTGGTCCCGCCCACGACATGCCAAACCAATTCACCCCTTCATACCATAAAGCACACACCTCCCTACACTTACAAAAGAGGTGATCAATGGATTTAATTCCCACTCCACAGATAGAGCACTAGGCACTTTCCATCAACATGCAATTCCTTCTAACCAATTGCTTGCGGACTGGAATTGCATCATGAAAGAGTTTCCAGACCAATGTTTTGGCTTTCATCGGACGCTTTAGTTTCCATAGTCGGGTCCAAAACCAACCCATAACATTGTCTTGCCTTGCATTTATATTCAACCTGTAGGATCTGGTAGAGTATCTACCCGTACTTTCTGTCGCCCAATGCACTCGGTCCTCCATGAAACGATTCAAACTTTGGCCTCTAATGGTCTGCATGAAATCATCCCAGATACCCAGCTCCCAATCATACAGAGGCCTCCTTAGTTCAATATCCCAACCCCCATTCAATGCCACTCCATTTCCCACACTCCACTACCTGTACATCCTTATTCACCGATAAAGCAAATATTCGAGGATATCTTTCCTTCAGTGGCTGTCCTCCAATAGTCCAAACTGTAACACCCCGGATTTGATAACCCAGGCCGGGATGTCACCGCCGCAATTCCCTAGTAAGACACGGCTTCCCGAGCTTGCTAAGGAAATGCAAGGCTTGTGGGTATGAAAAGATTTAAAAACATTTCAAGATTTAGTCCGGAAATTCATAATACTTAATACGATAGTAGTAATCATCATGCGCGAAAAGTAAATAAAGGAAGTGCAGCGGAAAGCAAAATCACGGCCAACATGGCCAAATCCTCGGGTTTAACAGACCCGGTAAAAACAGTACGATGCAGAAATTTAAAATGTTCATAAATGATTCCCCCCAAGTGCATGCGTATGCGTCACTCGACATACTCTGTAAAAGAAAAATGACAACGGTTGTCAGTATAAAAATATACTGAGTAAGTTAATCCCTAACTAACAAATAAAGGGGTTACAAGTGTTTAAACTAAAGATTTCGCTTATCGTACGAGAATTTAAAAATACATGATTTATTAGCAGCGGGAAAAATCATGATTAGAGAACTAAATTTTTAAAAGCGTAATCTAAAGCATAATTTAAGATGCATAAAATTTAAATACGTAATTAAAGACAGGATAAATACGATTTAAGCATAATGAAACACTCACACGAGTCTTTTACTTTTCATCCCGTAAACTAAGAAGAGGACACCATACCGGGAGATCACTAACGAGGCAATCTCAACATAGGACCACTAACGAGGCAGTCCAAACAATGGGAGACCACTAACGAGGCAGTCTCAAAGATAGTAGGACCACTAACGAGGCGATCCAAAAAGATAGTAGGACCCCTAACGAGGCGATCCACAAATACAACGCGCGAGATCACTAACGAGGCAATCTCAGATAGTAAGGAGACCACTAACGAGGCAGTCTCAAAGATAATGATAGTATGAAGATCGGCTCAGCCTAGTGAACGGGATTTTTCGAAAGTTCGTATTTCAAAGTTATCAAAGGATCGATATCGTGTTTTCATAGTTCGAGTTTTCTCAAGTTCGAAAAATCCTATTCGAGGCAGTTCACGCCTTTCTTAATTTAAAATTCGTTTTTCCTCCAAAAATTCTGAAACTTGGCCAGTAATTCAAAAACACACACACGAACAACTTTCATGTTTTAAGTTTTTGGAAATAAGGTTCCGAAGTGAGTTAAAATTTGAGTTTATTGCAAAGAATAATTTACGTCTTAAAAACTGTTTTCGTCACAGGTTCGTGTAACGCCGATTAAAAATTCATTTCAAAACCAATCGATGTGAAATTTTTACAGTAACTACACGACACATTAAGGAACAACTTTCATGTTTTAAGTTTTTGGAAATAATGAATTCTTGGTACTCAAAAATCGTGTGCAACTCACTGCATACTCATGGCCCTTAAAACGAATTCAAAACAGTTCTAAAAACTTGGCCGATTGACATATCAAATGAACACCAAAATTCGTGAAATTTTGTAGGCATAATCTAGACACAATTATCTACAATTTTTGTTTAGAAATGCAAAGTTAAATCATTCGAAAAATGGGTGAAAAACATGCATCAAGTTGAATGAAGGAATCTGTCACAGATTTGAATAGTTCGGTGTGAAACAGAAAGTTCATGGCGAAAATTGGGGTAGCAAAACTTAATGTCAATGGCTGAAATTTGGACACAAGATAGATAAAGGTGTTAGGAACAACTTTTATGTTGAAAAGTTTTCGGTTTGAATTCCCGAAGGTCGAGTTTTTGGCGAGTCTTTAAAATTGGACGAAAATAGGGTTTTTGAAAACCGATTTTTGTTACAAGCCTATATCTCGAGATTTAAACAACAAACAACCACGAAAATTTGTGAGTAAGGTGTTAACTTACTTAGAATGATGATAGGGTCGCTGGATTGGGTTTCCGGACGTCCTAGGGTCACGACGAACGGCCAACTTCTCCGATCGCTTTTTGTTCGTTTTCCGACGGGAAATCGTAGTAAGGAAAAAGGGTTAGAATATGAGTTTCTGAGATCTATGGACGAATTGAAACGTTGCACAATGGCTTACCAAGAGTCTAGAGGGCAGGGGCTTGTCCCGGTCGTCCCGTCGTCGCCGGAATACTTGCCGGAAAGTGGTGTCGAAAGAGTTTCGAACTTGGAGAGGGAATTGAGGGTGGAGGCTGAATGTTTACTGAAAACCTAGGGTTTGGGGCGCCCCTAGGGTATTCTTAAGCCTTCCCCAAGGCTGAGATTCGATTGCCATGGTTAGGGGTGTGGTTTTTGGCAAGAAAATCGCCATGGAAGGAAAGTTTACACTTTCAGCACCTCTGGCGCGCTGGTGGCGCGCACCTAAGCTTTTGTCCGCGCGGAGCACGCGTGCCAGGCCTGGCGTCGCGACGCCCTTGGCCGCGCGGTGGCCGCGCGGCGGCGCGCGGACAGCGCGGGCCGGCCGGACCGGCCGGTTCGGCTCCGCGTGTTCCGTCGGGTCTTCCCTCGCTTTCCCCTATCGGTTTTCTACGTGTTAGCTCGATTCCCTGGGGCGTCTTCGTTGCGGAATCTTCTCCTTAATCTTGTTACGAGTCCGGCTTATCGCTCGCAACATTTCCGGGTCCTACTTAGCCTAGTCTAAATTGGTTTCAACATCCCCTATCGTCCTTGTGGTCTAATTCGTGATGTATTTTGTGATTTATTTCGTGACTGAACTTAGAAATTAGTTCCAAGCTGCCTACGTACCCTGTGAAGGGATCAAGTCATGACGTAGTTCAAAACAATTTGAATTTGTTTTTCCTCGGGTGTTACATCCTCCCCCCTTAAGAATACAGTTATGTCCCCATAACTGTGGTCGGGTCGTCTTGGAAGAGGGTAGGGTAACGTTGCCTCATGTCGGCTTCCAATTCCCAGGTTGCCGTCTCCGTCTCGTGGTTGGACCACAGGACCTTGACCATCTTTACAGTTTTATTCCTTGTCACCCTTTCCTTGTAGTCGAGTATTTGCACCGGGGTTTCTTCATAGGTCAAGTCATCATCCAATTCGATTACGTCCGGTTGGAGTACATGCGACGTGTCGGGCACATACTTCTTTAGCTGGGAAACGTGAAACACGTTATGGACGCGTGCTAGTTGAGGCGGCAGCGCCAGCCGGTACGCCAGATTCCCTACTCTCTCTAGGATCTCATATGGCCCTATGTATCGTGGGCTCAGTTTCCCCCGCTTGCCAAAGCGCATTACGCCCTTCATTGGCGAGACCTTCAGCATGACCTTGTCACCGACTTGAAATTCCAAGTCCTGCCGTCTCACGTCCGCATAACTCTTTTGCCGGTCCTGAGCGGCTCTCATCTTCCCCTGGATAACCTTAACTTGCTGAGCCATGTCCTCCACCAGTTGTGGCCCTACTGTCATTACTCGATCGTTCTCTTCCCAACTCAATGGGCTCCGGCATCTTCGTCCATACAGTGCCTCGAAGGGCGCCATGCCGATGCTCGCATGGTAACTGTTGTTATAAGAGAACTCGATCAAGGGTAAATGGTGCTCCCAACTTCCCTTGAATTCCAACACACAAGCCCTCAACATGTCCTCCAGCGTCTGTATAGTTCGCTCCGTCTGTCCATCCGTCATAGGGTGGAACGCCGTACTCATCTTTATCTGCGTCCCCAGAGCTTCTTGCAGCTTGGTCCAAAACTGGGAGACGAATCTGCTATCCCTATCCGAGATGATGTCATGCGGCACCCCGTGCCGGCGTACCACATTGTCTATGTATGCTCTTGCTAGTTGGTCCATTGTCCAAGTGTCCTTCATCGGGATGAAAATGGCGGCCTTCGTTAACCTATCCACGATCACCCAGATCTTATTCATTCCTTTTGGCGATCGTGGCAACCCTGAAACAAAATCCATGGAGATGCTATCCCACTTCCAGCTTGGGATCTCCAATGGTTGCATTAATCCTAAGGGCTTTTGCCGTACTGCCTTGATCTTCTGGCAGGTAAGGCACCTTGCCACGAATTCGGCCACCTCTCTCTTCATGTTCGGCCACCAATAATTTTTCTTCAAGTCCTTATACAGCTTATCCCCTCCGGGGTGGACCGAGTAGGGGGTGCTATGGCCTTCCTCCATCACCTTCTTCTTCAGATCTGCGGACTCCCGCGGTATACACCATCTTCCCCTGAAGCGGATGCTCCCGTCCTCGTGAACCTGGAAATCTACTGCCTTTCCTTCGGCAATGCTTCTCCTTATTTCCTCCATCTGTTCGTCACTCGATTGAGCGAGTCGTATTTCTTCGAATACGGTAGGGCTTACTACCATCGCGTTGACGACCTCGGTTACCGTACCGGGCTGCACCAGTTCCAGGCTTAGTTTCGCCAAATCTCTGTACAATTCGGCCGGTATCACCAGTGAGTTCGTGACATGTTGCGCCTTCCGACTCAAGGCGTCGGCCACGACGTTGGCCTTGCCCTCGTGATACGCGACTTCTAGGTCGTAATCTTTGATCAATTCCAACCATCTCCTCTGCCTCAAGTTCAGCTCTCTTTGCGTGAATATGTACTTGAGGCTCTTATGGTCGGTAAACATCCGACACTTCCGCCCATAGAGATAGTGTCTCCAGATTTTTAGGGCGAACACGACCGCGGCCAGTTCCAGGTCGTGCGTCGGGTAGTTTTGCTCGTGCGGTTTCAGCTGTCGTGATGCGTACGCTATGACCTTTTGATCCTGCATCAGTACGCACCCCAGTCCTTCTCTCGAGGCGTCGCTATACACCTCGAAGTCTCCATCCTCTGATGGTAACGCCAACACCGGCGCCGTGGTAAGTCGTTTCTTCAGCTCCTGGAATGCGGCTTCGCACTCGCCAGTCCAGTCATACTTCACCCCCTTCTTCAGCAGTTGGGTCAATGGGCGGGCGATTTTGGAGAAATCTTGGACAAATCGCCTGTAGTAGCCTGCCAGTCCGAGGAAGCTTCTTATCTCCGTTGGGCTCTTCGGGGGTACCCACTCGGTTACAGCCGAGATTTTCGCCGGGTCTACCGCCACTCCGCTGGCGGATACGATATGCCCAAGGAATGTTACCTCTCTCAGCCAGAAGTCGCATTTGGACAACTTCCCATATAGCTGATTTTCTCGGAGGATCCTCAGCACTTTATGTAAGTGCTTGGAATGTTCTTCCTCGTCCCTTGAGTAGACCAAGATGTCGTCTATGAATACCACTACGCATTGATCTAACAGTCCTCGGAACACGTTGTTCATGAGGTTCATGAACATCGCCGGGGCATTCGTCAGTCCGAATGACAGGACTGTGAATTCGTAGTGTCCGTAGCGAGTCCTGAACGCTGTCTTCGGGATGTCCTTCTCAGCAATTCGCAGCTGATGATATCCCGATCGCAGGTCGATTTTGGAGAACACAGTAGCTCCCTTCAGCTGGTCAAACAGATCCTCGATTCTGGGCAACGGATACTTGTTCTTGATAGTGACTTGATTAAGTCCCCTATAGTCAATACACAGTCTCAGACTCCCATCCTTCTTTTTGACGAATAAGACCGGTGCTCCCCATGGAGACGTACTCGGTCGGATATACCCCTTTTCCAGCAATTCTTCGAGCTGTTCCTTTAGCTCCTTCATCTCCGGCGGTGCCATGCGGTAAGGAGCCTTTGATACAGGTTCCGTTCCCGGGATAAGATCTATGGTGAACTCGAGATCCCTCTCAGGGGGCATGCCGGGAACGTCCTCTGGGAACACATCCGGGTACTCTCTCACCACCGGAATGTTGTCTATCTTTACCCCTTCAGCCTCGAGGTTGTGAACGTAGCATGCGTATAGCGCGTGGCCCTTACGCATTAGGCTACCTAACTCTAGGACGTTGATTAACTTGTTAGATTTCTTGGGGGGTTGAGAGTAGAAGATGACTCTTTTCCCCCTACTTTTTGACAGCGTGATCTTTTGCTTTTGGCATTCGATCACGGCCTTATACCGGGTTAGCCAATCCATTCCTAGTATGACGTCAAAGTCCCTGACGTTGAACTCTACCAAGTTTGCGAAAAACTCTACGTTCTTTATCACTATAGGTATTCCATTGTAGCGTTTAGAGCATGCTATTACTTCTCCAGAGGGCAGTTGGATGCCTAAGCTAATTATCTCGCACTTAGGTAGATCTAGTTCAGTTACGACTCTCGAAGATACAATCGAGCAACTGGCTCCGGAATCAAATAAGACTCTAAGTGGAGTGCTTAGGACATGGAAAGTACCTGCCATCACGTCACCCTGCGCGGGTATGTCAGCCTGGTTGATCACGTTCAACCTCCCCATCGGCCTCCCTTGATTGGCTGGCTGGTTCTGATTTGGGTTTGCATTTTGCTGCTGGTTCGGAGGGCGTTGGTTCGGATTCGGAGGAGGCCGATATCCTTGGTTGTTGCCATTCCTACCTCCCTGGTTGAACGGCTCGTTAGGTCCAATGACCAAGTCTTCTCTTTTCGTGATGTTCTCGAGTCGGGTTCGACATTCCTCCCTCCGATGGCCAATTCGGCCGCACCGGAAGCACTCGCCCATCTGAGGACACCTCCTTACCAGGTGCGGCCTGCCACATCGTGGGCACGGTGGCACTCGCCCTCCTTGGTTGACATTCCGACCATTGTTGTTCTGAGCATTCCCGTTCGGCCCTTGCCGAAAGTTGTCCCCGCCAGTAGTGTTGCTTGTCCGGTTATCCCTGTTCCTCTTGTCCGGGCCTTGCGCCCCTCGGCTGGATTCCCCAGCAGCCTTCCTCTTTAGCTGTTGCACTCGTGCTACTGCTACTGCACGATCGTAGACAGATTGCAGGTCCGGGTAGTTAACTCCAGTGATCACCTCCCGAATCGACAAGTTCAAACCCATTTCGAACTTTTGCGCCTTCTCCCCGTCAGTAGGTACCATCCTGGGCGCAAATCTCACCAATTCCTTAAACCGTGCATAGTATTCTTGAACAGATTTCTCTCCCTGCTTCAGGGATGAGAACTCCTCGTACAGTGCTGCCTTAGTACTCATCGGGTAGAAGCGCTCCCGGAGTAACTCCATGAACTCGTTCCACGAGTAAGGTTCATCATCCTCCGCCAGCTTCCCTTGGGTAGCCTGCCACCAGTCGTCGGCCTCGCCACCCAGGTAGTACGAGGCCACGTGGACCTTCTCCCCCTCCGGGCATCTTACCGCCTTTAGCAATTTGTCGAAGGTTCTCAACCATTCTTCCAGCTTAGCGGGGTCTTCCTCCCCGACGTAGTAAGGTGGTCGGTAGGGGTTCACCGCAGCCAAGTAGTTGATCCTCGCTTCTGGTGGTGGCGCCGCGGCAGCTCCACCCTGGTTAACGTAAGCATTACCCAGTGCGATTAGTAACTCTTCCATATTTCTCAATCGCCCTTCCGCAGGGTTAGGCATTGGTCCTGCCGGGTTTGGCATCTCCGCGTCAGGTGCCTGCTCATTGGGTTGTCCCGGCGTGCCGTGGGTGTTGGGGGTGGCAGGGAAGGCCCTTGGTCGTCCTCGAGGTGCCATCCCGTTACAACCGAGGAAGGTGTAAAGTTCAGGGAGATTCGATAAAGTGGAAAAAAAAGTCTTGCTGAATTGTATGGTGCTAATCAGGAGTTGGTCAGTATTTGCATTTATTTATTCAGTCGTTTAGGGTTTAGGGTCTGAGGTACTTGTCGTTTTGTTATGCAGAAATAGATGCGTTGTTTGTCTGTCGGCGCTTTGTTAAGATATAAAGAGGGTGTATAAAATAAGTTTTTGTGACTTTATTGCTCAGTAGAAGTTTTTGTTTCGATACAAGCGACAAGTAGCAAAGATCCTGAAAATAGTTTTGGGAAAATAGAAAAGGAGAACAATGGGAATAATGCATCAAAAATCTCTAATCCTGCGAAGGGTAGGTGGTCGGGTCCTCCATGGGGTCATCCTCATCACTTGATTCCTCGATGGTGCCCGTGCCAAGGGGCCCATGAAACACTGGGCTGGCTGGCCAACTGGGCCCAGCAACAGGAGCAGGATCAACGAATGCAACTGGGGTTTGGACGGCTGCAGGGACAGCGACAGGGTCAATAACGAGGCTAGTGACAGGAGGAGTTCCTGGGTTGAGTGGGGCAGGTGGAAGCAGATCATCCTTCAGGTGATGCAGTTGATGTCCCAAGACCCCTGCTTGGGTCTCTACGTCGTCAATCTGGGTCCGAAGCTCAGTCTCGCGGGTCTGGAGTTCGTTGATTTGGACTTGGAGTTGGGTTATATCTTGGTGTCCTGCTTGGCCCAGATTAGTTAGGTGGCCCAAGTTAGCTTCCATTTGCTCTACCCTTAGTCTGAAGTTGTTCACGTTTTGAGGAGATTCGAGGTATGCTTCAATCAACCTCATTAGTAGGTTGATCATGTTCACGTTTGGGGAAGCCATCTAGTGTTAACAAGGTAGGTTAGAGTTAGACGTTTTTCAGGCAAGGTTAAGATATGCACAAATTTAAATCTATATGCAACATGCAAGTGCAAGTCCCTTCCCCCATAAAATTTAGTTTAAAATAAATTGCTAAGGGTTGGGCCTCTATAGTGGGCCAAAATTTAATATTTCTTGGGCTAAGATTTGGGCTATGTAAAAAGGATTATAGATTTTTGGGCTAAAAATAGTACTAGTAGTCAAATAAATAATTTTTAAAGAAATAATACTTGGGCTTAAAAATATTGGTTTAAAATAATAGTAGTAGCTTTAAAAATTTTCCGGGCTCTGATACCAACTTGTAACACCCCGGATTTGATAACCCAGGCCGGGATGTCACCGCCGCAATTCCCTAGTAAGACACGGCTTCCCGAGCTTGCTAAGGAAATGCAAGGCTTGTGGGTATGAAAAGATTTAAAAACATTTCAAGATTTAGTCCGGAAATTCATAATACTTAATACGATAGTAGTAATCATCATGCGCGAAAAGTAAATAAAGGAAGTGCAGCGGAAAGCAAAATCACGGCCAACATGGCCAAATCCTCGGGTTTAACAGACCCGGTAAAAACAGTACGATGCAGAAATTTAAAATGTTCATAAATGATTCCCCCCAAGTGCATGCGTATGCGTCACTCGACATACTCTGTAAAAGAAAAATGACAACGGTTGTCAGTATAAAAATATACTGAGTAAGTTAATCCCTAACTAACAAATAAAGGGGTTACAAGTGTTTAAACTAAAGATTTCGCTTATCGTACGAGAATTTAAAAATACATGATTTATTAGCAGCGGGAAAAATCATGATTAGAGAACTAAATTTTTAAAAGCGTAATCTAAAGCATAATTTAAGATGCATAAAATTTAAATACGTAATTAAAGACAGGATAAATACGATTTAAGCATAATGAAACACTCACACGAGTCTTTTACTTTTCATCCCGTAAACTAAGAAGAGGACACCATACCGGGAGATCACTAACGAGGCAATCTCAACATAGGACCACTAACGAGGCAGTCCAAACAATGGGAGACCACTAACGAGGCAGTCTCAAAGATAGTAGGACCACTAACGAGGCGATCCAAAAAGATAGTAGGACCCCTAACGAGGCGATCCACAAATACAGCGCGCGAGATCACTAACGAGGCAATCTCAGATAGTAAGGAGACCACTAACGAGGCAGTCTCAAAGATAATGATAGTATGAAGATCGGCTCAGCCTAGTGAACGGGATTTTTCGAAAGTTCGTATTTCAAAGTTATCAAAGGATCGATATCGTGTTTTCATAGTTCGAGTTTTCTCAAGTTCGAAAAATCCTATTCGAGGCAGTTCACGCCTTTCTTAATTTAAAATTCGTTTTTCCTCCAAAAATTCTGAAACTTGGCCAGTAATTCAAAAACACACACACGAACAACTTTCATGTTTTAAGTTTTTGGAAATAAGGTTCCGAAGTGAGTTAAAATTTGAGTTTATTGCAAAGAATAATTTACGTCTTAAAAACTGTTTTCGTCACAGGTTCGTGTAACGCCGATTAAAAATTCATTTCAAAACCAATCGATGTGAAATTTTTACAGTAACTACACGACACATTAAGGAACAACTTTCATGTTTTAAGTTTTTGGAAATAATGAATTCTTGGTACTCAAAAATCGTGTGCAACTCACTGCATACTCATGGCCCTTAAAACGAATTCAAAACAGTTCTAAAAACTTGGCCGATTGACATATCAAATGAACACCAAAATTCGTGAAATTTTGTAGGCATAATCTAGACACAATTATCTACAATTTTCGTTTAGAAATGCAAAGTTAAATCATTCGAAAAATGGGTGAAAAACATGCATCAAGTTGAATGAAGGAATCTGTCACAGATTTGAATCGTTCGGTGTGAAACAGAAAGTTCATGGCGAAAATTGGGGTAGCAAAACTTAATGTCAATGGCTGAAATTTGGACACAAGATAGATAAAGGTGTTAGGAACAACTTTTATGTTGAAAAGTTTTCGGTTTGAATTCCCGAAGGTCGAGTTTTTGGCGAGTCTTTAAAATTGGACGAAAATAGGGTTTTTGAAAACCGATTTTTGTTACAAGCCTATATCTCGAGATTTAAACAACAAACAACCACGAAAATTTGTGAGTAAGGTGTTAACGTACTTAGAATGATGATAGGGTCGCTGGATTGGGTTTCCGGACGTCCTAGGGTCACGACGAACGGCCAACTTCTCCGATCGCTTTTTGTTCGTTTTCCGACGGGAAATCGTAGTAAGGAAAAAGGGTTAGAATATGAGTTTCTGAGATCTATGGACGAATTGAAACGTTGCACAATGGCTTACCAAGAGTTTAGAGGGCAGGGGCTTGTCCCGGTCGTCCCGTCGTCGCCGGAATACTTGCCGGAAAGTGGTGTCGAAAGAGTTTCGAACTTGGAGAGGGAATTGAGGGTGGAGGCAGAATGTTTACTGAAAACCTAGGGTTTGGGGCGCCCCTAGGGTATTCTTAAGCCTTCCCCAAGGCTGAGATTCGATTGCCATGGTTAGGGGTGTGGTTTTTGGCAAGAAAATCGCCATGGAAGGAAAGTTTACACTTTCAGCACCTCTGGCGCGCTGGTGGCGCGCACCTAAGCTTTTGTCCGCGCGGAGCACGCGTGCCAGGCCTGGCGTCGCGACGCCCTTGGCCGCGCGGTGGCCGCGCGGCGGCGCGCGGACAGCGCGGGCCGGCCGGACCGGCCGGTTCGGCTCCGCTTGTTCCGTCGGGTCTTCCCTCGCTTTCCCCTATCGGTTTTCTACGTGTTAGCTCGATTCCCTGGGGCGTCTTCGTTGCGGAATCTTCTCCTTAATCTTGTTACGAGTCCGGCTTATCGCTCGCAACATTTCCGGGTCCTACTTAGCCTAGTCTAAATTGGTTTCAACATCCCCTATCGTCCTTGTGGTCTAATTCGTGATGTATTTTGTGATTTATTTCGTGACTGAACTTAGAAATTAGTTCCAAGCTGCCTACGTACCCTGTGAAGGGATCAAGTCATGACGTAGTTCAAAACAATTTGAATTTGTTTTTCCTCGGGTGTTACACAAACATCATACCAAAATTTGACTTTTGTCCCATTACCGATCTGAATAGCAAACTCGCCCCCCTGCCCTCCCGTCCTCCAGTTTTCCCAGGTGCTAGACACCCTTCCCCACATTGATCTTACGCCCCTTACCTCCGGTAGTAAAGGGCTGTTACCACCATAATATTTTGCATTAATCACGTCTCTCCAAAGTGTATCCTCCATCCCAAACCTCCATCGCCACTTCAGTAATAGTGCCCTATTCAAGTTTTCAGTCGGCCATATACTCAATCCGCCTTCTTCCTTGGTTGTGCAAATAGAGTCCCAATTTAAAGTATGTAACTTTCTCGACCCATCCCATTCGTTCCAAAAGAATCTCCTTTTTAATAACTCAAGACGATTGGCCACAGTTTTTGGAACTTTAAATAATGATAGAAAATATACCGGAAGGCTACTCATAACGGACTTAATTAGACATAGTCTCCCGGTTTGTGATAACATCCTTCCCTTCCAACCCGTCAATCTTTTCTCCACTTTGTCTAATATTGGTTTCCACAACGCCACCCCATTAATACAACCCCCGATCGGTATTCCTAGATACACCAACGGCCAATCGCCCTACACCACACCCAAAAACCCCCGCTGCCACATCCAGTAACTCCCTAGGACAATTGATCCCATATATATGACTTTTTCCAAAGTTGATCTTAAGACCGTAGCTAGAGACATGCACCTAAACAGCCTTTTGATCAAAACCACTTGTGACAACTCAGCCTTACAAAATAATACCGTATCATCTGCGTATTGCAAATGCAAAATCAGCAGCCCATTCCCTCTCACCTTCAACCTATGGAACAGCCCCAAGCATATCGCCCTACCCAACAATGAATTAAGAACTTCAGCCAATAGTACAAATAAATAGGGGGATAGTGGATCACCTTGTTCGAGACCCTTATGCAATTTGAAAAAATCAGTCGGTGAACCATTGATCAAAACCGCAGCGGCAGCAGACCTCACACACGTCTTCATCCACCCAATCCACTTACCCTCAAAATTCATAGCTTCCAAAACTCTGAACAAGGCCTCCCACGACACATTGTCGTATGCTTTTACAACACCCCGGATTTCATAACCAATGCCGGGATGCCATCGCCATACATCTCAAGCAAGACACGACTTCATTCGAGCTCACTTGAGAGATGCAAGGTTAAAGGTATTCAAAAATAGTTTAAAAACAATCAAGTCCGGAAGTACTTACATTTCAAATAGAGTAGTAATCATCCATGTACGAATATTAATTAAGTTTATGCAGCGGAAATAAAGTAAAGGGCCGACATGGCCAAAACACGGGTTAACAGGCCTGTATGCAGTCATATGGAATAATATAGTAATGTCCAAAATAATTCCCCCAAATGCATGCTCATGCTCCGTACTTTGTAATAGGAGAAAATAAAACAACATTTATCAGTATTAAATAATACTGAGTAAGACAATACCTAACATAGCAATAAAGGGATTTTAAAATTTAATAATTAAAAATAAAACTCATTTCTTTAGGCATGTATATTTAGACAATAATTTAATTAATATTTTCTCAGAAATAAATTAAATTAAACATGATAAGGTAAGACATAGGCATAATTTAAAGACATAATTTAAAATGCATAAATAACGACATAAATATATAAATATAAATTCCGTTTTAATTTTCCCCGTTAACTAAGAAGAGGACGCCACAACCAAGTTTATCAAGTGTCTCGTTTCTCAATATCAAGTTTCGGAAAATTGCCGAAGCAACTCGCTGATCGCGCCATACACAGTACCACTCCAGAGCCTCGAGTAACCCATTCGGATACACCCGAGAGTGTAGACTAGTTTTTCAATGGCCGTTTTGGCACAATTTCACAGTATTTCACATTTCGTCCATTCAGGCACGAATTTCAAGATAGAGGGGCACCCAGCAGAGCACTCACCCCCTACTTCACGTGGAGATCTAGCTCAGCCTATATTAACGGGTTTTTGAAAAATGTTTTGATTGTTCAGACATAGCTGACAAATCGTGTATTTAAAAAAGTCGAGTTTTTCAGCATATCAACCAAACTCATTGCCACAGTTGACGCCATTTCAGTTTAAAAATTCATCTTAAAGGCAATCGACTTGAAATTCGTACAGAGACTCAAAAACATGCCAACGAACAACTTTCATGCTTTGAGTTTTCCAAATTTAGGTGAGGAAGCAAGTGAAATTTTGCAATCTCTTCAAAACGTAAAATCTGTCAACTTTTCTAAAACAGCGCACTGATTTTCAAAAAAGTTTTCAACATAGCAAACGACCTCCAAAATTTATAAAAATTTACAGGCACTTACACGACACCAAAATAAGCAAGTTTTATTAGAGGCATTTTATACAAAATTATTACGGATTAAATCAGATTAATTCATTAATTTCGAATTCAAAATCTGTCAAAGTTTTCTTCAAAAACACAGTCTGTTCAAATCGAGTTTTGACTATCCAAACGTTAATGAAAATGCACGAACTTTTACAGGCATAATTTTGAGATAATTATCTACAACTTTTATTTTTACACCAAAGATTATTTTGACCGAAAGTGACAGACAAATGCACATCAAGTTCGACTAGGCATGCTGTCAAGTTTTTCGAAAATTTCATGCAACTCAGAAAATGCTCGACGCATTTTGGGGTATCAAAACATGATGCAAATGCGTGAAATTTTGTCACAATCTAGATTAAAATGTTAGGAACAAATCTCTAGTTCGGAGTTTTTCATTTTAGATTCTCGAAATAGGGTTTTTCGGTCGATCTCAGAAAATGCGCAAAAAGTGAATCTTTTAAGTTTGATTTTAATGTTTTGATTAAAACTAATGTTTTGAACGATCCTAAGCCACCGATATTGATATGTAAGGCATTATCTTACTTGATATGAATTCTAGACAGTCTCGGGGTCGTCCGGAATCTATGGATTGTCACGAACGGATCTCCTCAACACGATTCTTCCTCCTTTTGGCCACGAAGCGGAATCGAAAGTAAAAATCTAGGGTTAGATCAAATTTTCGGACTAAAAAAGGTGAAAGAAAACTTAATAATACTCACCAACAATCTAAAATCCTAGAATCCTTGCTCTACTTGCCTCCTTGCTCGGATTTCATCGTCGGAAAATGGTCGGAAAGCAAGAACACAAGAGAATATGGGGTTTTCGGTTTTGGGAGAAGTTTGGAGGAGTTTGGAAGACAATGGGTGATAGGGTATCTGAATAATGGCCAAGGATCAACCAAGGGTCGTCCATATATCATTCCCATTGTCTAGGATCGAGTTACCGAATTCGGGGGTCGAAAATAAGGTAAGAAATCGCCGAAAACCAAAACTTAACCATATCCTGTAGAACCACGCGGCCTCGGCGCGTTTTCCCTCCAGACCGCGCGACTCTCGGTAGAGCTGCGTCGTGATACGAGCCGTGCAATCCGTCGGGCCTTTTCTCCTCCCTTTCGGGTTTCTATCCTCCTACGTTTTCGGGCTCGATTTTTCGGGTCGTTCTCGGATCACGACTCCTATCTTAAATTTATTTCGACTTAAATTGATTTCGTGTTTGAAATCTTAAATCCATCGAGTTTGGATTCGTCGGCTTCTAATTCGTCGTCTTTTGACTCCCGTGCATTTCCGACTTCACGGGTTCTTGGAATTAAAATTCCTTCGCTCTTCGGTTTTAATTCTATTTCTTATTATAAAAATTACGGGTATTACAGTCTACCCTCCTTAGAATCAACTTCGTCCTCGAAGTTGCGCTTTAGCTTCTCGCAATCTAAGAACTAAGGTCCTTTCGTTCATTTCGTTTTTCTTTATCTATATTGTAATAGTGTGATATTGCATTGTGTGTTATTGTGTGATATTGTGTGTGTTATTTTGTTATATTGTTTGACTGAATCCAGAATTGAAATTGTCAAGTTGCCTACGTACCCTGTGAAGGGATAAAGTCATTACGTAGTTCAAAACAATTCGAATTTGTTTATTTGGGGATACAAAATATTCGGGTCGTTACATCTCCCCCCCCCCCCTTAAGATTACAGTTATGTCCCCATAACTGTGGTCGCGTCATCTTGGAATAGGGACGGGTAATGTTCCTTCATGTCCGATTCTAACTCCCATGTTGTTGTTTCACTTTCATGGTTCGACCAAAGAACCTTAACCATCCTCACGGTCTTATTTCTTGTTACTCTCTCCTTAACATCGAGTATTCGTACCGGGATTTCCTCGTAGCTCAAGTCATCATCCAGTTCAATTCCTTCCGGTTGAAGTACATGTGTTGGGTCGTGCACATACTTCTTCAATTGGGATACGTGGAACACATTGTGCACTCGAGCCAGTTGTGCTGGTAAGGCTAGTCGGTATGCTAGATTACCGACTCTTTCTAGAATCTCATAAGGCTCTATATATCGAGGACTTAGTTTTCCTCGTTTGCCAAAGCGCATCACCCCCTTCATCGGTGATATCTTCAGCATGACCTTGTCTCCGACTTGAAATTCTAAGTCTTGCCGTCTCATATCGACATAACTTTTCTGTCGGTCTTGCGCCGCTTTCATCTTCCCTTGAATGATCTTAATTTGTTGAGCCATATCCTCAACAAGTTGTTGTCTTACTACTACTGCCTTATCATTCTCTTGCCAACTTAGCGGACTTCGGCACTTCCGTCGATACAGTGCTTCGAACGGTGCCATGCCAATGCTAGCATGGTAGCTATTGTTGTAGGAAAATTTAATTAATGGTAAATGATTTTCCCAACTACCCTTAAACTCTAGGACACACGCTCTCAGCATGTCCTTTAATGTTTGGATCGTTCTCTCCATCTGTCCATCCGTCATCGGGTGGAATGCGGTACTCATCTTAATTTGACGTACAGCGTAGTCCAAAAGTGAGAGACAAACCTACTGTCTCTATCGGAGATAATGTCATGTGGTACCCCATGTCGCCGTACCACATTGTCAATATACGCTCTCGCTAATTGGTCCATGGTCCAAGTGTCCTTCATTGGAATAAATATGGCGTCTTTGTTAGCCTATCAACAATCACCCATATCTTATTCATCCCTTTAGGTGATCGCGGTAATCCCGAAACAAAATCCATCGAGATACTATCCCACTTCCAACTCGGGATTTCCAATGGTTGCATCAATCCTAGGGGTTTTTGACGTATAACTTTGACCTTTTGGCACGTAAGGCATCTCGCCTGCTACTTCTCTTTTCATATTTGGCCACAGTAATTCTTCTTCAAATCCTTGTAAAGCTTGTCACCTACGGGGTGAACCGAATACGGCGTGTTATGTCCTTCCTCAATCAACTTTTGCTTCAGTTCCCTATATTTTTGTGATACGCACCAACTTCCCTTGAAACGAATGCTTCCATCTTCATGGATAGCAAATCCTATCGCCTTCCTGTCGGCAATGCTCTCCTTAATCCTTCCCAACTTTGATAGTGTGAATTTTGTGCTTGTCAATGATATATATTGTGGTTATTTTGTGGTGATTTTGGTAGCACTTTACTCTCTTTGTGCTTGTTTTGTTGTTTGTAGGAGGATGGCATGGCAATTGAAAAAGGAAGAACAAAATAGAAGAAAAAAGAAGTGGACAGGCAACCATGGAGTCCCTAGTCATGGTCTCTAGTCATGGCCATGACTGGAGGGAAGACATAAAGCTGAAAAGAAAGCCAAATGGGCCCAAGTCCATGCAGCAGCCCAAGCCCATTGTGCAATTTAAAAAGAAAAAAAAAGTAGAAAGGGATGGTGGATGAGACATATTCCCACTTTTGCAGATTTCACTTTTTGTTTACTAAATTTAGACTCCACTTTTTCGGGATACATTGGTGAGACACTTTTTGGGAAGAAAAAAAACCACCCAGACAGAAGAGGAGGAGAAGAAAAGAGACGCAGGGCAGAGGCCATTTTGGAGAAGATCCTTCAAGCTTTGCTTTTCTATTCTCTAATCCTTGGAGAAATTGGTTGTAATTTCTTTTACCTTATTTTCTATTCCATGGATTTAGAGTAGTTTTTCCTTACCTCTAGTTTGAAGGGTTGATTGAGAATGGCTTTTGGGACTATGGGAGATGATGTAATTTTGACTATGAAAACTTGATACTTGTTGATATTTATGCAATTTCTATATCTAGGGTTTATGATTATTAATGTGGATGAATGTTTTTTGGATCCAAATGTTTGTCTAGATTAATAGTTGAATGCCAATTTGATTTGGGTATCCGTAATTGTACTTGAATTGAATAGGTGGTAACCGGGTTGATTAGTTCCTTACCGGGGAATTGTGTAATCAAATTGGGAATTACTCCGCGTAGGTAGTAATTGGCTTGAATCGGACTTTTCTAAATTGTAATGCAATTGAACAATATTTTCTATGGGCGTACCTAGAAATGTTGATTCAATTAGGGGCAATTAACGGGCGTACCTTAGTTGTTTAATCTGTAAGGAAAAGTTGGTTGTCTAAGCGGACCTGACAACTATAACCGGTTTATCAACTTGTATCATGTTTATGCATCGATGATCTATCCCAATTGCCATTCCAAATCATTCTTTGAACTAGAGGCTTTTAATTCCATAAGTAAAATCCAGTCTTATTTAATCTTGTGCTCTTGAACTCACTTTGATATTTATTTGCTTGATATCATAATCTTGTGACAATGTCAAAAACCCCATTTTCAACTATTGTATATATTATGAAAATGTTGCAATCTAATCCCTGAGGACTCGACCCTTGTCCCTGCTATACTATATCTATTTTGTACTTGGTGACATTGGAACCAATTTTTATTTTGCAGCTATACGACAAGCTGTCAAATTTTGGCGCCGTTACCGGGGATTGGCGTTCAACCACTACATTCTGTGATATTTTCTATCTTTTTAGTTTTTAATTGGTATTTCCCTTGTTTATGCCTCGTTCTTCTCGTACAGGTGAATTGATATATGATCCAGAAATTGAGAAGACAGCTCGTAGATTGACAAGGGAAGCCAAGTTAAGAAAAGAATCTAAAGTTTCTACATCAACTTCTAGTTTGTCATTGGCTACAGAGCTAGACACTTCTAGTTCCGGTGGTGAAGGAAGTGATACAGAATCTTTAGAAGAGAAAAACATTGTCATGGCTGAAGATAACCGCACATTGAAGGAGTTGGCTGCTCCTGACTTGACACAACAACCCTTATGCATTACATTTCCTACAATTGATGATGAAACTCCCTTTGAATTAAAATCTGGATTGATTCATTTGTTGCCTGAATTTAATGGTCATGCAGGTGAAGAGCCTCACAAGCATCTACAAGAGTTTGATGTAGTATGTTCAAGCATGAAACCTCCTGGAGTTACAGATGAACAAATCAAATTGAGGGCATTTCCATTTTCATTGAAGGGGAGTGCAAAAGATTGGCTCTATTATCTTCCAGCAGGTAGCATCACAACCTGGACAGACATGAAGAGGAAATTCTTGGAGAAATATTTTCCAGCCTCAAGAGCTGCAAATTTGAGGAAGGAAATATGTGGCATCAAACAACAATCAGGTGAAACGCTCCATGAATATTGGGAGCGGTTTAATAGGCTTATAATTAAATGTCCTCAACATCAAATCCCACCCCAATTGTTAATTCAATACTTCTATGATGGTTTATTGTTGATGGACAGGAACATTATTGATGCTGCAAGTGGAGGAGCCTTGGTGAACAAGACCCCAACTCAAGCCTGGGAGTTGATTGATCGAATGGCAGAGAATACTCAACAGTTTGGCACAAGGGATGCAATGCCAACCAATATGCCAAGTGGTGATTCTTCAATGCAAACAATGTAACAACAACTTTCAGAGTTGACAAGCTTTGTCCGTAAGATGGCTACAGGAAGTATAAAGCCAACCGTACAAGTGAAAGCATATGCTATTTGCACAAGTCCTGAACATCAACCTGATGCATGCCCAACTCTCCAAGAAGATACACCAGTGGATGTGAATGCACTTGAATATTCCAACAGACGTCCACAATACAATCCCTATTCCAATACTTACAATCCAGGTTGGAGAGATCATCCAAATCTTCGGTATGGCAATCAAAATCAACAACAAAATCATCCATCTTCAGCACCACAACAAGTGCACCCTCCTCGTCAATATGAAAGGCAACCACCTCAGGCCACAACAATTTCAAGTCCATCTTTGGAAGAATTGGTGAAATCCATGGCCGCATCAACTTTGCAATTCCAACAAGACACGAAGTCAAATGAATCAAGTGACTGAGGAAGTTAGGCAAATTCGAGAGAAAGGAAAGTGGCCAGCTCAATCCGAGCCAAATCCAAAGAACGTGAGTGCAATGATTTTGAGGAGTGGAAAGGAAGTTAAAGGCCCATCTCCAATTTCAAAGGAGCAAAATGAAGAGCAAATTGAGAAGGAGATTGAAAAGGAGGCATAAACTTCTAACAAGGTAAATTCTAATTCAATTTCTTCATATCAAATTAAAGTACCTCCTTTCCCTGACATGTTAAAGAAGGCTCCAAAAGTGGACAAGAGGAAGGAGATGCTTGAGATATTCAAGAAGGTTCAATTGAATATTCCACTTCTTGAAGCTATCAATCAAATCCCCAAGTATGCTAAGTTCTTGAAGGATTTATGCACCAACAAGAGAAAGCTTAGGGGAGATGAACACATAATAGCAGGTGAGAGTGTATCTGCTGTGATAAAAAGGAAAATCCCACCTAAAACAGGTGATCCGGGTATGTTTTCAATTCCTTACAAAATTGGAACAAAAGAGGTGAGCAAAGCCATGCTAGATTTAGGTGCTGCAATAAATGTTATGCCAAGATCAATCTATGATTCCCTAAATCTAGGTCCATTAAAAGAAACAGGAATTATTATTCAACTTGATGATAGAACAAATGCTTATCCGGATGGTATGCTAGAAGATGTGTTAGTGCAAGTGTAACACCCCGGTTTTTGGTCACCCAGGTCGGGATGTCACCGCCACTCCTCCCTAGTAAGACACGGTTTCTTCGGCTTACTAAGGAGATGCAAGGCTAGGTATTTCAATATTTAAAACATTTGGAAACAACCCATACAATATAAATTCGAAAATAATAATATCATAATGCAACGGAAATAATATTTAAGTATAATATTGCAGCGGAAATGTAAATAAGACCGACATGGTCAAAACACGGGTTAAACAAGTTGGTATTAGAGCCCGGCTATTTTTAAACTATTATTTTTAAACCATTACTATTTTTAAACTACTATTAATATTTTGACTATTATTTTAAATTTTAAAGTATTATTTCCATAGAAAAATTTTTATTTTGAAACCCATAGAAAAAAAAATTATATATAGTGCATGAACTATTTTTCTTTTTTGGGAGCATCATTTGCATTTGCATATTGCATCTCCTTTATTTAAAGAACTTAGAATTTTGACGAAGTTTAACCTAGAATCTTGGCGAATTTTAACTTAGAATCTTAGCGAAGTTTAACCTAGAATCTTGGCGAATATTAACTTAGATCTTTTGCTTGCGCTAGATGGCTAGTCAAGATATGATGAACTTGATGATCAAAATGATGAACGCTCACTTTGACTCCCAACAAACCATAGAACAAATGAAACATCGTATGGCTCAATTGGAGGCAAATCTGCACCATATGGGCAACTTGAGAGAGGCGGACCACTACCGCATAAACCAACTTGAACGTCAAGTCCAAACCCTCACTACGCAAAACTTAATCCTGAAGAAACACATCGATGCTCATGGACAAGACTTGAACACCATCTTTGACGATCTACTGCCGCCAAGTTCGGAGGAGGAAGACCCGGAGGAGGATCCCGCTACCCCACCGGAGGACGCCTTGAGACACTATGGATTCTATTTATAGTAGATACTATTTTGCTAGGAAAATATTTCTACTTTTGTATACCTTCCCGCTTGTACTAAAACTTCTTTTAAGGAAATAAAATGCCCGATTTATTCATAATAAATCGAAAAAAAATCGAAATAAAATAAAATAAAATAAAATAAAACCCAGAAGCGTACGACGCTTCTTAGTTTGATCGAGCACCACGTGCGAAATTACAAAACACATATACATTTATAAAAATCGTTTAGACTATATGTTAAATTCACAAGTCCTAATCCACCCTATTTGTAACAGAATGACACCCAGAGGAAGAGGAAGAACTCAACCCGCTCCCCAAACCACTACTGAAACACCTCCAAATGTCACAGAACCAGCTCAACCTGTAGAGGAACAACCCCAGGTGCGCAGGACGCCCCCGCACCGAACAATGTGGGCGATTGTCTTCGGATGATAGAAGAGGTTTTGGTTGCGCTAGGAAACGCGCAAGTCAATCAAGGGCAAGCTGCGGCGGTACCTCCGCCTCAGGCTCGCCCCAACTACTTGGCAATGGTGAATCCTTACCAGCCGCCCCACTACGCTGGTGAGGAGGATCCAGCTAAACTGGAGGAGTGGATCCGAACCTTCGACAAGCTGCTGGGAGCAGTCAAATGTCCAGAAGGAGAGAGAGTGCACGTCGCTTCGTACTACTTGGGAGGCGAAGCGGACGACTGGTGGCAGGCGATTCAAGCCAAGCTGACTGAAGAGGACGAGCCCTATTCATGGGCGGTAATGATGGAACTGCTCAGGGATTGATTCTATCCCTTGAGCACTAAATCAGCGATGTATGAGGAATTCCTGTCGCTGAAGCAAGGAGGCCATACTGTGCAGGAGTACTACACTCGTTTCAAAGAGCTAGTAAGGTTCGCACCAAGGCTAGTACCCACGGATGCAGAGAAAGCACACAAGTTCGAGATGGGACTGAACCTGTCTGTTCGCGAGGTGATCGCGGGAGTACACTACCCCGACTTGCAAGCTGTGTATGACCGCGCTGTGGCAGTAGCGCGTGTGCAACAACTGAAGAGAAGGGTGAGTGGGGAGTCCAGCAGGGGTCCCCAAGACAAGAGAAACCGGGACGTGAGAAGCGAGAACAACACGGGAAGGAACGAACAACGGAGAGGGGAATAGGCCGCAACAAACCAACAATGGGAGGAGACTTAACCAAGAAGAACCGGTACCACCCTGCCCAAGATGTGGACGACCCCATCTGGCGAGGGGATGCCCTCAACAGGGCGCCTGCTTCCGATGTGGTCGAATGGGTCACATTCGTTGGGATTGTCGGACGAGGATCGAGAATATAACAAGGAGGGAAGATTTGGTCATGGGGTCGGAACAGCCTCAGAACCAAAACCGGCTGAACGGAAATAACCAGGGGTATAGACCCCCTCAGAACCAATTTAGGCCGCCGAATCAGAACCAGAACCAACGACCTCCGCCACCGCAGAATCAAAACCAACAGCAAAATCAGCAACAGAATGCGAATCAGCAGGGCAACCAAGGACGCCCTATGGGGAGGCTCAACGTGGTTAACCAAGCGGATGTGCCTGCACAAGGAGAAGTGATGGCAGGTACATTTTCATGTTTTGAATACACCCCTTAGAGTTCTATTTGATTCTGGAGCTAGTTGCTCAATCATAGCATCAAGAATAGTGCCTGAGCTAGATCTACCTAAGTGCGAGAGAATTAGCTTAGGAATTCAATTGCCTTCTATAGAAGTAGTATCTTGCTCTAAACGATATAACATAATTCCTATAGTGATGAAGAACGTAGAATTCTTCGCGAACTTAGTAGAATTTAACTTAAGAGACTTTGACATCATACTGGGGATGGATTGGTTATGCCAGTATAAGGCGGTGATCGAATGCCAAAAGCAAAAGATCACCTTGTCAAAAAGTAGGGGAAAGAGAGTTATCTTTTACTCTCAGCCCCCTAAGAAGAGTAACAAAATCGTTAGTGCACTCAAACTAAGTAACTTGATGCGTAAGGGGTATGAGCTATATGAGTGCTACGTGCACAACCTTGAGGCGGAAGAGAACAAGGTTGACAGCATACCAGTGGTAAGAGAATACCCGGATGTGTTTCCTGAAGACATCCCGGGAATGCCACCTGAGAGAGATCTTGAGTTCACTATAGATCTCATCCCGGGCACAGAGCCTGTCTCAAAAGCTCCGTACCGGATGGCACCACTGGAAATGAAGGAGTTAAAGGACCAACTCGAGGAGCTGTTAGGGAAAGGGTACATAAGGCCGAGTACTTCCCCCTGGGGAGCACCGGTTTTATTTGTTAAGAAGAAAGACGGATGATTACGTCTTTGCATAGACTATCGAGGATTGAACCAAGTGACTATCAAGAATAAATACCCTTTGCCGAGAATAGAGGATCTATTTGATCAACTGAAGGGAGCTTCAGTATTCTCGAAGATCGACTTACGATCTGGCCACTACGAGTTCACAGTGTTATCCTTTGGGTTAACAAATGCTCCAGCCATGTTGATGGACCTCATGAACAATGTATTTCGAGAGCTGTAAGATCAGTGTGTAGTGGTGTTCATTGATGACATCCTGATCTACTCGAAAAGTGAGGAGGAGCATGCCCAGCACTTGCACCAAGTGTTAGGGACCTTGCGGAAGAATCAGCTATACAGCAAATTGTCCAAATGCGATTTTTGGTTGAAGGAGGTAGCATTTCTAGGACATATAGTATCCGCTGATGGAGTTTCTGTGGATCCGGCAAAAGTTTATGCCGTAACTGAATGGGCAACTCCAAAGAGCCAAACTGAGATAAGGAGTTTCCTTGGATTAGCCGGGTACTATAGACGGTTCGTGAAGGATTTTTCGAAAATCGCACGACCTTTGACCCAGCTACTGAAGAAGGGAGTAAAATACGTGTGGACAGAGGCTTGTGAGACAGCGTTTCAAGAGTTGAAGAAACGACTCACAACCACACCCGTATTGACATTACCATCAGAGAATGGTGACTTCGAAGTTTACAGTGATGCTTCGAAGGAAGGTTTAGGTTGTGTCTTGATGCAGGACTCGAGAGTCGTAGCATATGCATCACGCCAGCTAAAACCTCACGAGGAAAATTATCCGACACACGACCTGGAGTTGGCAGCGGTCGTTTTCGCTCTAAAGATATGGAGACATTATCTTTATGGGTGGAAGTGTCGAATGTTCACCGACCACAAGAGCTTGAAGTATATATTCACTCAGAAGGAGTTGAATTTGAGACAGCGAAGGTGGTTGGAACTTATTAAGGACTACGATTTGGAGATATCCTACGAAGGGAAGGCGAATGTGGTAGCCGATGCCCTAAGACGGAAAACCCAACACGTGACAAATTCGTTGGTAATTCCGCCGGCATTGTACATGGATTTAGCGAGATTAGACGTGGAACTTGTGCATCCTGGCACAATGAGTGAAACGATCAACCAATGGTCGTAGAAACTCCAATATTGGTCGAGATTAGGCTCGCCCAACCGGGTGACGCGAAGTTGGAAAAGATAAAGGGGTATATTGCCGAGGGAAAGGCAATAGGATTTGCTGTCCACGAGGATGGAAGCATTCGCTTCAAAGGGAGATGGTGTGTGCCCCATAAATGTGCCGAGTTGAAGCGAAGGTTGATGGAGGAAGGGCACAACATGCCATACTCAGTGCATCCCGGAGGTGACAAGCTTTACAAAGATCTAAAGAAGATCTATTGGTGGCCGGGAATGAAAAAGGAAGTGGCAGACTTCGTGGCGAAATGCCTCACCTGCCAAAGGGTTAAGGCAGTGCGACATAAACCCTTAGGACTGATGCAACCACTAGAGATTCCAAGTTGGAAGTGGGATAGCATCTCAATGAATTTTGTCTCGGGATTACCCCGATCACCTAAAGGCATGAATAAGATTTGGGTGATTGTGGATAGGCTAACTGTAACACCCCGGATTTGATAACCCAGGCCGAGGTGTCACCGCCGCACCTCCCTAGCAAGACACGGTTTCTCCGAGCTTGCTAAAGAGATGCAAGGCTATGAGAGTTGAAAAAAATGTTTTAAAAGCAAGTCCGGAATTACTTAAAAATAATAATGTAACATCATCCATACATGATAAAAATAATAAGTTGCAGCGGAAATTAAAATACAGGGCCGACATGGCCAAGACTCGGGTTAACAAGCCCGTATGCACGTCATGCAAAACAAATAATTAAATGCCCAAAGTAATCCCCCGATGCATGATCATGCTCCGTACTCTGTAATGGAAAAATGAACAACGGGTTTTATCAGTATATAAAATACTGAGTAAGTTAATCCCTAACTAACAAATAAAAGGGGTTACATGTGTTTAAACTAAAGATTTCGCTTACCATACGTAAAGTTAAAATACATAATTTATTTGCAGCGGAGGAACATGATTAAAGGACTAAATTTTAAAAGCGTAATTTAAAGCATGAATTAAGATGCAAAAATTTTGAATACATAATTAAAGACATGATAAATACGATTTAAGCATAATGAAACACTCACACAAGTCTTTTACATTTCATCCCGTAGACTAAGAAGAGGACACCACACAAGGGAGATCACTAACGAGGCAATCTCAAAAATCATAATCAGTTAGCCGGTGGACCGGCGGCCGCAGCCATATCAGTATTGACTGCCGTTTTGGCAAGCCATGTGTATCTACCGTCAATTTGACAGGCATGTATATCAACTGTCGTTTGACAGGCTTTTCAAACGGTTTCACTGCCACTCGGGCAGGCCGTGTATTTCTCACTGCCGATTTGGCAGGCCATGTGCACAACTGCCGTTTTCACATAGTAAGGAGACCACTAACGAGGCAGTCTCAAAAGATAGTAGGACCACTAACGAGGCAGTCCAAATGAAGGGAGACCACTAACGAGGCAGTCTCAAAAGATAGTAGGACCACTAACGAGGCAGTCCAAAAGATAGTATGAAGATCGGCTCAGCCTAGTGAACGGGATTTTTCGAAAGTTCGTATTTCAAAGTTATCAAATGATCGATATCGCGTTTTCATAGTTCGAGTTTTCTCAAGTTCGAAAAATCCTATTCGAGGCAGTTCACGCCTTTCTTAATTTAAAATTCGTTTTTCCTCCAAAAATTCTGAAACTTGGCCAGTAATTCAAAAACACACACACGAACAACTTTCATGTTTTAAGTTTTTGGAAATAAGGTTCCGAAGTGAGTTGAAATTTGAGTTTATTGCAAAGAATAATTTACATCTTAAAAACTGTTTTCGTCACAGGTTCGTGTAACGCCGATTAAAAATTCATTTCAAAACCAATCGATGTGAAATTTTTACAGTAACTACACGACACATTAAGGAACAACTTTCATGTTTTAAGTTTTTGGAAATAATGAATTCTTGGTACTCAAAAATCGTGTGCAACACACTGCATACTCATGGCCCTTAAAACGAATTCAAAACAGTTCTAAAAACTTGGCCGATTGACATATCAAATGAACACCAAAATTCGTGAAATTTTGTAGGCATAATCTAGACACAATTATCTACAACTTTTGTTTAGAAATGCAAAGTTAAATCATTCGAAAAATGGGTGAAAAACATGCATCAAGTTGAATGAAGGAATCTGTCACAGTTTTAAAACGTTCGGTTCGATACAGAAAATTCACGGCGAAAATTGGGATAGCAAAACTTAATGTCAATGGCTGAAATTTGAACACAAGATAGATAAAGGTGTTAGGAACAACTTTTATGTTGAAAAGTTTTCGGTTTGAATTCCCGAAGGTCGAGTTTTTGGCGAGTCTTTAAAATTGGACGAAAATAGGGTTTTTGAAAACCGATTTTTGTTACAAGCCTATATCTCAAGATTTAAACAACCAACAACCACAAAAATTTGTGAGTAAGGTTTTAACTTACATAGAATGAGGATGGGGTCGCTGAAAAGGGTTTCCGGAGATCCTAGGGTCGCGACGAACGGCCAACTTCTCCGATCGCTTTTCGTTCGTTTTCCGGCGTGAAATCGTAGTAAAGGAAACGGGTTAGATTTTGAGTTTCTAAGTGTTATGGACGAATAAAACATTAAGCTATGGCTTACCAAAGGTCTAGGAAGCAAAGGCCTCGTCCCGTTTGCCTCGTCGTCGCCGGAATACTCGCCGGAAAGTGGTCTCGGAGGGATTTCGGCTTGGAGAGGAGAATTTGAGAGAGTGAAGCTTTTGTTTTCTGTCCAGATGAGAATGAGGGCGCCCCAATCCATCCTTAAGCCTTTCCCAAAGGCTGTGATCCGGTTGCCCTCGATAGGGATTGGATTTTTGGCAAGAAAATCGCCATGGAAGGAAAGTTTACACCTCCTGCACCTCTGGCGCGCTGGTGACGCGCACATAGGCCTTTGTCCGCGCGGAGCACGCGTGGTCTGCCCTGGAGTCGCGACTCCTCCGTCCGCGCGGTGGCCGCGCGGCGGCGCGCGGAGAGCGCGGGCCGGCCGGACCGGCCGGTTCGGCGGTCCGCGTGGTCCGTCGGGTCTTTTCTTCTTTTCTCGATCGGGTTTCTATCCCCTACGTTTTTGGTTTGACTTTTCGGGTCATTTCTGGGGTTACGATTTCTTTCTAAATTTTATTTTGACTCCAATGAATTTCATATTTGAAATCAAGAATTCATCGAGTTCGAATCCGTCGGCTTGAATTCGTCGTCCTGTGGTCCCCGAGCAATAATTTATTGTAATAAATTATTTTCTTCTCGGAAATAAATTTTATTTCGTTTCTTTGGGCGTTGTAAAAACCCCGGGTATTACACTAACGAAGACAGCCATATTTATCCCGATGAAGGACACGTGGACTATGGACCAACTGGCCCGAGCCTACATTGATAACGTGGTACGACGACATGGAGTACCACATGACATCATTTCTGACAGAGACAGTAGATTTGTCTCTCACTTTTGGACGGAGTTACAAAAAGCTCTTGGTACTCAAATCAAAATGAGCACCGCATTCCACCCGATTACGGATGGTCAAACCGAGAGAACAATCCAAACACTAGAAGACATGCTGAGAGCATGCGTGTTGGAATTTAAGGGAAATTGGGAATCCCATTTACCCTTAATCGAATTTTCTTATAATAATAGCTACCATGCTAGCATTGGCATGGCACCATTCGAGGCGTTGTATGGACGAAGGTGCCGAAGCCCGTTGAGTTGGGAAGAAAACGATAAGTCGGTGGTAGTGGGACCACAACTTATCGAAGACATGGCTCAACAAATCAAAGTGATTCAAGGGAAAATGAGAGCCGCTCAAGACCGTCAGAAGAGTTACGCTGACGTGAGACGACGAGACCTAGAATTTCAAGTGGGAGATAGGGTCATGCTAAAGATATCACCCATGAAGGGGGTGATGCGCTTTGGCAAGTGAGGAAAGTTGAGTCCTCGATACATAGGACCTTACGAAATTCTAGAACGAGTCGGAAATTTGGCCTACGGACTGGCTTTACCGCCACAACTAGATCGAGTTCATAATGTCTTCCATGTCTCACAACTAAAGAAGTATGTGCCGGACCCGACACATGTACTTCAACCCGAAGTAATCGAACTCGATGAGGACCTGACTTATGAAGAAGTCCCAGTGCGAATTCTAGACGTTAAGGAGCGAGTAACGAGGAACAAAACCGTCAAAATGATCAAGGTTCTTTGGTCGAACTACGAAAGTGAGACGGCAACTTGGGAGGTAGAATCCGACATGAGAGAACGCTATCCGACACTGTTCCAAACCGACACCGACATAGTTATGGGGACATAACTGCAATCTTAAGGGGGAGAGGATGTCATACCATGTATTTTCCGTGCATTTTTGTAAACAAACAAACAAATTCAAATTGTTTTGAACTACGTTATGACTTGATCCCTTCACAGGGTACGTAGGCAGCTTAGAAGTTTTAATTCTAAGTTCAGTCACAAATTAATAAAACAAACAAAAGACCTTAGCACGAGAAAAGCCGAAACACAACTTCGAGGACGAAGTTGATTCTTAAGGAGGGTAGACTGTAATACACGAGAATTTTCCAACAAAAATAAATACAATAAATAAATAAATACAGCAAATAAAATAAATAAAGATAAGGAAATGAGAAATGAAATTTAACTTAAAAAGGAATTAAAGGAATTTAATTAAATAAAAAGAATTAAATAAAGATAAATAAATTGTTACACGTGTACCCGACACCAATGGGCTCGGAAACTCGAGTCCAAACATAAATTTAGATCCGAGGGAAATGACGATACGGAATAGAAACCCGAAGATGGCCCGGAAATCGGAATCCGGGAGCATAGAGGGATAGAAGTCCGAAAGAGAGGAGGAAAGACACGACGGATCGCACGACCCGCCTGGACCAAAGTCCAGGCGAGGGCCGCGCGGTGAAGGGGGAAACGGCGCGCCACGACCGCGCCACGCGACAGATTCGCCGGTTGTGAGATTCACTCGCCCGAATCCGGATTTTCCGACTTCGGTTGAACACCTTTCGAGTGAAGACTCACCAAGGCCGACCTTGGACGTCCCTAGGTCATGCCTATCTATAAATAACACCTCTTGGAAGCCCCGAACACTTTTTAAAACCCTACGATAATCTCTATACACAGAACCCTAGATCCGGAAGTCATCGGAGGCAGCAAAACCAAGCCAGAGACTGTTTAGACGAGATCGGAGGTCTTCCAACGTCGTGGTAAGTCTGATCCATTCATCCATCTTGTTTTTAATTCAAAAACGAAACCCTAACTTAGTCTTTTTCTTTCCTACACCCCGAATCGGATCTAGAACGAAGAACCCGACGAACGGAGAGGATAAACGGTGGACTGGAAGCCACGCCTCCGAAATCGACATTCCCGTACGACTAGAAATCTTTATGTTGACACTTACATGACTTTGGGAGTAATTAAAACACTTAAATCTAAAAGCTTAATCAAGACTTTCGAAAATCTGTCAACATGTGATTTCTACCGGCGCAGCGATTTTGTAAAATTTTTCCGAACCTTTAAAAGTCTTCAAACGAAAAAACTTAAAACACAAAAAACGTTCCTAAGGCTTTGATCTATCCCCTGTAAAATTTTCAGAATTTTTCGTGATGATTTGGTATATGAAATCCACCTGAAACCGAACTGCTAAGATTTGAATCTTGAAATTCTTGATAGAACTTAGGTCTGAACTTGATGACGTTTTTGACTAGGGTTATAGGCCGATTTAGATCTTTAGCCGAACATGAAAGTTGTAGAAAAATGTCTTAAGAAGGTCTCTGTAAAATGTTGTTAAGTTTGGAGTTGATTTGCTATGGTAGATCTTGAAAATCTTGAACTGCTGTACACGAAATTCGGACAGATTAATGATATGACGAAAATTGACGTTTTTGACCTGTTTCGGTATCTCGGATTGAAAAAGTTAAAACACAAAAGTTGTTCATCTCGGTGTTTCCGAGTCAGTGGTAAAGTTTCAGAATTTGTGAACTTAAATCTGATTTTAAATTAATTTTAGAGTAAACAACGGTTTACCAGAGTCAAATCTTGAAATCTTGTTGAAACGATGGAGTTAGCCTTTAGGGTTGAAACGAGTCGAAATATCTTCTTAATAAATTTATTGAAATCAGAATTTTTGAAATAAATCCCCTTACAAACTTGATAAATTAAAATTAGGGGTGAGTGCTCTGCAGGGTGCCCCCTAACTGCTTCACTTCGTGCCTTTATGGACGACAGTGAGCCCGCGCGAAAATTGAGATATGATATTGCCAAAACGACATGAGATATATGGCCTACACTCTCGAGAATGTCCTCATGGATTTCCCGAGGCTCCAGAGTGGTACTGGGTATGGCAGATACGGCTGCGGCCGCCGGGTTCCGGCTAAACTTGTTGAGATCGCGATGCAATCGTGAAACACTTTAGATTACTAAATCGGGGATGTAATTGAGAATTTAAATTAAATTAGATTATTTATAGTTGTTGTTAAATTGGTAAATGCTTTGTTTAAATTAATTATGGCTTTAATTTTAAATTGTGCTAAATGTATTGTTGATTAATGCCATGAAATATTATGCAAATTGGTTAGATAATTAAGTTGAATTATTTATGGCTTATTATCATGTTTTTATGTAAATATTAAATTAATGGCTTTTAAACCCTACAATCATGCATGTGTTAACTTACTCAGCAAGTTATGCTGACCAAACCGTTTATTTTTCCTTTTCCTTACAGAGTATGTGGAACAAACATGAGCACGTTCTTGCATGGGGGAACTATATTTTGCGAAACTTTATTATTAAATTCTTGCATTAGCCTATAGAAAAAACGGGTCTGTTTAACCCGTGTTTTGACCATGTCGGTCTTATTTACATTTTCGCTGCAATATTATACTTAAATATTATTTCCGCTGAATTATGATATTATTATTTTCGAATTTATGTTTTATGGGCTGTTTGCAAATGTTTTAAATATTGAAATACCTAGCCTTGCATCTCCTTAGTAAGCCGGAGAAACCATGTCTTACTAGGGAGGTGTGGCGGTGACATCCCAACCTGGGTGACCAAAAACCGGGGTGTTACAGCAATTCAATGATGTTATATTTCCTGTTGATTTTTATGTTTTGGACATGAATGATGCTCATTGCTTTAACCCACCTCCTCTTTTGTTGGGAAGACCTTTTATGTACACTGCAGGAGCAAAGATTGATGTGAAGAAAGGCACACTCACCTTGGAATTTGATGGAGAAGAAATACATTTCAATCTTTTTGAAGCTATTAAACATCATGATGATTCTGAAGCTCTATACTATATTGATGTTATTGATCCTTTGGTGCAGGAAACATTTGAATTAGCCAACAAGGATGAATTGGAAATTGCCTTGACAAAGCATCACAAGCTAGAGAATGAGATGGAGATAACTGTGAGCAAGAAAATAATAAGAGCTGTTAAGCAATTAAGCTCACTTCCTCAAGAGCCACGAATGTATGAAGTAGCTCCAATTTTTATTCCTGAAACTAATGAACGTTTATATCCATCTCTGTTGCAGGCACCTAAATTGGAGTTGAAGCCCTTACCAGAGAATTTGAAATATGTCTTCTTGGGTGATGGAGAAACCTTGCCAGCAATCATCTCTTCAAAGTTGACAACTGAACAAGACGAGAAATTGGTTCGTGTGCTTAGAGATCACAAAAAAACTATTGGATGGACAATAGCAGATATAAGAGGCATAGATCCCTCCTTTTGTACTCACAGGATCACACTTGAAGAGAATGCCAAGCCAGTCAGACAAGCTCAAAGAAAGTTAAATCCGATTATGACTGAAGTACTGAAGAAAGAAGCCATGAAGCTACTTGATGCGGACATCATCTACCCTATCTCAGATAGTAGTTGAGTCCAGTTCAAGTTGTTCCAAAGAAAGCTGGAGTGACTGTTGAAGAGAACAAAGATGGTGAGAAACTTCCTGTTCGTAAGCAAACTGGGTGGAGATAGTGCATAGATTATCGTAAGCTAAATGATGTCACAAAGAAGGATCATTTTCCTCTCCCTTTCATTGATCAAATGATTGAAAGATTATCTGGACATGCTTATTGTTGCTTTTTAGATGGTTTTTCAGGGTATTTTCAGATTGCAATAGCACCGGAGGATCAGGAAAAGACTTCTTTCACATGCCCATCTGGAGTGTTTGCTTATAGAAGAATGCCTTTAGGACTTTGCAACGCCCCAGCCACATTCCAAAGGTGTATGATGATTATTTTTTCTGAATATGTAGAGAAAATCATTGAGGTATTTATGGATGACTTTAGTGTTCATGGTAATAGCTTTGATGAATGTCTAGGAAATTTGGCTTTGATTCTAAATCGATGCATTGAAACTAACCTTGTATTGAATTAGGAGAAATGTCAATTTATGGTTGAACAAGGCATTGTTTTAGGTCATAATGTGTCATCACAAGGTATAGAGGTAGATAAGTCTAAAGTTGATTTAATTGATGCTCTACGTTATCCTTGTTCTGTGGGAGAGCTTCGTGGATTTTTAGGCCATGCAGGTTTCTATAGGCGATTCATCAAGGACTTTTCCAAGATTGGAGCACCATTGTTTCGATTGCTGCAAAAAGATGTGCCATTTGAGTTAATGATCAATGCAAGCAAGCCTTTAACAAGTTGAAGGAACATCTCACAACCCCTCCAGTGATTCAACCACCAAATTGGGAACTACCATTTGAGTTGATGTGCGATGCAAGTGACACTGCTGTTGGGGCTGTTTTGGGACAAAGAATTGGAAGAGCCTCCCATGTCATTTATTATGCTTCCCGAGCATTGAATGGGGCTCAATTAAATTATTCAACAACTGAAAAAGAAATGCTTGCTGTCGTTTTTGCTTTGGATAAATTTAGATCATATCTTTTGGGAACTAAAGTGGTTGTTTTTCTGATCATGCAGCATTGAGATATTTGATGGCAAAGAAAGAGGCCAAGCCAATGTTGATTAGATGGATTTTTCTTTTACAGGAGTTTGATATTGAAATTCGTGACAAAAAGGGAACAGAGAATTTGGTAGCTGATCATTTGAGTCGCATAATCATTGAGCATAATGAGATTCCTATTCGAGAATCCTTTCCTGATGAGCAACTTCTTTCTATCTCTGCTATTTCTCCTTGGTATGCTGATATAGTCAATTTCTTAGTTACTAATGAATTTCCTACAGGTTGGCCTAAAGCAAAAAGGGAAAAGCTCAAGAGTGATGCCAAATACTACATTTGGGATGATCCCTACCTTTGGAAACGTTGTGCTGATCGAGTTATTCGAAGGTGTGTTGATGAAGGTGAATTTCAATCCATTCTAGCATTTTGTCATTCTATGGCATGTGGTGGACATTTTGGACCTCAAAGAACTGCAAAAAAGGTGTTGGAAAGTGGATTCTTTTGGCCTACTCTATTTAAAGACGCATATATATTCTGTAAGTCATGTGATAGATGCCAAAGAGTAGGTAATATTTCTTCCCGTGATCAAATGCCTCAAACCCCTATGATGTTTCTTGAAATATTTGATGTTTGGGGTATAGACTTTATGGGTCCTTTCCCTAATTCACATAGTTATTTGTATATTCTCTTATCTGTGGATTATGTGTCTAAATGGGTGGAAGCTAAAGCCACCTCGACTAATGATTCAAAAGTTGTTGCAGATTTCCTTAGGTCTAACATATTTTCTAGGTTTGGGATGCCAAGAGCCATTGTGAGTGATAGAGGGACTCACTTTTGCAACAAGACCATCACAGCTCTTTTCAAGAAGTATGGTGTTTTGCATAAAGTGTCAACCTCATATCATCCACAGACCAATGGACAAGCAGAAGTGTCCAACCGTGAGATCAAGTCCATCTTGGAGAAAACGGTCCAACCAAATCGAAAAGATTAGAGCTTGAGACTAGATGATGCATTATGGGCCTACCGTACAGCTTACAAGACACCAATAGGGATGTCTCCCTATAGGTTGGTGTTTGGGAAACCATGTCATCTACCCCTGGAGTTACAACATAAAGCATTTTGGGCGGTGCAAAAGTGCAACATGAGTCTTCAAGAGGTCGGGATCCAAAGGAAGTTGCAAATTCAAGAATTGGAAGAAATAAGAAATGAGGCATATGACAATGCCATGCTATACAAAGAGAAAAATAGAGTCTTCCATGATCAACAAATTTCCAGAAAAAGTTTTGAAGTTGGCCAAAAAGTTCTTTTATATCATTCAAGACTTAAACTTTTTCCTGGTAAGTTACGTTCTAGATGGATTGGTCCATTTGTTGTTACTAAAGTATTTTCTTATGGTGCAGTTGAGATTCAAAGCTTGAAAACGGAGAAGAAATTTGTTGTCAATGGGCATCGTCTCAAACCATATTATGAGGGATTTCCATTTGAGCCTATAGAATTGGTGTCCCTTGTTGATGCAAAGATTAGGAGATGAATTTGGAAGAAGTCTAGCTCAAGGACTTTAAACAAAGCGCTTCTTGGGAGGCAACCCAAGCAATTCTAATTATTTTGATGATGTATATTTTGCCATGTTAATGAATATATTTTGGTATGATTTTGATATACAAATCACATTTTGTCTATGATTTTGTAGATATGAAGATGGAATTTTGGATCAAGAAACAAGTGGTGGTGTTTGAAGGGGGAATTTTCAGTAAAGAAGGTCATTGGTAGTTACGAGCATGATTAACTTGTATATAACTTACTGAATTTTGAAGAAAATTTTAAGTTGAATTCAGGGAGGAAGATACCTATTAATCATGCTCATGTTTAAGACCTTGATAGAAGCCTGTGTTGGAAACCAAAAATTCAGGGACCCTCTGGACCCTTAGTCATGGCCATGGATAAACTCCATTTGCCTACCTGTGTGTGGTCCCTTTTTGAGCTTTATTTTCCAGGCAACCTCCCTACTCTTATTCATGGTCATGATTAAGCTTCACTTACTTCCCTGTGTCAATATGAATTGAGGTATATTTTCCTGGGCACCCCATTACCCTTATTCATGCCCATGATTAACTCACACCAACCCTCCTGAAAAGTAACTCTTACAGCTATTTTCCCCAAAACCCTAAATTACTTCGTCTTAAATCATTTTACCCTTTTCACCCAAATTACTGCCTCTCTCCCCAATATCCCGATCGGACACTACCACCATCTTCAACCTTCAGCCCTCCACCGCCCCTCTGATCGCTGACCGCCGCCGCTTCACCATCATCTCCCATAGCGCCGCCACCATCTCTCTCTCTCTCTCCCGCTACTCTCTCTCCCTCAACCATCGATCGAGCGCCTCCATCTCGTGCGAACCCTAGTTGCGCCGCCGCGAGTCGCGCCCGCCGCCGCCTTCCCTACCCCCTGTTCGTGCCTCTGTTCGCGCCACCCTTAAACCGCCGTTTGCGAGTCCACCGGAGCACAGCCGCCTCTCTCTCGTCGCCTGAACCAGTGATAATGGCCAAAATTGTCCATTATTTCCAATCCATTTTCGTGTCTAAGACGGACATTTTGATCGTGATTCCATCTTATTTCAATAAGAAAGCAGTTGAATTTGACAGATTAATGCGAGTTTGTAAAAACATCGAGCCGGTAACAAAAAGACACAAAATATGCAATTTTAATTGTATTTGTGTTAGAAAAATCCAAAAACATGAAAAAAGGAAAAAGAAAAGAAAAATGAATGAAAAGATGGGCAAAAGAATAAAAGAGCCCACAAAAATCCAAAAAGATGGGAAAAAGATTGAAAATCCCACAATTGAAATTTGGCTAAGTGTTGAAGCACAATTCGAATTGTGCAATTCGAATTAATTCGAATTGCACAACAATTCGAATTGCTAAAGAGAGCAAAGAATTGGTTAAGTGTTGGAAGGGATGCAGAAGTCTAATTCGAATTGTTCAAGTTCGAATTAATTCGAATTAGGGAATGAAGAGAGAAGAAACCCAAAGGCAAGAAGAAGGTGCAATTCGAATTGTCCAATTCGAATTAATTCGAATTGGCACAAACAATTCGAATTGCCAACAAGCGCAAGAAAGCCAAGCAGAAACCCTCCTCCAATTCGAGAAAAGACCAATTCGAATTATCCTAACAATTCGAATTGATAACTGAAGGCCAAAATTCCAGTTCAAGGAAGAGATCTCACAATTCGAATTAATTCGAATTGGTTGAGATAATTCGAACTTCACTCAACAATTCATCCAAATGAAGCTGTGGAGCATGGACACAACACTGGTGGGCCTAGGGTTTTGAAAATTGTCTATAAAAGCAGACCTTCCACAACAGAATCGATCAAGAATTTTGGCCAAAAAGCAGCTTGGGACAAAAAGAACAGCAGGAGGTTCCACACCCCTTAAGGGTTAGGTAGGTAGTTAGTTTAGTTTAGTTTATTTTTCTTGCAAGTAGTGTAATCTTTACATGCTTTGATCTTAGTTAGTGTAGAAGCAGTTTGTGTAACCCTTAGAGTAGCCATTTTCCATATTTTTACATGCTTTCTAGTTAGAATAAACCCTACCTTCAACCTAATGATGGTTTTGGGTTCTTTATTTTGCTTTCAAAGTGCCAGTACAAGAAAATTTCCAGAAATGGTGTTATTCATGTGCTATGGCACTCCTTAATTCTTTCCCTAGAAATAAATGCTTAGTATGTTTGTTTGTTTCAACTAGGTTACATTTATTATGTCCTAGTTGACATTCAAACTTAATAAATGCATGTTTGGTGGGTTTTTGGCTTGATTTAGTGCCTTAGAGCTTCAAATAAGTGTTCTTAGGTTTTAGATGTTTTTAAGATTTGTTAAAATTTATATTTCGGTTTTATTCATCCTGCCCTAATCTTATTTCATGCTACCTTAGATAACTTGAGTGTTCTTAGTTTATTCATGCAGTTCTTAGATAACTAGATGTTTTAGGCTCTTTGATCTTTGATCCTTTGTTTGTAGAAATAAGGTTTGAATCTGGCCAATACCCACTGGACATGTATTTGTTTATTTCTTGAAAATCTCACTAGGGTGGCTGTGAAATGACATTGATGTGAGATGAGGGATTTAGTAAATCTAAACCCATCATTACAGTACAGTGTTCACCTAACCCATACTTGTGAGAACAAAAATTGTTGTTGTCTGAAAATATGTAATTCGAATTGAGGCAATTCGAATTATCTCGAATTGCCTAAGAAATTCGAACAGCATAGCCAAAAATTTCATCCTTGTGATTTTCAACCAATTCGAATTATCCAATTCGAATTAATTCGAATTGCTCAACAATTCGAATTGGCTTGAAAACCACATTGTACCCATTGTCATCCCTTCATGCCTTAGTTTATTTTCCATCTCTTACCAATTCGAATTAATTCGAATTGCTGGACAATTCGAATTCACCTTCCCCTTGAGGTATATGCCTTAGTCAATTTTGAGCAAGGAAAGGACTTCATCAATTCGAGTTGTCCAATTCGAATTAATTCGAATTGCTCAACAATTCGAATTAGATGATAT